>CM075781.1:38473734-38931234 GCA_037974665.1 Ehretia macrophylla | reverse complement strand
TATATTGCGTACAACAAAACCTCAATCCAGAAGACGCAGTTCGCGAAACAAGAAGAAGCGGGTGGCAAGGATTGTAGATGAAAAAGCTTCTGTGAAGCATTCTGCAGAGAACTAGATCCTCGTTAGTGACATATGGGTGTTATAACATTGTGTGAATTCTTGACCATGTCCATGGGCAAGCCTTCGACATCAACAAATTTGAAGATAACACGAACATTGTTAGTAAATACAAGAAGGCCTCTGTTACAATAGCTAGTTAATACACACTTCTTGATTTTTGTTCAATGTAATTTTGGTATTCTTTTTCCTTCTAAAATTTGTTCTTTATTAAAGAATTTAATTTTGAGTCTCATAGAAGAGCTGCATTAACCTAAGTAGATGCTGCATTCACTGCTTGACAGAAACGTGTATTCACCATCTCCCAAGCATTATATATATATATAAATAAGCACACAGACACGCACAAAGACGAAGATTGAGTTTCTGGGTGGGGTGGGGTGGGGGCTGGGCTGGGTTGGCTTATGGGGTGGGGGGAGGGGGGGGGGATGAAGATTGAATGCTTTTTTGTTTTTTTTTTGTTTTTTGTTTTTAATTTTTTGAAAGGGCATTTATGTCCTCTAACTATTTTGTTGACATTAAAACATTTGTCCATTTGCATTTCACGCGTGTGGGTGTCACTTTCCGTCAGAACTAACGATTTTTTAAACGACATGAGGATTCTATGCACTTTTACCAAAACACATGAACTACTTATGATAGTTTTTAAAACACAGGGGGCACCGATTCACTTATACCTAATCACAAGGAAGTCTGATGCACTTCACCCAAAACTAAAAACTCCAATTTGGAACTCATGAATGATGTATTAGTATTGAATGTTTTAGTACAAATGGACCAAGTTATGAGTAACATAATTCTTGATTTAAAATAAGGATAACTCAACCTAATTAAATGGTCATGCGATTAGAGAGGAAGTAAATAGAGAGAAGCAAATTATTGTCACAATTGATCTTCAAAGTGAATAAATTATATGGGATAATCGTGATAATAGGTAATAATAATGATTAAGCTATAATCAAATAATAGTTTTGGAAGAAGATACAGTAAATGGAATAGCCATAAAGATACATCTCTATTAAAAATTCACCTCAGAAAAGATTTCGAGCTCATGCCCTAACCTATTTTCATATAATCTTGCATAAAATTTCTATGGCTCCATTTGTTTCCCATAAAATATCATGTTGGTGAATAATATTTAAAGAAAAAAATAGTTTTTAAAAAATAGAATAATTTTTGGTATATATTTGTCACACTGTAAAATATTTTTTGGTGTTTAAATATCATAGTAGAAAATATTTTTTGATTGAAAGTTTTTATGGAAAACACACACGTACACACATATATGGCTGCACCTTCCCTCCCATAATTAAAGGGTTTGTGGTGCTTATGTTGTTTGTGTTTTTTGGAGTCATTATCTACATAATGATTATGCATGTTATTATCTTTGTCTTTGCTGATCGATGACATATGAAAGACATATGTTCATATGGGATGGGGAGGGGAAGGGGGAGGCGGGGTGGGGTGGGGAATGAAAAATGTTTTCATTTTCTGTGCAAGATGAAAATATTCATCACATTTTCAACTAAATATTTTCTTTTTACTGAAAAATATTTTACGATTGATCAATTCTCTGTGTTGCAAAATACCAAAACTTTAGAAAAAACATTTTCAAAAAACATTTTCGGAAAACAAACGGAACCTAGATCTATAAAAATATTCTAAGAGTGAGAATTACTGAACTACTAATTGTATAAATCCTTGGTTAATTGTATAGATCGTTGGTCCTTAAAAAGAACACGTATATGAAATTTAGTAGAACTGGTTGAGCGCTAAAGTCCAAATATTCACAATTCAAAATTTTAATCTTGATAAATATCATAATTATGTTAAGATACTAGAATACAACATACAAGTTGTCTAGTGAAAGAGAATTAATACTTTTTGGACAAACAATTGTCATATATTAGTCAGGTCTCACTATTGTACAAATATATCTTAATCCATTCTTATTATTGGATCTTATTATAAGGTACTAGAGCTATAAATTAAGATTCTACGTCACAATTGACATGTCGTCTAGCGAAATAGACTGGATACTATTAGCTTTCCAGTTTTTTTTTTTCTTTATTATCGATTTCCAAGCCCAAGGTTAAGGAAAGGAAGGTGGTATTCTGATTAGATGAATGTTTCCAATGTCTATCGGAGCGGGGCCCTTTACCTTCTTTTTTGGCATAGACCGGGGAGCTCGAGCCGTAGAAACTTTTGTTAAAATAATGAAGAAACCAGCACCCCTTACACTCTCTCTTAGGCTTGTACGGTTATCTTCGCGTGTTGAAAAAGTTATTAATTCCTTATACTAAGCTACTATTGGTATATTTTTCAATTCCAACCATGGTGCACGTAAGCTTAGAAAAATGGACAAACATTTTTCATATACTAATCCGATCTCACTATTGTACAAATATATCTTAATCCATTGTCATTATTGAATCATAATATATTGTACTAGAGTTGACTATATCTTCAAAATATAAAAAATAAGAACAAATGTTGAATTTACTAATTGTTCTTAGCAGCAAAACGAATCACTCGATGGTGATTAATTTCTTTTTATATATAATGACAAGGTTAGCATAAAAATAATGAAAAAAGGGGTACTTAAGCCCGTACTAACCAAGAGCATGTATGTGTTCACTAAGAATGCCAACATATTAGGGTAAAAATGATATTAGAGAGAAGTGCCCAAATATTTTTGATATAAAACTTTTGACAAAAGTGCTCCAAGTCTAAATGTTTGCCTATTTTCAGGTATTTAACGTACTCCAAGTTTAATGCTATCTAATAGCACAAAATCCTCATCGTCAATAACGCATCAATCAGCAGAAGTCAACTCTTCATCTCAAGAGCAATAGTTGCACACGTTTTTGTCATTGTTGTAACATTCGCAATTATAGGGATTATAGCATAATTGTAGGCCGTGATTTATCTTCTTTACTGCAGGTCCTTTTTTGGCCTCATTGTAAACTCTATATAAAGCTACTCAATTGTATGTACAGTGATATGAAAAAGCAATACAAAACACCTTTATTTTATTAAACCCTTTATGGTGTCAGAGCCTTCTTTGGCTCTTACGAGTTTTCATCTTTCTAAGAATTTTTTTTTTCCTTCGCAGCCTTCAGGCTCTCTGCTGCTCACCATTTTTTTTTTCTCTGCCGCATCTTCGTCATGGCTGAAGAAAGCTCAGCAACTTCCTCTCTAAACCAAATCATCACTACTACCATTCCCAACCAAAACAGCCTAGTTGCTATCAACACTATCACACAACTTCCGCTGAAATTAACTCCCTCAAATTATTACTCTTGGAAGACCCAGTTTGATGCTCTTCGTTTTGGGTACGATTTGCTTGGTTTCGTTGACGGAACCGAACCTTGTCCTCCTGCAGAAACTATGATTGATGGCAAGAAAGTCTCAAATCCAGAATATACACTTTGGATGAGGCAAGATAAACTTTTATTCCTCGCCATCATTGGATCACTCACTCCTCAAGTTATACCAGTGGTTCGTTCGTGTATGACCTCCGCTGATGCTTGGACTCGTCTTGCCAAACTCCATGCAAATCCATCTTCATCTAGGACCATGGGATTAGCCGAACAACTCACTCTCATCCACCGAGGCACTCAACCTGTTGCTGAATATCTTGCAACGATTCGTGACATTGCTGATGAGCTAGCTCTAATTGGAGCACCAGTTCCAAACCAGTACCTCATAACTCACACACTTAACGGAGTTGGACCTGAGTTTAAAGAAATAGCTGCTGCCATTCGAGCCAGAGACACGGTGATTAGCTTTGATGAGCTTCATGATAAGCTTATTGAATATGAAGCTTTCCTTAAACGTGAAGACCTTCGGTCTAATGGTAACCTTGGCAACCTTACAGTTAATGCTGCTCATTCGTCTTATTCAAAACATGGCACTCAACATTCTGGTAAGAAAAATTTCCAGAACAATCGGAATAATCAAGGCCAACGACCTCCCAATTCTGGCAATCATCACAGGAGCAACAATAATTCCACCAATTTTGGCAATACAAACACAGGAAAACAATCTACTGTGGTATGGCAGTTTTGTAACAAGCGTGGTCATACAGCCAGACAATGTTATACTGCCAAAAAATTATTTTTTCCTTCTAAGGCACCAACAGCTAATCCCACCACCACCAAACATGTTAGAAGATAAACTTAATTTGGATTAGGACTCTATTAAATAAGTTCTAGTTAGATTTAAATTGTATTTGACTAGATAGTATTTTCTAGTGGGTAATGGTTTCCTAGAACCATATCCTAATTGACATAGGTTTTTTGTGAATCTATAAATAGGGGTCAGTCATTTCAATTGTAGTCATACCAAATACATACCAAATATTAGAGCAATAAAGTTTTTGTTCATGAGTCTCATAATTATTTTCTTCTTATTTTCTCTCTACGTTAAAATAACCTCTCTATATTCCAACAAAGTGGTATCCAGAGCTAGGTAAAGATGATAGGGAATAGTATGTTTCCTTTTCAATTTCCTTGCCTCACTAAGGACAATTATGATAATTGGTCTATTCGTGTGAAGACTCTCCTTGACTCACAAGATGCTTGGGAGATTGTAGAGAAAGACTATGTAGAACCTATTGAAGATGAAGTTTTGAGTCAAAATAAAAAAGACGCATTGGTGAAAAATCGCAAGAAGGATCAACAAGCTCTCTCTATCATCCATCTATGTTTGGATGAAACTATGTTCGAGAAAATCTCATGCGCGACTACTGCCAAACAAGCATGGAAAACTCTCCAAAAATCACCAAAAGGGGTAGATAAGGTGAAAAAGGTTCGTCTACAAACTTTAAGAGGTGAGTTTGAATCTCTTCATATGAATGATAGTGAATCTATTTCAGATTATATTTCGAGAGTTTTGGTAGTTTCTAACCAACTAAAAAAATATGGAGAAGATTTAAAAGATATTCGTATTGTAGAAAAGATCTTTCGTTCTTTGCATCGAAAATATGAATATATTGTTGTAGCGATTGAGGAATCAAAAGATTTAGATGACATGTCCGTTGATGAACTCATGGGCTCGTTATGAGCTCATGAAGAAAGACACAAAAAGAAGAACCAAGAAGTCTTGGAAAAAGTTCTTCAAAGTAATCTCGATTTGAAAAAAGAAGAAAATTTTGGCAACGATGGAAGCCAAAAAGGACGGGGTCGGGGATATGGGCATGGTAGAGGACGAGGCCAAAACCAAGGACGAGGACAAGGATGTGGTGGAAGAGGAGGATTTAATCAAGAAGAGAAAAATCAAAATTTGCATAAACCTGTGCATGGAAGAGGCAATTATTCAGGACAAAGGTATGACAAATCACAAGTTCAATGTTACAATTGTCAAAAATATGGTCATTATGCTAATGAATGTAGGAGTAATCCTAAAGTTGTGGACAAAAAAGCGAATTTTGCTGAAAGACAAGAAGGGGAAGAAGAGATTACCTTGTTGATGACTCATCATGGTGAACAAGATGGAGGAGATACTTCATGGCATCTTGATACAGGTGCAAGTAATCATATGACTGGACAAAGAAGCATATTCGCAGAACTCGATGAAACTGTCAAGGGCAATGTTAAATTTGGAGATGCCTCTATGGTCTCAGTGGAAGGAAACGGTAAAATTTTAATCCGTTTGAAAGATGGAATGCATCGTTTTATTTCTGAAGTTTATTATGTGCCAAAATTAAAAACTAATATTTTGAGTCTTGGACAACTTCTTGAAAAAAATTACATAATTTTATTGGAAGATAAACATTATGTAATAAAAGATGAAATAATTTTTTGATAACAAAAGTGCCCATGACAAGAAATAGATTATTTTTATTAAATATTCAAAACGATATTACAAAATGTCTTAAAGCTTGTGTAAAAGAAGTTTCTTGGTTATGGCACTTGAGATTTGGGCACATAAATTTTGAAAACCCTTCTTTAATGTCAAGAAAAAATATGGTGCACGGATTGCCTTTCATCAATCATCCGAAACAGATTGGTGAGGGATGTCTTTTTGGAAAACAAGCTAGAAAAAGTTTTCCAAACGAGGCTACATCAAGAGCAACGAAACCACTAGAACTTGTGCATACTGATATTTGCGGGCCAATTAATCCTTGCTCCTATGGTAAAAATAAATATTTTATCCTTTTTATTGATGATTATAGCCGTAGGACTTGGGTTTATTTTTTAAAAGAAAAATCTGAAGCTTTTTACAAGTTCAAGAAATTTAAAGCTCTTGCTGAAAAAGAAAGTGGTTAGAAGATCAAAGCCTTGAGATCTGATAGAGGTGGAGAATTCACATCAAGAGAATTCAACAATTTTTGTGAAGAGAATGGCATTCGACGCCTTTTGACAGCTCCTCGATCACGGAGTTGCTGAGAGGAAAAATAGAGTTGTTCTTGAGATGGTTCGAAGCATGTTAAAGTCTAAAAGTATGCCTAAAGAATTTTGGGCTGAAGTAGTTGATTGTGCAGTTTATCTATTGAATCGTTGTGTCACAAAGAGTCTCTCTAACAAGACACCATTAGAAGCATAGAGTAGAAGAAAGCCAACAATCAAGCACTTAAAGGTTTTTGGAGGCATTGCTTATGCTCATGTTCCTGATCAAAATCGAATCAAGCTTGATGACAAAAGCCAAAAACTAGTTTTCATTGGGTATGAAAAGAGTTCCAAAGCTTACAAGCTTTACAATCCTACTAATGGAAGAATTATTGTGAGTAGAGATGTCCAATTTGATGAAGAAGCTGAATGGGATTGGAATGTCAAAGAACAAAAAGAATACAAATTTTTACCCATGCAAGAGCAAGAAGAAGAAGTCAATGAAGACTTTATATCTCCAACTCCAACTCCAACTCAAACTCCATCTCCATATCAAGCTCCAATTTCATCTCAAGGAGACATAACTTCAACAAGTTCAAGTTCGCATGAAAAGACCCCCCGTTTTAGAAGCTTGGATGAAATTTATGAGGTAACTCGAAATTTAAATGATGAACTGACTCTCTTTTATCTGCTTGCTGATTGTGAACCAATAAGTTTTGAGGAAGCTAATGAGAATGAAAGATGGAGACAAGCCATGGATGAAGAAGCAAGGCAATAAAGAAGAATGACACTTGGGAGCTTGCAACTTTACCCAAAGGCCATAAAGCCATTGGAGTAAAGTGGGTTTACAAGATGAAGAAGAATGCTAAAGGTGAAGTTGAAAGGCACAAGGCAAGACTGGTTGCAAAATGCTATAGTCAACGAGCTAGTATTGAATATGATGAGGTATTTGCTTCTGTTGCACGCTTGGAAACTATAAGATTTATCATATCTCTAGCAGCCCAACACAGATGGAAGATTTATCAATTGGATGTTAAATCTGCATTCCTGAATGGTTTTCTTGATGAAGAGGTATATATTCAACAACCAATAGGCTATGTGGAGAAAGGGTGTGAAAATAAAATTTTAAAGTTGAAGAAAGCTCTCTATGGCTTAAAACATGCTCCAAGAGCTTGGTATAGGAGAATTGATGAATATTTCCATCGTAATAATTTCTCCAAGTGTTCGCACAAGCATACTCTCTATATCAAACATGAGAATGGCGATGTGTTGATTGTTTGCTTGTATGTGGATGACTTAATTTTTACTGGCAACAATCAAATTTATTTGAAGATTTCAAGAGGACAATGGCAAGAGAATTTGAGATGACTGATATTGGACTCATGTCTTATTATCTTGGAATTCAAGTGAAGCAAACAGATGAAGGAATATTTGTTTCTCAAGAAGGCTATGCAAGGGAAATTCTCAAGAAATTCAAGATGGAAAATTGTCAACCTGTTAACACCCCTATTGAATGTGGAGTACAATTGTCAAAGATTGATGAAGAAGAACGTGTAAATCCAACATTTTTCAAGAGCCTGGTTGGAAACTTGAGATACTTGACCTGTACAAGACCAGATATTCTTTTTGGTGTAGGACTTGTGAGTCGCTTTATGGAGTCCCATACTAATACACATCTGAAGACTACCAAAAGAATACTTCGCTACATCAAAGGAACTGTTGATTATGGACTTTTATACTCCCACTCAGAGGATTTCAAACTTGTAGGGTATAGTGATAGTGATTGGGCTGGTGATTTTGATGATCGAAAAAGTACTAGTGGATATCTTTTCTTCATAGGAGATACAACATTCACTTGGAGTTCCAAGAAGCAACCTATTGTCACACTTTCTACATGTGAAGCTAAATATGTAGCTGCTACTTCATGTGTTTGTCATGCTCTATGGTTAAGGAATTTGATGAAAGAACTTGAGATGCCTCAAGAAGAGCCAATAGAGATCTATGTTGATAATAAGTCTGCAATTGCCTTAGCCAAGAATCCAGTCTTTCATGAAAGAAGCAAGCACATTGACACATGTTACCATTTCATTAGAGAATTCATCACAAGGAAGGAAGTGAAGATAGAGTATGTGAAGTCTCAAGATCAAGTTGTAGACATTCTTACAAAACCACTTAAGAGTGACATGTTCATGAAGCTTAGAGCTTTGCTCAGAGTTACGAGAGTCAAATCAAGTTTAAGGGGGATGTTAGTAGATAAACTTGATTTGGATTAGGACTCTATTAAATAAGTTCTAGTTAGATTTAAATTGTTTTTGACTAGATAGTATTTCCTAGTGGGTAATGGTTTCCTAGAACCATATCTTAATTGACATTGGTTTTTTGTGGATCTATAATTAGGGGTCAGTCTTTTCCATTGTAGTCATACCAAATATTAGAGCAATAAAGATTTTGTTTAGAGTCTCCATATTATCTTTCTTCTTGTTTCTCTCTACAATAAAATAGCCTATTCCATATTCCAACACAACAACACTTCTTCCTCCAAATGGCTATTGGACTCTGGTGCTTCCCACCATGTTACCTCTGATTTTACCAACATCTCACCTCGCCATCCATATGAAGGGCCCGATGACATTGTTATAGGTGACAACACAGGTTTGACTATCACACATATTGGAAAATCCACACTATCTACCCCTTCTAAATCCTTTTCATTATCCAATGTTTTGTGTGTTCCTTCGATGAAACAAAATTTAATCTATGTGTCTCAATTTTGTCGACATAATAATGCTTCAATTGAATTTTTTCCCTCATCTTTTTGTGTGAAGGATCTATCAACGGGGGCACTCCTTGCTCAAGGACAGAGCAAGAATAATGCCTGTGAGTGGAACAACATGGAGACCTTTACATCAGTGGCAAAGCAAGCTTGTATGAGTGTCAAAGCTTCCATTAACAATTGGCATGATAGACTTGGTCACCCATCCTCAAAAATTCTTCGTCAAATTGTCTCACAAAATAATCTTCCTGTGTTTTCTCCTTGGCATCAATCATCGTTTTGTGATTCTTGTCAATGTAATAAAAGTCATAATTTACCTTTTGGCGTATCTAGTTTGAAAAGTCGTTGCCCATTAGATCTTGTGTACACTGACGTTTGGGGACCTTCCTCTATTTGTTCGATTGATGGATATTCCTATTATGTCATCTTTGTTGACCACTTCACAAAATATTCATGGCTGTTTTCTTTATCTCAAAAGTCTGAGGTTTTCTTAATCTTTCCTAAGTTCAAAAAGATGGTCGAGAAATTCTTCAACCTCACCATAAATACAATTTATTCTGATGGAGGTAAGGAATATCAAGGCCTTAAATCCTTGTTTGAAACCTACGGAGTTCAACATCTCATATCGCCACCATATACTCCTCAACATATTGCTTCTGCAGAACGTCGTCATCGATATGTTATTGAAACTGGTCTAACTCTTCTCCATCGTGCATCCCTACCCTTATCACTTTGGTCCTTTGCATTCAAAACGGAAATTTATCTAATTAATAGGCTTCCTATGCCTATTCTTGAAAATAAATCACCGTTTGAATGTCTCTTTCAGTCTAAGCCTAATTACTCTAAGTTGCGAATATTTAGGTGCCTATGTTATCCATGGTTGCGCCCCTACACAAAGCATAAGCTTAACCAATGGTCCAAGTCATGTCTTTTTCTTGGGTATTCTAATATCCACAATTCTTATATTTGCTTTGAACCTAAAGATCACAAATTCTATTTTTCACGGCATGTTCAATTTGTTGAGCATGTTTTTCCCTCCCTATCAACATCTAATGCTCATGACAAAATAAATTCCCACACATTGTCTACATGGTCCCTTACTCCACCTTCTGCAACGAAAGATCCCATGCACATAAATACCAAAACTATAGGTCCTGATTCATCACCTGAGTCTACATCATCACCTGTTTTTCCTTTTCGCCCCCATTATACAATACTAGCCTATGTCCTTCTTAAGTCTCTATCCCGGTCGCCCTCTACCCAGAGTGATCAGTCACTTTCTTCTTCTCCTTCACCCTCAGTCATGCCATCCCCTACACCACCAGTCCAATCAACAAATGGTCCTTATGCCAACATTGATCTCATACAATCAAGCGAATGTCCTCTTGTAGAAGAACTCTCTGTGGCAGAACTATCCTCTCAAGCATGTACAAACTCTTCTCCATGTGAGGTGCCCCTTCAACCTGAAACCTTAACAATGCCTAATGACCCTCATCCCACTCACCCTATGCAAACAAGTTCCAAGAATAACATTTTCAAGCCCAAACCCATATTTACTCTCACTACCACCAAACATCATATCCCTGTATTCATTGAACCAACCACAATAACCCAAGCCCTCAAAGATCCCAAGTGGAGAGCTGCAATGTGTGAAGAACTCAATGCCCTTATAAAAAATGGTACTTGGGAACTAGTGCCTAGACAATCTCATCATAATGTTGTAGGGTGTAAATGGGTTTATCGCCTTAAACATAACCTTGATGGTAGTATAGCTCGGCATAAGGCTCGTCTTGTCACTAAAGGCTTTCACCAACGACCCGTCCTTGATTATAAGAAGACCTTCAGTCCTGTGGTTAAACCCACTACTATCAGGCTTGTACTCTCTCTTGCATTATCTCGCGGCTGGGCGATCCATCAACTTGACGTTAACAACGCCTTTCTTCATGGCCATCTCACTGAAGAAGTTTACATGTCACAACCACCTAGTTTTGTTGATGATTCTCGACCTCATCATGTGTGTCGCCTATAAAAATCCCTTTATGGGTTGAAACAAGCCGCTCGTGCTTGGTTCATTGAGCTTAAAACATTCATATTGTCTCTTGGGTTTGTCAACTCCAAATCAGATTCTTCTTTATTTGTTTATACTAACAAATCTACCCTTATTTACTTTCTTGTTTATGTGGATGATCTGTTAGTTACATGAAATTCTCCAACTTTTATTCGGGATATCATTGGTGCTTTGTCTCACCGCTTCTCCATTAAGGACCTCGGGCACCTCCATTACTTTCTTGGTGTTGAAATCATTCCCACACCTCATAGCTTATTCTTATCACAACATAAATATATCCGTGATCTTCTGGAACGTTTCAAAAGGAAGGTATCAAAGAGACTGTTACCCGTCTCAGCACTTCCACTCAACTCACACTTCAGGATGGCTTCTCATTGGCTAATGCTTCCCAATATCATAGTTTAATTGGTGGAATGCAATACTTATCACTTTTTTGACCTGATGTAGCTTATGCCGTCAACAAATTGGCCCAATTCATGCATTTGCCAACTCAGACACATTGGACAGCTACCATGCGTCTCTTTCGCTATTTGAAGTATACTATCTCATATGGGCTTTTTCTTCGTCACTCGCAGCCCCTCACTCTTACTGCTTACACTGATGCTGATTGGGCTGGTAATTGTGATGACTGCACCTCAATCTCTGCCTATATCATTTTCCTAGGGGCCAATCCTATATCTTGGTGTTCAAAGAAACAACGCACTATTGCTCGATTATCCACGGAAGCCAAGTATCGTTCTGTTGAATCAGCGGCAGCTGAAATTACTTGGGTCACCAATCTTCTCACTGAATTAGGTGTCTATCTTCCTAAGCCACCTCGTCTACTTTGTGATAACATTGGTGCCACCTACCTGTGTGCAAATCCTGTGTTCCATTCTTGCATGAAGCATATTGCCTTGGATTATCACTTTGTGCGCGAGAAAGTTTCATCTGGTTCTCTCCAAGTTGCACATGCATCTACCCACGATCAGTTTGCTGACATCGTTTCAAAGCCACTGGTCAAATCTCATTTTGCTTCTCTTCGCTCCTAGATTGCTGTTTCCAATGGAACCACCATCTTGCGGGGGAATAATAGCACAAAATCCTCATCATCAATAACGCATCAATCAGCATAAGTCAACTCTTCATCTCAAGAGCAATAGTTGCACACGTTTTTGTCATTGTTGTAACATTCACAATTATAGGGATTATAGCATAATTGTAGGCTGTGATTTATCTTCTTTACTGCAGGTCCTTTTTTGGCCTCATTGTAAATTCTATATAAAGCTACTTAATTGTATGTACAATGATATGAAAATGCAATACAAAACACCTTTATTTTATTAAACCCTTTACTATCAAACCCACATAGTTTGTTCTTCTAATATTTTTCAACCAATATACATATCTGTCCAAAATCTTTCCATAGAGGTGATTCTTCTTTAACAGAACGGAGGTGGCTAACTTGGTTGTTTAACGAATGAATATATTTATATGTGTGTGTATATATCAATGGAAGGACAATTAAATCTGTCAAAATAAGGTTCCGACCAATTTGTCCTCTCACTAATTTAAAATTAGAGAAGATATATATATATATATATATATATATATATATATATATATATATATATATAGAACCTCTTTAAATTAATAGCCTGAGGACCACTAAATTCTATTAATTTAGCGAGATATTAATCTATCGATAAATTAATAACTATTAATTTATAGAGATATTTTTTATTTTTTTGGCTTTATAGTAAACATATTATGATTATGATGTATTTTTTAAAAAAGTAACTTGTATTTTTTTCGGTTCAATTTGAAAAGATAAGTAATGAGAATAAAAGATAAAATTTAATTTAGTAGGATTAAACAAAGTTTCTCTAATCTCGTATCCAAGTTCTTGTAGAATTAAGATGAGAACTAATTTCTCTAATCTTGTAGGATTATCTCAATTTTTTCTCTTTAAATAATTAAATATGAGATTCAACTAGATTTGAAGTTCAACAAAAGACAAGCTACTTTGATTCATATTTTAAGAAAAATCTCATAGTCAATTTATTATGTACTTTTTTAGCTAATTATTAATTTATGAAATATTTAGATCAATAAAATACAAAGAAATCTTTTTAAATGTATTATCTTATAATTTTATCGAATTTATCAACTTTTTACACTGGTCCTAAGACGGGACCAGACATTTTTATTAATTAAAAGATATTATTAATTTATCGAGTATTAATTTAAAGAGATTCTACTGTATATATGTGTGTGTGTATAGATTGTGTTCTTACCGATTTTAAATTAGAGAAATTAGTTTCATTCACAAATAAAAAATCAACGTTTTTTTTTTCTTTTTTTTTTTTTGTGGACAAAGTTGCCTATCTTAGCCTCATTCTCAATTATTGAGCGGTTGAGAAAAAATTGAAGTTAAAAGTAGAATTGAAACCTAATAGGTTCCAACCAAGTAATTCTACAAATGAAATCAAGAACAAAGATGTATTAAGTTCATTAACCACAAGATAGAAAAAGCATTTCCAAATCCAATAAAGCAGATTCTTTTGTTGTAATAGTGGAAACCACAAAACAGAAAGGTTAAAAATAAAATAAAATGCCCACCTCTTGAAGCTAACATTAGAATGAATCGCACATAATTTCCGACTAAACTACACAAGCTACAATGTGATTATGGCACACAAATGACGTTTTCGAGGGGTTCGCACAAGTTGAAGTGAAGGCTTATAATTGATATTCTTCTTGTAAAGTAATGTTGATAATTATTTACAGCCAAAAAAATTAAACAAAAAAATTGACAATAATTTTTCAAAATAATAGTTTCTTGAATCATGTGTGCTTTCGTAGAAAAATAAAAATTAAAGTTGAAAATTATCATTCATATATTAAAAAAATAAAAAAATAAAATACTTAAATACAATAGGATAATAAGATCAAAGAAGTAAAAATGTATGAATAAAAATTTTCCTAGAATTAGTGAGCTATAAAAAGTAAAATCCTTGGTCCCATTCTCACTCATGCATGAGAGATAAGTTGTGGACTATTAAACTATGAATTGATTGAATAACTTATGGAGGAGTTTAAAAAAAATGAATAAAAACCTAGACAACATGATCAAACATAAAATTAAGTATACTTAAAAAAGTCTTGAGTCCAATCTCCCATCCAGTGTGGATATATTGACTTTTCCTCAAACTATGTGATGATTCTCATCCATCATATAAGCTATTAGCTGTATATCATCGGTCCTTAGAAAGAGAATATTAAAATTAATTATAATTAGTTCAAATATTTTGAATTTAAAATGTTAAATCGTAATCAAGTAAAGATATTAAACTTAAATGTTGCCCGAATGAAATGGACTGAATACTTTTTTTCTTTTTTCTTTTAACTTCACAATTAGTACGAACCATTATGCATATGGTATTCCGATCTTCACAACTGGACAAATATATCATACTCCATTCCACTAAATGGACCGTAATATAATGCATGCGTCTTGACTTTAGATTAAAAATATGCAAAAAAGAAAGGTTAGTAATTTAATGTTTAATCGCCACAATGAATAAGTTGATGGTCTTTATTTCTTTCCTCCTTATTTTATTTTTTATTTTTTATTTTGGTATCATGCAAGGCGAAGTCGTAGAGAACTCAAAACTTATAATTATTCGGATCTCTAACTAACCATTTAACCCGACTCTTGAAACAAGGGAGCCGGTTCATATTAGAGACGTAACTTAAAACAACATTATCCAGAAAATAAAATGCATTTCATATAATTAACATGAATTTGTGGCAACTTCAATTTATATATCTTTTAGGGAATATTTCAGTAACTCCAATGTAAACCAATTTGACTCAACACGTGTAAAATGAAATTGTCACAAGTATCACAAAAGAGCAACTTCAATTCCAGCCACTGGAGTGATGCTCAAGTTCTTAGCTATAACCTATAAAACACATCAACTGATAATATTTACGTGTGCTCACTAAACGTCTTCTCATGTATCATCACAGGCGGATCGGAGATCTGGAGATGTCTATAATTTTGAAATGATTGCACATAAGGCAATTAACAAGCACTATGTTACTTTGTTCTATTTTTTGTTTTGGCACAGGGGATGAAATCATAATTTGAACTATTTTAATTACACTAAATTATTATTTAATTATTTTAGTCAACCCGTGAGTATATATATTAATTATTGAGTTAATATCATTTTTGGTCCTTTTTTTTTGACCTTATTGACACTTTAGTTCCTTATTTTCAAAAGTGAGAGATTTCAATTCCTTATCTTTTAAAGTTGGACATCGTTAATTTTTTAACGGGAGAAGCACGTGTGCAACACGTGTGTTTTATCTTCCCGTTAAAAAATTAACGGATTGAGCGAAAAAGATTTACTGTATCTCAACTTTAAAGATTTTTTTTTTTTGATTAACTAGTGGAACCCCCTCCCCCAACTAACCCACGTGGGTCTGGTCGGCGAATCGAACTAGCAGCCCTACGTCCGGCCTACAACTGTGTTTGAGGTAAAACCTCCAAGGTGTAGCGGCGCGACCCAACTCAAGCACCAGTTCAGCCAAGGCAGAAGCGCTGATGCCCTATGGGAGATTCGAACCCAGGACGTTGCCCAGGAACAAATAGCCCCACGACCAATCGCGCTAACCCTTGGGATCAACTTTAAAAGAGAAGAGACTGAAATATCTCACTTTTAAAAATAAGAAATCAAAGTGTCAATAAAATCAAAGATAAAAAACTTAAAGTGGTATTAACCCCCAATTATTTTAAAACCTAACACCAACCAATAAAGTGGCGTACTTTCAACCAAATAAATGAGAAACAGTGCCTACTGTTTCATGCATGAGTTACGGATTTGTCAATAAATACATGTCTTTCTATCTTCCTTCTTACATATGCAGGCAAAACTTGGAAACTAAAAAAGAACCCTAATGGATTCCCCTCCTCCTCCTCCCCTTCTAACTACTGCCCCGAATGTCCGTCCTGCTAGCGGTCCGAACAATCTGTAAACCTATCTCTGCAGCAAAGGCCATTAATAACAACAAGTGTTATGGAGCCAAGTCAAGTGGCGCACGCGAGGATGAACATCAGAAGTGTACTGTAAGATTGCCTCCAACTACACCTGTTGTTGCAGCTATGGTCACTAAAGACAACAAGTTTGATGGTGAAAAGGCACGGGATGCACGAAAGGGTGATCATCAGAAGTCATCTGGTGCATCGAGGCCAAGTAATATTACAACTGCAACTGCAGCTGAGGCGACTAAAGACAACAAGTATCATGGTGGCAACTCAAGGGATGCACCAAAGGGGTGATCATCAGAAGTCAACTGGTGCATCGAGGCCAAGTAATATTACAACTGCAACGGCAGCAGAGGCGACTAAAGACAACAAGTATCATGGTGGCAACTCAAGGGATGCACAAAAGGGTGATCATCAGAAGTCAACTGGTGCATCGAGGCCAAGTAATATTACAACTGCAACTGCAGCTGAGGCGACTAAAGACAACAAGGATCATGGTGGCAACTCAAGGGATGCACGAAAGGGTGATCATCAGAAGTCAACTGGTGCATCGAGGCCAAGTAATATATTAAACCCCTTTCTAACAATTTAAACTTTTAGATAAAGTGATCACTTGACACATTAAGATGCAACCACCAAGACTTGTACTTACAATCTCTCGTACTCAAAGTGAGTAACATACAGCCAGACAAAAGCCTAGGTGGTAGCTACGTTTTTTGCCTTGAATAAAAAAGGACCCTCAATTTTTTTTTCAACCTCTTGCACTCAATCAAGTAACATACTACCAGACCACAGTCTTGGTGGTGGCTACGTTTTTTTCCTTAGATAAAAAAGGTCCCTCAATATTTTTTTTGTCTCCTCTTAGGTGCTTTCCTATAATAAAAAATAGGTTTATCACGTGAATTGACTATTTTGTCCTTAATGAGTGCTGATACAGGTTTCGTGGTCATTTCATCATTAAAAAAAATTAAAAAATATATATATTAAAAGAGCCTTACGTTATCCTGAATCTAGAATATTACTTCTGTGGGAGCTATAATTCTAGTATTTTCTATAGTTGGAGTAATTTGATTTTTTGTATAAAAAGTGGTCATATTTTTAAAAGATTAGTGATAAATACACATATTTTTCTTATAAATAAAAATGTAGGGTTAGTAGCTTTTATGTAAATCCACCTTACACCCAATCTTACCATCCATCACCCTACCCTAACAGCATCTCCAACAATACTCCCTACTTTGGCCTTTTAGCCAAAGTAGAGAGTTAAACCCAAAATATAAGCTCCAACAGATTACTATCAAGCTTGCCAAATTTGTAAGCTCTCCATTTTTTATCCCTTTGCTCGCTACAAGCAGTGAGTGAAAGTTGCTCGCTACAAGCAGCAAGTGAAAGCTGCTCGCTGTTTTTAATTTTTGCTGTTCAAGCTATTAAGTTGAAACAGCGAGCTTTAAGTTTTGTTTTGTTTTTCGCTGTCAAGCTACAAGCGGTGAGATATTAAGTTGTTAAATGTTTTTTTTTTCTCCTTAACATTAAGTGGAGGGAATGCTATATCAAATAAATTTATTTATAATCAAGAATAAAAAGCAGCGAAAAATAATAATAATCATAACATTTAACAACTTAAATTATATTAATCTTACCATTTTTTGTTAGAACATTGTCAGTAATAATTAAACATAAAATATAAAAAAATTATTAAGTAACGAGTTTAGATAAATTTGAAGAGTTTATTGGAGTGAAATTAAATAGAGAGCCTGAAATAGAGAGTACTGTTGGAGTAAAACTGAAATAAAGAGTTTGTAAAAGTAAAGAATTATCAATTTGACTCTCTATTATGAAGAAAAAATAGAGAGACTGTTGGAGTTGCCTTAAATCTACACCTCCAATCCCAAAACCTAAACAACAATCCCCCATCCTTGGGAGTCGGTGATTGTGGGGCAAGTCCAACAAACTTCCTATCTTTCTCCATAATAAATAGCGAAATTAATGACTCTCTATTTTTATAAAGTCTCTATTTCAATTTTACTCAAACAATACCCTTTATTTTACTCTCTATCTTTTTCTTTTCACCTTTCTTTTCTCACTTCCCCATTCATTTTCAGCCACTATCATTGACTTTTCTTTTCCTTTCCCTCTTTTCCTTACCTTTTCAACCACTGCTTTGTAGTAACGAGCATGAAATCCTCGCTGATTGCAGCGAGCAAATGGAACTAACTAGTGAGTTATCTAATCTGGTGAGATCATTTGTTTAGTTTGTTGGAGTATATTTTTTTAAGTTGACTCTCTACTTTGGCTAAAAAGCCAAAGTAGAGAGCTTGTTGGACTTGCTTTTAGGGTTTTTTGTGTTAGTGCCAGCACTGCCAAGAGGGATTGGTGGCTAAAAATGGTGGTGTGTTGGGTGCGCGTACTTTTTTTTTTGTTAAACAAGTAATCATTTCATTCCACAGTAAAAACCAAGATACAAAAAATGGAATCTTTACATCAGTCTATTCGTAATCTGCCAACTAGAACAAAAAGATCTATTATGTGCACTATTGACATATTTACTTTGTAACGAAATTATATTTCTAACATTAAGGAAGATCTTCCAGATAATTTGTTCCTCCGACCAAGAACCCATTCCATAAATTCTACCATTTCTTTCCTACCAAATATAATAAACACTCGCACAAAACATAAACCTTGCAATATCTACCTTAAGGGACTTCTTCTTGGGTGCGTGTGCTTTGATGACGTGAAACAGGTGGTTTTGGACCACGAGAAGGTGGTGGTGGTGCATTAGGCTTTTGTGGAGGAAAGATAAGGGCACCAAAAGAAAATGGGTAATATTGGTAGTTTGGTGGGTGCAGATGATTTGATGGTGGTAAAGCAAGTGGTGTTGGGCGATTACGAGATAAGTGGTGGTGCATTAAGATTTTGTAGCTGAAGGTCATGGCCACTAGGGTAGTTGGTGGGTAATGGTGGTTTGGTGGTGGTTGTAGGTACTTCAATGATGGGTTGGGTTAGAGTTTTGTGATTTTGAGGTGGTGGTTAGCTATTTTAGGAGAGGGATTGGAGTGGCGGGGTTGGGATTGGGGTAGGAGGGGAGATTGTTGGGATTGGGGTGGGGGTAGAGTAAGGTGTTTGCTAGAAGGTTGATGGAATGGGGTAGGTGCCACGTTGCTTGTCTATATTGGTTGTTATCTTCGTTTTTTTTTAAATACGGAATTGATTATAATACACATTATCTCTTGAATTTGACCAACACTATTAAGTTTAAGGTACATGGGAGAGAGAAAAAATATAAAAAATAAAAAAAAACTCAAGCACCAGTTTGATCAAAAGCAAAAGATTGAGGACCTAAATAATTTTTGAGAAATGCTAAATATTACTTTATTTTTATTTGTCAAATATTATTTTTTATGTGTATGCTTAGTTGGCATATTAAAAGAAGAAAGATAAATTTAAAAAATTGTTATTTTAGCATTCTAACTAAAAATAGTGTAAAAAGTGATATTTGGGTGATAAAAATCTTAATATCTTCTTCTTAATTAGTTTATTATGACCATTGACTAATAAATAATACAAGGAAGGCAAGACAGCTGAAAATTTGTCCGAACTCTTTCCATTACTGGAATATCGATTAGAACCAATCGTCTTTCTTTTGTTATGTGACTATTATAATCATACTATGTGTTAAACGAGGAAGCATGTTGTTTTCAGTTAGGGTTCTAGCTAGCTTTTCTTCAATACATGCATCTCTCTATCGATCTCCCTTCTCGCATGTGCATGACCAATCCACGCAAAAAATCTTTAATGGAAGAGAGAAACCTATTGGGTTTTAAACTAGAAAGTTGAACAACCAAGCTAAACAAAGGGGTCTAGGTTTTCGTCAACAAGCCACCAGCGTACAGTCCCATATGTTAAAAGTTAGAGTGATAACAAACATTGAATCTCATCTAGTAAGGAGGAAGACGAATCTGTGTTTTTACAGATGAAGTTGCTGTAAGCTTTATTTCAACGAATGACAATCAACTGTGAACAAGTCAGACCTAAGAGTTGGTATGATAGTCAAGTAATGGGCTGTTGTAATAAGAAGCCTGATAGCACTCCACAGCAAAACCAGCGGAAAATCCAGTATATATACATACATATATATATATATATATATATATATATGTATGTATATATAGAGACGGACCCAAATATCCACACTCAGGGTGTGTATTCGTACCGTGAGAGAGTTAAAGATATATACAAAGTATCAAATATAATAATATACAAAGTGTCAAATATATATATATATATACGTGGAACTGTAGTCGGTTGCTTCGGTCAATTTCTGGGGTTTTTTTCTCCGTCGTAATAAAGGTGAGGACTGCGTTGTGAATGTAATTGCCCGGCACGGCTCGACCACTCCCAGGCAAATTTTCTACAGAAAGATCCCAACTTTTCCTGCGTGTCCATCACAAAGAATACCATGATGAAGAGTCTTTTTTATTTATTTATGTGTGTTTGTGTTTGATTTAAAGGAAAGCTATGGTGAATTTTATATCACTTTAAACGTAATTGTGTATTAATCTCAGTACGTATCGCATCTATCGTGAAACTCACACCACTGGAGCAAGCACCCAGTAAAGTCAACAAAAAAATTGTCCCAACTTTGTGCAGCGTGGAGTTGATAAGCTGATGGTGATTTTGGGTTTGGTTTATCGTAAATATCTCTTTCTTTTCATATTTGATTGCTATTCTCGTTGTTACAATCACCATTAATGAGACCAAAAACAAACATAGCATTTACGGTGTTTAGTGTCAAACCATAATTGTGCCGAAATGGTAGGTAAGAAAAATATTTTTTGAATAATAATAAAAATAAAAGAATACATATTCTACGGGAACTAAATTTCTCCCTTGAAATTTCATTGAGTGATATATATAGTGAAGCCTTACCCGAGATGAGAAAGAAATGGCTATCTTTTACTAATCAAAAAAAAATATTCCTTGCTAATGGCAAAACTAGTTTGGATCCTTCTTTTTTTTTATTATTTATAAAACGTAATCTATCTTACCCAGGGGCGGAGGGAGGGGGACCGGCTGCGGTAGGGGGGGGGGGGGCAACCTTCAGGAAAAAAAATATTTAATATATATATATTTTTTAAAATAGATTTGAGCCCCCAATAAATAGATTAAAAGTTGCAAAAATTACCAAAATGTGGGTTAGTGTTGGTAGTTAATAATATGTGCATTCATTTGGTTGGTGAGAGTTCAAATCACCACAATTGTTTGTTTTTTAGTTTTTGCCTAGTTTTATGTTTTTGCTAGTTTTTGCCTATTTGAAATAGTTAAAAGGTATATGTTGTACCTTTTTTTTATGGTGATTTTGATTGAGACCCCTTCAACTATTGGTAAAGTGTAACTTAGACCCCTTATTTGTTTGAAAGTGAGAAACACATCCCTTCTGTTAGGGATTCGTTAACTTTTCCATTAAAAGTTGTCAAATGACTTTTATAACCTTCATTCTTCTTTGTCCCTTTTTTTCTTATTATTTTTTATTTTCCTATTCACTTTTCTTCTCTCTCACTCCTCCCAACGCCAACATCTGCTCATCCTCTCTTTCTAACTTCAATTCCGCTAAACGTTCACAGCCTAAATAGCTTTAGACTTTAGGTTAAATATATTGATTGCATAAACATGCTTCAAATTTGAATGCAAATGGTATACATATTATAATGAGGCAAAGGAAAATCTCACAGCTAATCCAATTTCAGGCTTGATGAGCGCCAAAGTAGTAACTACCACAAATAACAACATTACTAAATTTCTCAAGCTGATTTGTCAAGTGATGGCTGGCTAAACAGAAAAATGCTTCCAAGAGCAAATTTTAGAAGCACACACATATTTATATATGTATGTATGTACACAAATATTAATGCTCTTAAGCAATGTTCGATTTTCTTTTTTGAAGTATCTTTAAAAAAAATTCATAAAGAAGCAACGCCAGTCGGATGTGCATTTTGTAATGGTATTATGAATATATGAAGATTTTGTCTTGGCTTTGTATTAGACAAGTATTTTATGCCCTTGAAGATCTGTCGAGTACGGGATTCAGAGGATTAAGAAGAGAACTATTGGATGAAAAGAGCCTGATTTTGTAGCATAGGTTATTTGGTTTATGATAATTTATGATTAGAATCAGAATGAAAAACACTATCAAAATCAATAATTCTAGTAGCTTCTTTGATGTACTGATTACCCCCTATAGCGTGCTATGATGCTCTCCTATTTCATCTTATCAATTTTACACACTTTCAGACAAAAAACAAGCAACTCCTTTGACGAACTGAAGTCTAAAGTTAGTTAAGTTGTGAATGGTTGGCTGAAACTGAGAAAAAGAGAGGATGATTAGAAGCGGCATGGTGGAAGGTTATAGAGAGAGAAAAGGGGAAAAACAAGATGAAAGAGGAAAACAAAAAAGCTAGAAAAACAAAAGGGACAAAGAATAAAAATGAAGGTTACAAAAGTCATTTGATAGCGTTTATAATGAAAAAATTAACGGATCACTGATAAAAGGGTGTGTCTCTCATTTTTAAATAAATAAGGGGTCTAAGTCACACTTATTAAGAGTTGAAGGGGTCTGAGACAAAATAACCCTTTTTTATATAAAAAAACTATCATTTTCTTCTCAATTCTCAACTTTATTACTTTAGCAATTTTCATCTTCTCTCAAGTCTACCCCAAATGATAGTTTTTTATATAAAAAAAGGTACAACATATACCTTTTAACTATTTCAAATAGGCAAAAACATATATATATATATATATAATGAAATTTGTTTTTTAAAAAAAAGATTTGGCCCCCTGATAAATAGTGAAAAATTTGTAAAAGTTTTCAAAATATGAGTTAGCTGTGATGGTTAGGCACAAGTACATCTATATGGTTGGTGAGAGTTTGAGTTACCATGAATGTTGTATGCTATTTTTTGCTCGTTTGTTGTTTTAAGTTGGTCAAAAAAAAAAAGGAAAGGCTAGGGAAGTACGACATAGCCACTTCTTTTAGCCAATTTGCCATTGTCGGAAAAACGAAGTACAAAGGACCTACATCAAGGTTCAAAACATGTTATTTTTTTTAAAGCAATGCCTTCAAGGTGTCTCGTCTCTCTGGGTTGTTGATGTTTCTTTCGGTTGAGCATTTAAGTTTTAATTCATGTCTTTGAAATCTAGAGTGGCTTTTCAGTGAACTGTTCACTTGTGTTGTTGGAGTTTAAAAAGTATTTGAATTTTACTGTGTTGGTAATTTTCAGCTTATTGTCTATCTTCCGGCCTATTTAGTTAGTCCACACCCCACCCCCACAACCCCACCCGTTCCTTCATCAACCCACACATACCCTCCCAATTTAATGATCCTATATCACGATTTCACCCCTATAAGTAGTGATTTTTAAGTGCAAGAAATTCTTCCTTCTAATAAACTAGTGTTTTAGGTTGGGTTTTCCCTTTGGGTTTAAGTAATTACAATAGACTTTTCATTGAGTGGACTCCACAGAGAGGAGACTATAAGCTTGATTAAGATGTGGTAAGCTGAATAATGATAGTCGAGTACCTCTGTCAGGAAAAAAAGGTTAACGTTGGGCCAATGTCGATAGGTTA
This sequence comes from Ehretia macrophylla, assembly GCA_037974665.1. Taxonomy (NCBI): domain Eukaryota; kingdom Viridiplantae; phylum Streptophyta; class Magnoliopsida; order Boraginales; family Ehretiaceae; genus Ehretia; species Ehretia macrophylla. The sequence goes on along the minus strand of CM075781.1, from coordinate 38,907,283 downwards.
GCCCGACGTGAGCATCGATTCTGAAGAGGGTAAAATGTAATAATCCCACGTTAGAATCTCACTCTTCACTACAAGAAAAATCTATTTCGGTGAGGGACGATTCCCCTTGCCGGGCCCTCACTAGGCCTTTGTCGAAAGGGTCCCGGCAAGGGGAATTGTCCCTCCCCGAAACCTTCGTCAGTGAATTAGGGTCTCTCGCTGACCCCACGCCATTCGGCGATAGCTCGGCGAGGGTCCATGCCCTCGCCATTTTCGTCCCTCGCCATGCCTTCGCCTTTTTCGTCCCTTGCCATGCCCTCCCTTAAATCATCCTTTGCCATGCCCTTGCCTTTTTATTTCTGTCGCAATGCCCTCGCTGGACCCTCAAATATTTGTCCCTCACCGATCCCTCGCGAAGCTCTTTATAATTAGAGTACAAAATTTAAATGGCAAAATTTATAAATATGAATTTCACATAAAAATTAAATTAATTAAAATTTGACAATCAAAATTCGATTTTACATATATGATTACAAAAACGTTTTAATTACATATATAATTACAAAATAGTTATCCCCCAAATCTAACTTAACCCTATGTATTTGAATATTCTCCGAAACTATTTACGAGCTTTGAATCTCTAGAAGCTCTTGTTATTGATGAACTTTGATAGCCTTTCAGAATAAAATTTTACCTCCTTTTGTTCTTCCTTTATCACTCAACATAAAAGATCCTAGAGGACTACATATTTAGAAATAGAACTCAAATAAATAACAAAATAAAATTATAAGATAAATGAATACACAACAAACCATACATTAATGCACCAGGAGGACATTAAAAGAAAACATATAATATATCTTCTATAAAAATTATAGACACACTCAAATCTACCAACTCCACATATTAGCCAAAAGATCAGACCAGGGCACATCTTAAATTATATTTCTCAAGCTATTTTCAAACTCATAACGTTAAATATTTTATTGCACAACCAAACCAAACATTCATCTCAAAAGAAAATTGACATGGTAAAGAAAGTTCAAAGAACTACTTGGTGGAACAAAGATAATCAAACCTGAGCTCGCATTTATAAGGACTACTTAATTGAATATAACCAAAATAAAATGTTGAACATGACATGGTAAAACAAGTTCAAGGAAGCACTAGTACAAATATACCTGAAGATCCCTTTGCTGAGCTAGAAGTTTCATCTTTTGCTCTTTATCTTCTTTCAATCTAAGAATGAATAAAACTAACCAGTTACTCAGATGCACCAAAAGTGTAATTATAAGATTGCACAAATATAGAGCGAGTATTATAAAGTTAATATTTGGGGCTTTCTTTCACTTTTCCAAGGTCTGGAATGACCTTTCCTTGCAAAGAAACACAAACATGAATGCAAGACAACCTATAAGTAAAATAGACTATAAGTATTGCAGGATAGGAGTGCCAAAAGGAACCAAACATTAATTTAGTTATTACAGGTCACTATTCTAAGAGAACCTATTGATTAATTACATACTTTAACTTACTAACTAGAGACTATTTTATCATACTATTGTAAATTACTTATAAATTACCTCCTAGTAATGAGGTTATTTATTATTATCTAGTTATTCTTATGTAGATAGTATGATAAGATAGTCTCTAGTTAGTATCATTTAACTTTGTTCAAGTTCTCACTTCCTAGTTAATTACTTTGTTGAACAAGAACACCACCAAGTTAAAACCAACAAGCCAAAAACAAGTAAGTAAGTAACTAACATCTAGACCTCAAATTCTAACTAATCTAACCACTCAATTTTCATTAACTCGATTTGCATTCAAGGTTCCTACACCAAGCCTTAACTATTAAACCAATTCACTTGCACTTTATATAATCCAACCACTCACTTGTTATTAGCCAAAATACCAATTCATTACACAAACTTTAAGTTAGAATATAAGGCTAACTAGTAACACCACATTGACTAACACTTTATATAATAAATACAAAGCAGCTAGGGGACAAGGGAGGTGGGATTGCCGACAGTGCACTGTTGGAACTGAATCAGTGTGGCCGAAAGCCACCAATCACACACACTAGCACGTATATAACATTATTTGCTTGCTTGTGAAACTGTTTTGCACTTAATCTCATTATAGTTAACACTAACTCATCCCATAGAAACCTTTTATCAAACAACACATGCTCATCTCAAAATCAATAACTAACATGTTAATAATACCATAAGAAATCTTACAACACTTTTAGATTATACAAAATAGAGCACCCACATCATAAAACATGTTAAAAATCATACATTCAATTAGTTACGAGCTTTGAATCATAGAGTTACAACATTAAAGAAACTAAACACACATAGTAAATGCAAATAACTCATGAATCCCTCACTTGATTTAACTTCCTGCTTCCGATTAGGCTCCTATTCCTTTTTGAACCTATTTTGAAAAACAAAACAAAAAAATCAAAAAAATCAAAAAATTTCAAAAAAAAAAAAACGGTTATAAAAATTGAAATAAATCCGAAAATGAAAAAAAATCTCAGAAATAAAAAAAATTGAAAATTATAGAAAATAAGAAATATAATAACACATAAAAATCATACTTTAAATACTAGAAAAAAAATAAAATTAACTATATATATAGTTATATATGTATACAATATATATAGATATGTACATATAAGTAAATATATAACAAAGAAAACAAAAAAAAAAAACTAGCCTTGATGCAAAGGATTGAGGGTGGATTGAAGGGTAAAGGGGGTAGGTTCACAAGTAGGGGGTAGGGGGTGGGGGGTGGGTTTGCCAAGTTAAGGGATGGGGTACACGGTTAGGGGGGTTGGAGGGGTGGGTACACGAGTAAGGGGGTTAGGGGGGAGGGAATGTGAGTAGGGGAGGGGGAGGGGGAGGGGGAGGAAGGGTAGGGGATGCGGGTATGAGGGGGTGGGTACAAGGGGATACGGGAATGGGGGGGGGGGGGGTGGGTTCACATTTTTTTTTTTTTTGTTGAAATTACTGATCAAGGTGAGGCACTAAGTGTCTCACTTGATCTGATTCTGGGCGATGGCCCAGCGTGAGACTGGGTCGCCGGCCAGAAACCAATGGGTAGACCCATTGGATTAATTTGGGAGACGGACCACCAGCAGTCCGTCTCCTATTGCTTTTTTAAAACTTTTTTATTTATTTATTATATTTACTGTTTTCTTATATTAATTAATTTGTTGTAAGTTTTTTTCCTCATGAATCTAATATTAATTAAATATTAATTTATTTTTTCATATTTTCATCAAAATAATTATATTAATTAGCTATTAGTTTGTTTTTTTCCATTTTTTCTTTTTGTTTCTATTAATTTTTTTTGGCACTTTTCTTTGTTTCTTTTTGTTATAAGTTTTTTTCATCATGAATCTAATATTAATTTGTTTTTTCATATTTTCATCAAAATAATTATATTAATTTGTTTTGGCACTTTTTTTTTTATTTCCACTTTTTTTTATTCTACGAAAGAAGGGCATGTCCGTCGCCGATTCGGACAAGGAAGGGTATGTCTTTCTTTTTCTTTTCTTTGTCCTGGTCTGACGGGAGACAGAAAGAGATGAGAGGTGAGTTTTTGTTTGCTTTGAGTGTGTATGTGCATATAACGTGTGTGTGGTATGTGTTTAGAAGAATAAGAGATATTTAGTTATTTTGAGTGGTTGTGAGTGCTTAGCTTTATTATTTTAATATTTATTTATTTTTATTTTTTTGTATGAATTGTATGGTTAAGATAATTCCAAACTAATTAATAATAAAAAATAAATGTGCATTTGTTTTAAGAATAACCTTTAAATAAAAAATATTTGATAGGTTAATTTTGCGAGCGAGAAACAAGAACAAACATGATTATTAAGAAAAAATAAAAAAAGAAAGGAAGATAACAAGAAAAAAAGAAATTAAAACAAATCTTGATTAGGCAAAAAAAAATAATATTAAGAACTTTTGCTCCATTTTAAAAATAGAATTCATTTCGATTATAAATTGATTATGTTAAAAACACGAGTTGTAAAAGAATATGGAGGATAATATTGAGGATATAATTTAAAATTACTATTCACAAGGCTGCTTAGCAAAATCTATAAAATAAAATATTAAAACCAAAAATTTTATCACAAGTAAAAAGTTAAGCAATTACTTGTAGTATTTGCTATATAAAAAAATTAATTTAATCGAATAAGGCCTTCTCCCTTGCTCGAATCGGCGAGGGAAGTTCACTCGCCGTTTCGGCAAGCGAACAACATGTCCCTCACCATTTCAGCGAGGGACCATTTCGGCGAATGAAGGCCCTGTCCCTCGCCGAAACAGATTGGGAACATTATCACCCTCACTGAATCGGTGAGGGAAGGCCCTATCCCTCACCTAAATAGAGAGGGAACGACCTATCCTTCATCGAAACGGCTAGGGGATGTCATGTCCCTCGCCAAATCGGCGAGGAAAGGCCCTGTCCCTCGCCGAAACAGAGAGAGAACGACCTCCCTCACTGAGCCCTAGCCGAAAAGTGAGGGCACGACAACGGGCAATTGATTTTTCTTGTAGTGCTTACAAAACAGTGGTTTTTAAATGCAAGAGGTTCTCCCTTCTAATATACTAATATTTTGGATTGGTCTCTTCCCTTAAACTTGAATTGTTACACCCATCCCACCCTAAACCACCTCCTATGACACCCATAATATAGGTTTTTGTAATATAACAATTAAACAATATATAAATACTTTTATTTTTTATACAACATATTGCCCCACAAATTTTTTTCACTATCAAGTTATTTAACGGCAAACAAACGGAGTCTATATGTTAAACGAAATTATTGATATTTTAGAGTGCCAGTTGAAGAGAAGCTTATATGTTAAACGAATTTCCTCAATCCGCGAGGACTTTAATTGCTTTAATGATCAAGAAGTAACAAAGTAGCCTTTGAACAAAAGAGTATCTTAATTGTTGAGTACCGATAACCAACCCATGTTACAACTACTCATGGTGAAAGCGATAAATGAAATGTGTAAACGCAAGGAGTAAAGGAAAGTAGGAAATTCTAAATTACAATCACTCCTAAAGATAAAAGGTTACACTTTAGCATCATGTTTTTAGCATTGCTTGTGTTGTTTTTTCTTCGTTTCTTGTTACTCCTTTTACATATAAAGTGGTTTAATAATCATCAAATGGTTCTCTTACTTCGCACCTTTGTTCCTTTATTTTATCAGTTATCACCACATGTCCTCCATATCTGAACGAAATCGATCCATAATTGTCGATATAATAATCGTCGATGCTTAAATACTACATACTCAAAATCGTGCCCCATTTTTTCCAACATCATAGATCCCACGATCAACCTCACGATTGTGCACTTAGACAATTGAATACTCTTGTGGGTATATATATATATATATATATATATATATATATATATATATATATATATATATATATATATATATATATATATATATATATATATATCACAAAATCTCTAGGGCTAAATGTAGATGTGGTTATAATGGATTAGTGAGCTTAATAATCTCATCAAGTATGTATTTATTATGGTAAGCAAATAAGAAGACTTGAGCGAGTAATTGATGGAGGATAGTGTTAGATATTAATAGAAAGATTATGTCTAGATATTTCCTATAGACTCTAGGATCATTCCCAACTAATGGTCGATATTTCTTTTGTTGAAAAATAGACCCTTGTAGAAAACTAAAATTGAGTTTGAATATCATCATTAATTAGTTTAGATCCTAAAGTTCAACGATTCCCATAGGAAAATTGACATCTTGTCAAATTAAAAAATCATAATCAAGTTAAGATATTATAGCTCACATATTTTTTTGCTCGGCAATTATAGCTCACATATTATAATCGTCATTAAATGGAGTGGATACTTGTTTTGTCCGTTTACTTCACAAAAAGTATGAAAAGAACAATTGAAATTTTTTAAACCACTCAAACTCCTATCCGATCTAAAAATATTGGAATAAACCTCACATGTTATATAGTTCACTTGCGCATGACTGGACGCTTGAGTGGTTTAAATTGCAACCCAAGAAATAAACCACCCATGTTTACTTCTCAAAGGACGTGTTAGTTGAATGATCCCTTTCATGCTTTAGAATCACAATTAATGGGGCTCCGTCCTTATTGATCATGTTCGTCAACCATTTCTGTCTTATCATGTTGAAGTCTTTATCGAAAAAACTAAAATGTCCAATCTGGAACTCATGAATGACACATTAGTAAAGACGTAAAGAATTCTACAGTACTGATGGACATCGAACAGAACAGATTTAAGAATTTTTTTTCAATAAGAATTAAAATATATTATTTTTTAAATACTATGAGTACATTATTTTTGAGTGGAAATTAATTAATTTTTTAATTAAAAATATATAAATACTTAAACTTTTTCATAAAAATATATATAAAAAAATTTTAACGTCCTTCTAAGTTAGTAGGGACTATAACCCTACTAATCTATTTGTAGCCCCTCCACTGACTATGAGCAGCGAAATTCTTGATCTAAGAGTAGGATAACTCAATCGTAAGTAAATGGAGGAGGCCTTAACGCCCTTGGCTACAAATTCGTGCTTATCTTGATTGTTAGTTTAATTTATGCATGGCCGTTTCGCATCATTTTTAAGAGATTCCCTAGTTCGGGCCTAATAGTCTTGTGATTTGAGAGAAACTAAACAGATCAGACAAGGAAGTTATTTTTATGATTGATCTTCAAAATAAGTTAATTATATATAGGATAATCATGGCATAAACAAATAAAATAGATTTGGAATAAGATAAATAGAAATTTATCGCTATAAAGATGCTTCTCTCTTATTAAAAGAAAAACCCTCCCCTACGGAGAGCCGGAGCTAGGCCCCAATTTTTTTTTTTTTTTTCCATATTTATCTTGCATGAAATTTCTGGAATCTATGAAGATATTATAGTAGTAGGAATTTACAACTTGTTTATATCAAGTATCCTAAAAAACAACACGTATATAAAATTACTACTATATGTTCAAACGTTCAAAACCATAAATAAGTTAAGGTTCTACATAACAGCTCACATATCGTCTTACTCAAATGGAATTAATACGTATAGGACAAACAATTTCCATATGAAAATGCGATCTCATTGTTCGAAAAGACATCATAATCCATTATCAATAATTGGATCATAATATAATACAGCCGTGTAATGTGATTACGGCAAACAAATGAAGTTTTTTGTCGAGTGGTTTTCACAGCTTGCAAAAGTAAAGACTCATCGATATTTTGCCTAACTAATGGTTGATAACTGATATTATTTCTTAGACATGCATTAAATCAAAAAATGATAAAATGTTAATTCCTAAGAGAAAATTTTGCTGAATCACACTAATATGGGCTCTCATCATCAAAACAGCCTTATTTGACCATTTTAACCTGAGTTTTGACTTTGCTAAATGACCATTTTGCCATTGAGCTTTGTCATCTTTTTAAATAGCCAAAAAAATTAAACAAAATAATCATAAAAACAAAACCCAAAATTCCCGCCATGTGGGCCCTTGGCCGAAACTTCATGGAGCCAAAAGAAAGATTTTGATTCCATTTTTCTTCTCCGATCATGCATGGAATTGTTCGGAGATCATGGCTAGGGTCTTTGTGGGGCTTGCTTTATAATCTTTGTGAGAGTTTTCACGTTTTTGCGCATATTTAATGAAATTTGATTTTTGTTTCAAATTATTAGATTTGATATTTATTGCGTTATAATGCATGTTATTGCTTGGAATTGCCTCCTTAGGGATCGTAGAGCATTGCATGTTAGTTATTTAGCAATTTTTACGGCTAGAAACACAAATTGAATCGGGGAAGAACAATTAATAATGTTTTTGAATAGTAAAACCCTAGATTTTTGGATTTTTTATCCGAAATGCATTTTCTTGATTTGGCTAGGTGTCATTAATGTTAGAAAGATTAAATGTGCAATAAAAACGAGGTCCACTTTGTTAAAATTGGAAATTAGTCAATGAAACATAAAGGGGTCATTTGACCAAGTGTTAGACCGTGTTCAAATTGAGTTGGGGGTTTGGCTAATGAGGGCATGGAAGCACTTTTAGCGTTGTTGTAGCGTTGATTGAGTGTCAAGTTAGCATAGCTGTAGTTCAAACGCAGTAGGTGGACTTTCGGGCTTCGATTGAGAAAGTGAGGTTTTGTGCCATAGAAACGTGCCTTGTAGTGCCTCAATAAGGATAGTGAAATCGGTTTCCTAGTCCCGTAGCTCGTTTGATCGTAATTGCCTTTGAAAGTTAGAGATTAAATAGTATTACTTGTCGTTTTTTGTGTTTGAACTGTTATTGCTTGTTTAATTGACGTTCTTGTTGCTATTAGTGGTAATCATGCTTGACATGTCAACTGCTTGCTATTATTGATCATAAGTGCTTGTTATATTGAATATTGATATTAATCTGCACTTTGGTGCTCTCGCTCGTTTATTACTTGTATCTCATATGGCATTATATAGTGTTAGGCGCATGGGTGATGAGCCTCTCTGGGCAGTCTCGGGCTGACAGGGTTAGGTTATTCTAGCTCTGCATCCTATTTCTATTCTTGCTAGGGGTGTCGCCCTAGGAAATTTGGGTCGTAGATGTGTCAGGGTACTTCCGGAGTACACCCAGTTGAAGTTATAAGGTGCATGTGCAATTATTGTCATCATTGTTAACATCAAGCTCGAGATTGATCTATTGCTCGTGAAATGGTACATTGCTCGTGTGAGTGAACCATGACCTTCAAAGTGTGGTATAGCTTTGATTGGTTATATTAATACTTTCCTTGATTGTTTCCTTTACTGATTGTAAAGCTTGTATTGATCGTATCTTTTTATTGGTTATAATGTTTAACTGTTTATGTGTGCATTGCATGATCTTCTTCTATCACCCTCGATATTTGTTTCGCCCTCACTGAGTATACGTGTTGTGTATACTCACTCCTCACCACCATATTTCAGGGATTGCAGTGCTAGAAAGAAAGTTCGTGCTTGTGGTGCTTGCTCTTTGCTTAGGAGTCAATGTGATTATGTGGCGTGGGTAGTAAGGATGTTTTTTTATGAGTTGTATATAATCAATGTAAAAAGAAATGTAATTTAAGTTTAATTGGATAATTGGAGTGGTATGATAACCTATCTTATGTAATAGGTTAGTTTAGTTTCAATGCAAAGCATGAATGTACTTGTCAAAAATGAAAAGAGATAAGATAGCCTTAAAACTGGAAATGTATATTTCTTTGTGTTCGCTTGTTGAGAACTAAGGCTCGGATAGCCTTGAGTAGTTTGTAAGTTTGGACACTGTACTGGTCCATTTATGTACTGTTTCCAGGTTTTGATTTTGCCGAGAAACAGGGAAGACTCTGTCCTTTTTTTTAAAATATTATGCCCAGGTTTGGAATTGGGTTACGATTAGATTGATTAATAAAACTTCCGGTCTCGAGAGGGATTGGGGTGTTACAAGTATGGGAAAGATATATACACATTTTAAGTTGATCTTACAATTGGACAAATATATCTTACTCCATTCTCACTAATTGGGTCATAATATAATGCTTAAGTATTAACGCCATGTTTTGTAGTAGGGGGTCTTGCACATTAACGAAGGTGTAATTAAAACAACATTCATCTATGAAATACTTAGTGTTGAAAATAATAAGCGAGTGTTTAAAATAATAAGGAAGCAATTGGTATGCTGGAATAATTTTGGACATTAATAAAATGAGTTAAGCAATAGAATGACCCTGGAATTGGAATGAACTTGTGAAAAGATACGTCATGCTTGATATACTCTAGGAATGAAGATATGAATGATTCTAAGTCTATATTTGGTAGTTAGTATAATAGAACACTAATGAGAATAATTTACATAAAACGACATGAATACCGTTTTTTTTGTTATAGATATATTATAGTTTTAAGAATAAAATAATAGTCATAATAATGGTTAGTAATTTGAGGAATATTACCAATATTTTATTTATTTATTTTTATTCTTATTTTTATTTATTTTGATATATTATGATATAATATTTTCTATTAAATTTACATTATTTATCATTTTTTAATATCATTAAATTTATTATTTGATATTTATATTTATATTTAAACCATATATTATTAATATACTTATTTTATTATCTAATAATAATAACAATTATCATTATTTGTATTGGTTATTGTTATTATTATTTATTATTAAATTACATATTATTATTAAGTTTTACTATAAATATATATTTTATGTTATTATTATCATATTATATATTATTTCATTTTTACATTTATTTTATTATATTGATGTATTTGGTATTTTATTGTTATTTTTATTTAGTTGTTCTATTATGTTATAAATTTTTATATTAAAATAATAAATAATACTAATAACTAAAAGTAATAATAATTATATTAATAATAATGTTATTTGTATAGTATGTAATATATTGTTTTAAGGGTATTTTGGCCACTTGAGTAATAAGTTAATTCTAAAGTATATGAGAATGGGTTAACCCCTTGTGTTTTGGCAAGAATGGGTATACCCAAGTTCATAGAAATGGGATTATCAAGGGAAGAAGATTTTCGAGTTCATTCATTTATACCAAACGTGGGAATTGGAACAAAATTTGAAATACCATTCCATTCCTAATACATTTCCATATATTAATCGCTACCTAAGTAATGTAACAAAATCTCTCTAACAGTTTAATTTTTTAAATGAGATGGTCACTTAATATGGTATTAGAGTCTAGGACATGGGTTCAAATTTCGTTGTTACCCATTTAAAACATTAAAGCTTTTCACGTGCTAGGCTAAAAAACAAATGTTGCTTGCACGTGCATGAGATTTTAATAAACATGTCAACAAATTCTAGTAGGGGATTTTACACTTGCACGTGCAAAGGATTTTAACAAACATCTCTAACACTTTAACTTTTTAGATAAAGTGGTCACTTAATAGTTAATGACTCAAATTTAAGTAGTTTTATTCAACAAGTGTAAACATGAGACTACTAGAAATATCACGTAAGACAAACTTCAATTACAGCCATTAAATAATTTTGAATGGCAACGTGAACTGTATAGCCTATGGGCTGCGTCTTGTGATAAATAAGCTAGTTAGGGATTTAAGATCGTGTTTATTTTAATAATTTTCAGAAGAAATGAAGCTTTGAAGCTCTACCCAGGAGTTGGGTAGAATGTAAATATGTAGTGATTCATCGTGATTAAATGTTTTGAGTTTGAATTAGAGTTTGACCTACAATTTGAAAAAGAAAAAATAAAAGCTTTTTAAGCTCTGCCATATACACTTGATTTTGAAAATCGACGAAAATGTGAGTTGTATAATCTCCGTCATGAAGTATCAGAATATCACAATTACTCTAATCTTCTCGATATATGTTCTACCGTTTGCCTTTTATGATCTGGTGGCCTGCACCTAAATATTTTCTATAGTATTGCCCAGACCTCTCTGTTTCCCTGTCAACCAAAGTAAGAAAGTCACACAGTCACCCCCAACTCTTTACAAATTGGACTTCTAAAATCCCTACGACTTCTAGAAAGACTTCTTGGATGAGTTGAAGAACTAAAAGAAAAGGATGTATTTTCTTTTTTTTTTCTTTTATTTATTTATTTGCATTTATGCTAATAATACTGTAAAGCTTCCGCATAAGTTCCTTCGGATTTAACTTACCCACATGTATCAATTTCGTGTACAGATATGAGATACTCGTTTGTTCAAAATTCTGCAAATTTTTTTTTAGAGTATGACATGGGTTAATCCTCTCCATATATGTTCTACTGTTTTGTTTTCTATCATGCACTATTGAATCGAAGTCTTATAGAAAAATTAAAGGGTCAAGTGCACCAAACTCCCCTATGATTAGGCATAAGCGTTTTGGTGTTCCCTGTGTTTTAAAAACTAGCATAAATAGTCCATGTGTTTTGGTAAAAGTGCAGACGTGCCCCTTCGCATATTTCCGTCCAGTTAATTATATATATATATATATATATATATATATTCTAAACCTCTTTTAAAAAATTAAAAAAATTGAAAAATTAAAAATAATAATAATAAAATTAGTCATCTTCTCAATCTTCCCTACCCCACCCCACCCCCACCCTTACCCCCACCCAGCCGTCACCCTTCCCAGCCCATTGATATGAAGCTAGTTGCTTCATTTTTTTTTTCTTTTTTATTTAGGGCACAATTGCACTTTGCCCCATTAATTTTCCGCCAAGAATACATAGACACACAAACACGCACAAAGATGAATATATATATATATATATATATATATATATATATATATATATATATATATATATATTGCGTACAACAAAACCTCGGTCCAGAAGACGCAGTTCGCGAAGCAAAAAGAAGCAGGTGGCAAGGATTGTAAATGAAAATGCTTCTGTGAAGCATTCTGCAGAGAACTAGATCCTCGTTAGTGACATCTGGGTATTTTAACATTGTGTGAATTCTTAACCACGTCCACGAGCAAGCCTTCGACATCAACAAATTTGAAGATAACACGAACATTGTTAGTAAATACAAGAAGCTCTTTGTTACAATAGCTAGTTAATACACACTTCTTGATTTTTGTTCAATGTAATTTTGGTATTCTTTTTCCTTCTAAAATTTGTTCTTTGTTAAAGAATTTAATTTCGAGTCTCATAGAAGAGCTGCATTAACCTGAATAGATGTTGCATTCACTGCTTGGCAGAAACGTGTATTCACCATCTCCCAAGCGTTATATATATATATATATATATAAGCACACAGACACGCACAAAGATAAAGATTGAGTTTCTGGGAGGGGGGGAGGGGGGGAGGGGGGGGTGGGGATGTTGATGGGAAGATGAATATTGAATGTTTTTTTTGTTTTTTTTTTAAGTCTTTGAAAGGGCATTTATGTCCTCTAACTATTTTGTTGACATTAAAACATTTGTCCATTTGCATTTCACGCGCGTGGGTATCACTTTTCATCAGAACTAACGATTTTTTGAATGGTAGGAGGGTTCTATGCACTTTTACCAAAACACATGGACTACTTATGATAGTTTTTAAAATACAGAAAGCACCGATTCATTTATATCTGACCACAAGGGGGTCTGGTGTATTTCACCAAAAACTAAAAACTCCAATTTGGAACTCATGAATGATGTATTAGTATTGAATGTTTTAGTACAAATGGACCAATTTATGAGTAATAGAATTCTTGATTTAAAATGAGGATAACTCAACCTAATTAAATGGTTATGCGATTAGAGAGGAAGTAAATAGAGAGAAGCAAATTATTGTCACAATTGATCTTCAAAGTGAATAAATTATATGGGATAATCGTGAGAATAGGTAATAATAATGATTAAGCTATAATCAAATAATAGTTTTGGAAGAAGATACAGTAAATGGAATAGTAATAAAGATACATCTCTATCAAAAATTCACCTCAGAAAAGAATTTGAGCTCATGCCCCAACCTATTTTCATATTAATCTTGCATAAAATTTCTATGGCTCCATTTGTTTCCCGTAAAGTATCATGTTGGTGAATAATATTTAAAGAAAATAATAGTTTTTAAAAAATAGAATAATTTTTGGTATATATTTGTTACACTGTAAAATATTTTTTGGTGTTTAAATATCATAATAGAAAATATTTTTTGACTAAAAGTTTTTATGGAAAACACACACGTACACACATATATGACTGCACCTTCCCTCCCATAATTAAAGGGTTTGTGGTGCTTTTGTTGTTTGTGTTTTTTGGAGTCATTATCTACCGAACGATTATGCACGTTAATATCTTTGTCTTTGCTGACCTATGTTCATATGGGGAGGGGGAGGGGGGTGGGGAATGAAAAATGTTTTCATTTTCTGTGCGAGATGAAAATATTCATCACCTTTTGAACTAAATAATTTCTTTTTACTGAAAAATATTTTACAGTTGATCAATTTTTCAGTGTTACAAAATACCAAAACATTAGAAAAACATTTTCAAAAAAATATTTTCGGAAAACAAACAGAACCTTGATCTATAAAGATATTCTAAAAGTGCCAATTATTGAACTACTAATTGTATAGATCGTTGGTTAATTGTATTAAATCGTTGGTCCTTAAAAAGAACAAATATATGAAATTTAGTAGAATTGGTTGAGCACTGAAGTCCAAATATTCACAATTCAAAATTTTAATCTTGATAAATATCATAATTATGTTAAGATACTAGAATTCAACATACAAGTTGTCTAGTGAAACAGAATTAATACTTATTGGACAAACAATTGTCATATATTAATCGGGTCTCACTATTGTACAAATATATCTTAATCCATTCGCATTATTGGATCATATTATAAGGTACTAGAGCTATAAATTAGGATTCTACGTCACAACTGACATGTCGTCTAGCGAAATAGACTGAATACTACTAGCTTTCCATTTTTTTTTCTTTATTATCAATTTCCAAGTCCAAGGTTAAGGAAAGGAAGGTGGTATTCTGATTAGATGAATTTTTCTGATGTCTATCGGAGTGGGGACCTTTACCTTCTTTTTTGGCATAGACCGGGGAGCTCGAGCTGTAGAAACTTTTGTTAAAATAATGAAGAAACTAGCACCCTTTACACTCTCTCTTAGGCTTGTGTGACTACGTTCGGGTGTTGAAAAAGTCCTTAATTCCTGATACTGAGCTACTATTGGTATATTTTTCAATTCCAACCATGGTGCACGTAAGCTTAGAAAAATGGACTAACATTTTTCATATACTAATCCGATCTCACTATTGTACAAATGTATCTTAATCCATTGCCATTATTGAATTATAATATATTGTACTAGAGTTGACTATATCTTCAAAATATCAAAAATAAGAACAAATGTTGAATTTACTAATTGTTCTTAGCATCAAAACGAATCACTCGAAGGTGATTAATTTCTTTTTATATATGATGACAAGGTTGGCATAAAAATTATGAAAAAGGGATACTTAAGCCCGTACTAACCAAGAGCATGTATGTTTTCACTAAGAATGCCAACATATTAGGGTAAAAATGATATTAGAGAGAAGTGCCCAAATATTTTTGATATAAAACTTTTGACAAAAGTGCTCCAAGTCTAAATGTGTGCCTATTTTCAGGTATTTAAGTACTCCAAGTCTAATGCTATCAAACCCACATATTTTGTTCTTCTAATATTTTTCAACCAATATGCATATCTGTCCAAAATCTTTCCATAGAGGTGATTCTTCTTTAACAGAACGGAGGTGGCTAACTTGGTTGTTTAACGAATGGATATATTTATATGTGTGTATATATATATCAATCGAAGGACAATTAAATCTGTCAAAATAAGGTTCTGACCAATTTGTCCTCTCACTAATTTAAAATTAGAGAAGAATATATATATATATATATATATATTCTTCTTTAACAGAACGGAGGTGGCTAACTTGGTTGTTTAACGAATGGATATATTTATATGTGTGTATATATATCAATCGAAGGACAATTAAATCTGTCAAAATAAGGTTCTGACCAATTTGTCCTCTCACTAATTTAAAATTAGAGAAGATTATATATATATATATATATATATATATATATATATATATATATATATATATATATATATATATATATATATATATATATGTCTCTGTGTGTGTGTGTGTAGATTGTGTTCTTACCGATTTAAAATTACAGAAAGTTGTTTCATTCACAAATAAAAAAATCAATGTTTTTTTTTTCTTTTTTTTTTTTGTGGACAAAGTTGCCTATCTTAGCCTCATTCTCAATTATTGAGCGGTTGAGAAAAAATTGAAGTTAAAAGTAGAAGTGAAACCTAATAGGTTCCAACCAAGTAATTCTACAAATGAAATCAAGAACAAAGATGTATGAACCACAAGATAGAAAAAGCATTTCCAAATCCAATAAAGCAGATTCTTTTGTTGTAATCGTGGAAACCACAAAACAGAAAGCTTAAAAATAAAATAAAATGCCCACCTCTTGAAGCTTACATTAGAATGAATCACACATAATTTCCGACTAAACTACACAAGCTACAATGTGATTCTGGCACATAAATGACGTTTTCGAGGGCTTCGCACAAGTTGAAGTGAAGGCTCATAATTGATATTCTTCTTGTAAAGTAATGTTGATAATTATTTACAGCCAAAAAAATTAAACAAAAAAATTGACAATAATTTTTCAAAATAATAGTTTCTTGAATCATGTGTGCTTTCGTAGAAAAAAAAATTAAAGTTGAAAATCATCATTCATTCATTAAAAAAAAAAATACTTAAATACAATAGGATAATAAGATCAAAGAAGTAAAAATGTATGAATAAAAATTTTCCAAGATTTCGTAAGCTATAAAAAGTAAAATCCTTGGAGCCATTCTCACTCATGCATGAGAGATAAGTTGTGGACTATTAAACTATGAATTGATTGAATAACTTATGGACGAGTTTAAAAAAATGAATAAAAACCTAGACAACATGATGAAACATAAAATTAAGTATACTTAAAATAGTCTTGAGTCCAATCTCCCATCCGGTGTGGATATATTTTACTTTTCCTCAAACTATGTGATGATTCTCATCCATCGTATAAGCTATTAGCTGTATATCATCGATCCTTAGAAAGAGAATATTAAAATTAATTATAATCAGTTCAAATATTTTGAATTTAAAATTTTAAATCGTAATCAAGTAAAGATATTAAGCTTAAATGTTGCCCGAATGAAATAGACTGAATACTTTTTCTTTTTCTTTTAACTTCGCAATTAGTACGAAACATTATGCATATGGTAGTCCGATCTTCACAATTGGACAAATATATGATACTCCATTCCACTAAATGGACCGAAATATAATGCACGCGTCTTGACTTTAGATTAAAAATATGCAAAAAAGAAAGGTTAGTAATTTAATGTTTAATCGCCACAATGAATAAGTTGATGGTCTTTATTTCTTTCCTCCTTTTTTTTTTTTAAAAAAAAATTTTGGTATCATGCAGGTCGAAGTCGTAGTAAACTCAGAACTACTAATTATTTGGATCTCTAACTAACCATTTAACCTGACTCTTGAAACAAGGGAGCCAGTTCATATTAGAGACGTAACTTAAAACAACATTATCCAGAACATAAAATGCATTTCATATAATTAACATGAATTTGTGGCAATATCAATTTATATATCTTTTAGGGAATATTTCAGTAACTCCAATGTAAACCAATTTGACTCAACACATGTAAAATGAAATTCTCACAAGTATCACAAAAGAGAAACTTCAATTCCTGCCACTGAAGTGATGCATAATTTCTTATCTTTTAAAGTTGGAACACTGCTAATTTTTTAACGGGAGAAGCACGTGTGCAACACATGTGTTTTATCTTCCTGTTAAACAATTAACAGATTGAGTGAAAAAGATTTACGGTGTCTCAACTTTAAAAGATTTTTTTTTGATTAACTGGTGAAACACACCCCCTCCCCCCCTCCCCCCCAACCAACCCACGTGGGTCTGGTCAGCGAACTGAGCCAATAGGCCCACGCCCGGCCTATAGCTATGTTTAAGGTAAAACTCCCAGAGTGCAGCGGCGCGACCTAACGCATGCACCGGTTCAGTCAAGGCAGAGGCGCTGTCACACCATGGGGGATTCAAACCCGAGACGTTGCCCAGGAACAAACACCCCACGACCAATCGCGCTAACCCTTGGGTCAACTTTAAAAGATAAGAGACTAAAATGTCTCACTTTTAAAAATAAGAGACCAAAGTATCGATAAGGTTAAAGATAAAGAATTAAAAATGGTATTAACCCTTAATTATTTTAAAACCTAACACCAACCAATTAAGTGGCGGACTTTCAATAAAATAAATGAGAAACAGTGCCTACTGTTTCATGCATGAGTTACGGATTTGTCAATAAATACATGTCTTTCTATCTTCCTTCTTACATATGCAGGCAAAACTTGGAAACTAAAAAAGAACCCTAATGGATTCCCCTCCTCCTCCTCCCGTTCCAACTACTGCACCGAATGTCCGTCCTGCTAGCGGTCCAAACAATCTGTAAACCTATCTCTGCAGCAAAGGCCATTAACAACAACAAGTGTTATGGAGCCAAGTCAAGTGGCGCACGCGAGGATGAACATCAGAAGCGTACTGTAAGATTGCCTCCAACTACTCCTGTTGTTGCAGCTATGGTCACTAAAGACAACAGGTTTGATGGTGAAAAGGCACGGGATGCACCAAAGGGTGATCATCAGAAGTCAACTGGTGCATCGAGGCTAAATAATATTACAACTGCAACTGCAGCTGAGACGACTCAAGACAAGTATCATGGTGGCAACTCAAGGGATGCACGAAAGGGTGATCATCAGAAGTCAAGTAATGGGCTGTTGCAATAAGAAGCCTGATAGCACTCCACGGCAAAACCGGCGGAAAATCCAGTATATATATATATATAATGACGGACTCAAGTATCCACTCTCAGGGTGTATATTTCTATAGTGAAAGAGTTAACGATGTGTACAAAGTGTCAAATATAATAAATTTTCTATAAAAAAAAAAAACCAAAAATCAAAGATTTTTTATTTTTTTTTCCTATATATATATATATACATACACGTGGAGCTGCAGTCGGTTGCTTCGGTCAATTTCTGGGGTTTTTTTCTCCGTCGTAATAAAGATGAGGACTGCGTTGTGAATGTAATTGCCCGGCACGGCTCGACCACTCCCAGGCAAACTTTCTACAGAAAGATCCCAACTTTTCCTGCGTGTCCATCACAAATAATACCATGATGAAGAGTCTTTTTTTTTTTTTTTTCTTTTTATGTGTGTTTGTGTTTGATTTAATGGAAAGCTAAAGTGAATTTTATATCACTTTAAACATAATTGTGAATTAATCTCAGTACCTATAGCATCTATAGCGAAACTCACACCGAGCAAGCACCCAGTAAAGTCAACAAAAAAATTGTCCCTACTTTGTGCAGCGTAGAGCTGATGAGCTGATGGTGACTTTGGGTTTGGTTTATCGTAAATATCTCTTTCTTTTCGTATTTGATTGCTATTCTCGTTGTTGCAATCATCGTTAATGAAACCAAAATCAAACATAGCATTTAAGGCGTTTAGGGTCAAACCATAACCGTGCCGAAATGATAGGTAAGAAAAATATTATTTGAATAGTAATAAAAATAAAAGAATACATATTCTACGGGAACTAAATTTCTCCCTTGAAGTTGCATTGAGTGATATATAGTGAAGCCTTACCCGAGATGAGAAAGAAAGGGCTATCTTTTACTAATAAAAAAAAATATTCCTTGCTAGTTTTATGTTTTTGCTAGTTTTTGCCTATTTGAAATAGTTAAAAGGTATATGTTGTACCTTTTTTTTAGGGTGATTTTGATTGACACGCCTCCAATTATTGGTAAAGTGTGACTTAAACTCCTTATTTGTTTGAAAGTGAGAGACACACCCTTTCTGTTAGGGCAAGTTCAATGGAAGCTCTAAAACACAATGATTACATTTTTTTGGTAAATATAGAGCCTTTTGAAGTAAAAAAGCAACACCAATGGTTATTATACAGCCCCAATTTGCTACTTTTGTGCCAAATACAACAGATTTTACCAAAAATAGAGCCCGAGCTACATTTTGTTCAACAAATTTATTGAACAAAATGGAGCCTCAGGAAAAAGACAAAAATTTTTGTAGCCCATGCTCTCTTCCATAAGTCAGATCTGACGATGTCAGATCTGACTTCAAAAAAAAAAAGTTAAAGTCTAACAAAAAAAAAAAAAGGTACAAACATCTGCAAAAAAAAAAAAAAAGAATACAACCGTTGCAATTTTTAGCTTTGTGTTTAAAAAAATATAGCCGTTGGTGTTGGATTTTCTATATATTCAACCAAAATAATCCAACACCCAACTTCAACATTTTATCCATTCAAGCAAATATACAAAAACAGCAAAAAAAAAAAAAAATTCATCTGTCAAAAAAAAAATTTAAGGTTGATGCTCAAGATCTGTCCTTTTTTGCAATTTATTCTCACCTGAATCACCTACAAAAAAAAAAAAAAAAAATATATGTATATATATATATATATATATATATATATATATATATATATATATATATATATATATATATATACATACACACACCAGCTGATTCAACATTTATCAAAAAAAAAAAAATGCAGATCGGGGATGGTGGGAAGGGGAACGGCAGTAGGGAAGGTGGGGTAGGGTGGGGTAGAGTGGTGGGGGGGGTGGTGGGGAGAGGAAGGGCAGCGAGGAAGGTAGGGTGGGGTGGTGGGGAGGGGAGGGGAGGGGCAACGGGAAAGATGGGGTGGGGCAGTGGGGAAGGGAGAAACAGAGGGAGGGGAGAGAGAGAGAGAGAGAGAGAGAGAGAGAGAGAGAGAGAGAGAGAGAGAGAGAGAGGGGAGGGAAGGAAGGGGGGAGGGGCTAATAGGGCAAAAATTGAGGGTTGGTTTGTTTTATATGTAGGGTTTGTAATTTTTTTTTTTTAAGGGTAGGGATAAATTTTAATTTTTTTAGAATGTGATTTTTTTTCATTTTTTTAAGGGTTTGGATAAAACAATTTTTTGGTTAATTTTTGTTCAGTTTTTTATTAATTGTTTTTTAAAGAATTTAGGTAAATTCTATTTAAAATTTAAAGCATGATTAAAATTACATTGAAATTTAACCTATTTGTTTTTTTTAAAGTACAAGTAATTAAAAGTAATTCTAATTCAACTAGTAGAATTTATAAATTTAATTTTTTGTTGTATTTTATTGTTTAAATAATTTATTTTTTCCATAATGTTTGCTAACTATCGTATTTTCTTTTGTGAAAGGTATGGAATATACTGATGGTATATCAAGGGGTCACAATTTCATCGTCCAAGAAGTTATTGCTTTATGTTGGGCCTTCATCACAATCAGTGAAGATCCTATTATTGGGCGAGACCAAACAATAACTACAATGTGGAACAGAATTCTTGAAAAAATTGAAAAGTTCTACCCCCCAAACTATCCAACTGAAAAGAGGAAATCAAAAAGTCTAAAATACCGATGGTTCCCCATAAACCAAAATTGTACACAATTTACGGAGTGTATTGCTCAAGTACATTTGAGACCGAGGAGTGGAGCTAATGCTATTGACAACGTGAGTTTTTTAGATATTACTAATTTTATATTGTATATGTTATATGATATCGTAGACTTTGCAAAATTAATTTTTATAAATTTGTTGAATTGTTTTTTAGCTGAATGACGCTCGACGCTTATACTCTACTGCTAGTGGAAAAAATTTTACCCTCGAGCATTGTTGGGAAATTTTACAAGATGGTCAAAAATAGAGAAAAATTACTGATGTTCAATCCACACAGAATGTCCCTGGTTCGCATGCGTCGGAGACGCAACCCGAAACTCCAATCGAAAATCTAAATTCTTACAATTATGATTATCCCAATGAGTCTGTGGCGGAAACCCAAAGCAATCCTACATCGTCAAGGCCAATTGGGAACAAGAAGGCTAAAAAATTAAAAGGTAAGGGCAGTGTCGAAGATATCGTAGAAAAAGCAAGAAATATGGGAAAAGTTATGAAGAAGTACACAGATAGGTATGAAGAATTTGCTGATACGAAGACTATGAATATAAATATTTCGACAATCGAAACTCTGGAAAGAAGAGTGTTATTGATTGAGCAACAAAGGGCCATTATTGTAAGAAAGTCCTCCCGTTCGATAGACTTTGACGATGATGTATACCGTCCCAGTTTGCCTTAAATCATGGATTATTTGTATTGTCTTGTTTATTTTGGGTTGTATTATAATCATTGAATTTCTGAATTGACGATGTTGTTCTAATTTCACATTTGTGTTTTTATTTTCCCTTTTTTATATTTAATTTTTTTAATATTAATACAAATTTAGTTCGAGATACTTAAAAATTGAATTTCTTAAATCGAAAAGACAACAATCAATAAAACCAATTTCGTAATATTAAGAACAATGTAATTAAATGTCATCCTAATACAAAATTAGATTAAAAATTAAGATGTCATGCACGATATTCATTCCACACATGTTCCACAAGATCATTCCGGAGCATAAAATAGGTAGACTGATCTCTCATTTGAGCACGATTGTTTAAATATTGAGTAATAGTTATAGGGTCTTGATTGGGTACAACAGGAGGCTCATCAACAAAAATAACGTTCCGGATCATTGACAAAATCATCATTTTCTTCATCAAGGTTGTCATCCATAATCATATTATGAAGAATTATACAAGTCTTCATAATTTTCCTAATATCATTCTCATGCCAATAACGGCATGGCCCTTTGATAATTTCAAATCTAGCTTGAAGGATTCCGAAAGCCCTTTCAACATCCTTACGATAAGCTTGTTGCATTCTAGTAAATAACGCCTTATCTCGTTCTTCTAGATTGGGATATGCTTGCACTATCATTGACGATCGGGGATATATACCATCTGCAAGGTAGTTACCTTGGTTGTATTGTCTACCGTTAAGTGTAAACTGAATGCCTGTAGATAGACCTTCAAGAACATCAGAAAAAATAGGAGAACTATATAATACGTTCAAACCATTGCGTGCATTGGGTGCTCCAAAGTACGAATTCCATATCCAACAGTCGTACGATGCAACCGCTTCAAGTATTATCGTAAAACGACCATGGTGCCCGGCATATGTCCCAGCCCACGCCGTTGGGCAATTTTTCCATTCCTAGTGCATACAGTCTACACTTCCTAACATTTCAGGAAACCCCCGTTGATTGACTTTTCTAAGTAGCCTCACCATGTCTGCGTTGTTAAGTCGTCGAAGATACTGGTCTCCATATACTGCGTTGATAGCACGACAAAATTTCTTCATCGCCTGTAAAGATGTAGTTTCTGCAATTTTCAAATAATCGTCATTCGCATCAGCAGGACATCTGTAGGCAAGCATACGAAACGCGGCCGTCATCTTCACATATGGTGAGAAACCTTGCTTTCCGGATGCATCTGGTTTCATCATGAAGTAATTGTAGAAATGCACAATTTCTCCCATAATTTTCAAAAACAATTCGTGCCTCATCCGAAACCTATTTGTGAATTCAGAAGCAGGATACAAAGGACGATCGACAAAGTAATCATGCATAAGCCTATTATGAGCACTTACCCGATCTCTCCTTATAGATTGTCGGCGTGACGATATACCTCCATGTTTATCCGAACTCAATTCATGTGCAGCACCTATTAGTGATTGATATTGTGCGTGCATCGACACCATTATTGCGTGGCCATCGATGTCGTCATCAGATGATGAGGAATTGGTTCTTTGTTTGGCCATTGTAGAAAGAGAGATAGAGATTGTATTGTTTAAATTTTGGTGATTGAGAAAGGTTTGAGGACCTAACTTATATAGAAAAATGAATGTATAAAGGAAAACAAACAAACGGACGAGATTGATTTTAAGGAAATCCAATCCAATGAGTGTTATTTGGATAAGAAATATGAGATAAGAGATAAGAAATCTACGGACGAGATTGAGTGATAGAAAATCAAATCCAATGGGTATTATTTGGATAAGAGATTTGAGATAAGAGATAAGAGATAAGAAACATACAGATGAGATTGATTTTTAGAAAATTCAATCCAATGGGTGTTATTTGGATAAGAGATTTGAGATAAAAGATAAGAAACTTATGGACGAGATTGATTTTTTCAGAATCCAATCCTATGGGTGTTATTTGGATAAGATACTTGATATAGAGATAAGAAATGGACGGTTGAGATTGAATCAAGAAAATTCACAAAAAGGAATTTTAAAAAAAATTAAAAAATTGAAATCGAACGTAATTAAACGTCATCATAGTTCAATAATTTTTACCATTGTCAGAATTAAATAATTTTTTTGTCCAAATGTTCGTAAAAAAAAGTTACAATTATGACGATAATAATTTATAAAAAGAAAATTAACACATGGGAAAAAATAACATATATTCAAATTAGTTTGTAAAATTAAATTTAACACAATATAGAGTCCCAATTTTATAGAGCCCTTCATTGGGGATGAATTTTTTTTAAAGACCCTAAAAAACACTTGGGGCTCTATATAGGGCTCTAAATTGCTAAGGGACTCTAAATAAAATTTTAGAGCTCCTCAATTTAGAGCCTCCATTGAGGATGTCCTTATGAATTCATTAACTTTTTCGTTAAAGAAGTTGTCAAATGACTTTTATAACCTTCATTCTTCTTATTTGTTTGAAAGTGAGAGACACACCTTTTCTGTTAGGAATTCATTAACTTTTTCGTTAATGAAATTATCAAATGACTTTTATAACCTTCATTATTCTTTGTCCCTTTTTTTCTTATTATTTTTTATTTTCCTATTCGCTTTTCTTCTCTCTCACTCCTCCCAACGCTAACATCTCCTCATCCTCTCTTTCTAACTTCAATTCCGCTAAACGTTCACAGTTTAAATAGCTTTAGACTTTAGGTTAAATATATTGAATGCATAAATATGCTTCAAATTTGAATGCAAATGGTATATATATTATAATGAGGCAAAGGAAAATCTCACAGCTAATCCAATTTCAGGCTTGATGTACCAATATCAAGTAGAAAAAGATGAGTGCCAAAGTAGTAAGTACCACAAATAACAACATTACTAAATTTCTCAAGCTGATTTGTCAGGTGATGGATGGCTAAACAGAAAAATGCTTCCAAGAGCAAATTTTAGAAGCATACACGTATTTATACATGTATGTATGTCCACAAATATTAGTGCTCTTAAGCAATGTTCGATTTTCTTTTTTGAAGTATCTTTAAAAAGAATTATAAAGATGCAACGCCAGTCAGATGTGCATTATGTAATGGTATTATGAATTTATGAAGATTTTGTGTTGGCTTTGTATTAGACAAGTATTTTATACCCTTGAAGATCTGTCGAGTATGGATTGCAGAGGATCAAGAAGAGAACTATTGGATGAAAAAGAGCCTGATTTTGTAGCATAGGTTATTTGGTTTATGATAATTTGTGATTAGCATTAGAATGAAAAACACTATCAAAATCAATAATTCTAGCAGCTTCAAGGTTCCTACACCAAGCCTTAACTATTAAACCAATTCACTTGCACTTTATAGAATCCAACCACTCACTCGTTATTAGCCAAAATACCAATTCATTACACAAACATTAAGTTAGAATACATGGCTAACTAGTAACACCACATTGACTAACACTTTATATAATAAATACAAAGCGTGATCTAGCTAGTCAGATCTAAAAATCATAATCATGTTAAGATATTACAACTTACATGCTATCCTCATGAAATGGACTGAATATTTCTCCTTTGTTTACTTCAGAATCAGTATGGGAAAGATATATACACATTTTAAGTTGATCTTACAATTGGACAAATATATCTTACTCCATTCTCACCAATTGGGTCATAATATAATGCTTAAGTATTCACGGCATGTTTTGCAGTAGGGGGTCCTGCACATTAATGAAGGTATAATTGAAACAACATTCATCTATGAAATACTTAGTGTTGAAAATATTAAGGGAGCAATTGGTATGCTGGAATGATTTTAGACATGAATGGAATGAGTTAAGCAATAGAATGACCCTGGAATTGGAATGAACTTGTGAAATGATACGTCATGCTTGATATAATCTAGGAATGAAGATAGGTTAGATTCTAAGTCTATATTTAGTAGTTAGTATAATAGAACACTAATGAGAATAATTTACACAAAACGACATGAATGCCATGTTTTTGTTATAGATATATTATAGTTTTAAGAAAAAAAATAAGCGTCATAATAATGGTAAGTAATTTGAGGCATATTATCATTATTTTATTTATTTATTTTTATTCTTATTGTTATTTATTTTAATATATTATGATATAATATTTTCTATTAAATTTTCATTATTTATCATTTTTTAATATCATTAAATTTATTATTTGATATTTATATTTATATTCAAAGCATATATTATTAATATACTTATTTTATTATCTAATAATAATAACAATTATCATTATTTGTGTTGATTATTGTTATTATTATTATTTATTAATAAATTACATATTACTATTAAGTTTTACTATAAATATATATTTTATGTTATTATTATCGTATTATATATTATTTAATTTTTATATTTATTTTATTATATTGATGTATTTGGTTGATATTTATTGTTATTGTTATTTATTTGTTCTATTATGTTATAAATTTTTATATTAAAATAATAAATAATACTAATAACTAAAAGTAATAATAATTATATTAATAATAATGTTATTTGTATAGTATGTAATACATTGTTTTAAGGGTATTTTGGTCACTTGAGTAATAAGTTAATTCTAAAGTATATGAGAATGGGTTAACCCCATGTGTTTTGGCAAGAATGGGTATACCCATGTTCATAAAAATGGGATTATCAAGGGAATAAGATTTTTGAGTTCATTCATTTATACCAAACGTGGGAATTGGAACAAAATTTGAAATACCATTCCATTCCTAACACATTTCCACATATTAATCGCTACCTAAGTAATGTAACAAAACCTTTCTAACAATTTAAGTTTTTAAATAAGATGGTCACTTAATATGGTATTAGAGTATAGGACATGGGTTCAAATTTCGTTGTTACCCATTTAAAATATTAAAGCTTTTCACGTGTTAGGCTAAAAAACAAATGTTGCCTGCACATGCAGGAGATTTTAACAAACATCTCAACAAATTCTAGTAGGGGAAACAAATCTCGCCTGCACATGCAGGAGATTTTAACAAACGTCTCAACGAATTCTAGTAGGGGATTTTACACCTGCACGTGCAGGAGATTTTAACAAACATCTCAACAAATTATAATAGGGGATTTTACACCTGCACTTGCAAAGGATTTTAACAAACATCTCTAACACTTTAACTTTTTAGATAAAGTGGTCACTTAATAATTAATGACTCAAATTTAAGCAGTTTTATTCAACAAGTGTAAACATGAGACTACTAGAAATATCACGTAAGACAAACTTCAATTACAGCCATTAAATAATTTTGAATGGCAACGTGAACTGTATAGCCTATGGGCTGCGTCTTGTGATAAATAAGCTAGTTATAGATTTAAGATCGTGTTAATTTTAATAATTTTCAAAAGAAAGAAATCTTTGAAGCTCTACCCAGGAGTTGGGTAGAATGTAAATATGTAGTGATTCATCGTGATTAAATGTTTTGAGTTTGAATTAGACTTCGACCTACAATTTGAAAAAGAAAAAATAAAAGCTTTTTAAGCTCTACCATATACACTTGATTTTGGAAATCAACGAACATGTGAGTTGTATAATCTCCTTCATGAAGTATCAGAATATCACAATTATTCTGATCCTCTCGATATATGTTCTACAGTTTGCCCTTTATGATCTGGTGGCCTGCACCTAAATATTTTCTATAGTATTGCCTAGACCTCTCTGTTTCCTTGTCACCCAAAGTAAGAAAGTCACACAGTCACCCCCAACTCCTTACAAATTGGACTTTTAAAATCCCTACAACTTCTAGAAAGACTTCTTGGATGAGTTGAAGAACTAAAAGAAAAGGATGGGTTTTCTTTTTCTTTTTTTCTTTTTTTTTTATTTGCATTTATGCTAATAATACTGTAAAGCTTCCGCATAAGTTCCTTCGGATTTAACTTACCCACATGTATCAATTTCATGTACAGATATGAGATACTTGTTTGTTCAAAATTCTTCAAACTTTTTTTAAGAGTATGACATGGGTTAATCCTCTCCATATATGTTCTACTGTTTTGTTTTCTATCATGCACTATTGAATCGAAGTCTTATAGAAAAACCAAAGGGTGGAGTGCACCAAACCCCCCTATGGTTAGGCATAAGTGTTTTGGTGTTCCCTGTATTTTAAAAACTAGCATAAGTAGTCCCTGTGTTTTGGTGAAAGTGTAGACGTGCCCCTTCGCATATTTCCGGCCAGTTAATTAACAGAACTATTGAAAATACATAAATGCTCCTTGCCCTTTCGTTTATTTATATATATATATATATATTTTTTTTTTTTTAAAATTAAAAAAATTAAAAAATAATAAAATTAGTCATCTTCCCTACCCCACCCCACCCCCACCCAACCGTCACCCTCCCCAGCCCAATGATATGAAGCTTGCTACTTCAATCTTTTTTTTTTCTTTTCTTTTTTATTTAGGGCACAATTGCACTTTGGCCCCCATTAATTTTTCGCCAAGATTACACAGATACACATACACGCACAAAGATGAAGATATATATATATATATATATATATATATATATATATATATATATATATATATATATATATATTTAAAAAATTAAAAAATAATAAAATTAGTCATCTTCCCCACCCCACCCTACCCCACCCCCACCCAGCCGTCACCCTCCCCAGCCCAATGATATGAAGCTTGCTGCTTCAATCTTTTTTTTTCTTTTCTTTTTTATTTAGGGCACAATTGCACTTTGGCCCCCATTAATTTTTCGCCAAGATTACACAGATACACATACACGCACAAAGATGAATATATATATATATATATATATATATATATATATATATATATATATATATATATTGCGTACAACAAAACTTTAGTCCAGAAGACGCAGTTTGCGAAGCAAAAAGAAGCGGGTGGCAAGGATTGTAGATGAAAATGCTTCTGTGAAGCATTCTGCAGAGAACTAGATCCTCGTTAGTGACATCTGGGTGTTATAACATTGTGTGAATTCTTGACCATGTCCACGAACAAGCCTTCGACATCAACAAATTTGAAGATAACACGAACATTGTTAGTAAATACAAGAAGGCCACTGTTACAATAGCATGTTAATACACACTTCTTGATTTTTGTTCAATGTAATTTTGGTTTTCTTTTTCCTTCTAAATTTTTTTCTTTATTAAAGGATTTAATTTCAAGTCTCATAGAAGAGCTGCATTAACCTGAGTAGATGCTGCATTCACTGCTTGGCAGAAACGTGTATTCACCATCTCCCAAGTGTTATATATATATATATATATACACAATAGCTTGTTAATACACACTTCTTGATTTTTGTTCAATGTAATTTTGGTTTTCTTTTTCCTTCTAAAATTTTTTCTTTATTAAAGGATTTAATTTCAAGTCTCATCGAAGAGCTGCATTAACTTGGGTAGATGCTGCATTCACTGCTTGGTAGAAACGTGTATTCACCATCTCCCAAGTGTTATATATATATATATATATAAGCACATAGACATGCACAAAGATGAAGATTGAGTTTCTGGGTGGGGTGGGGGTTGGGTGGGCCTGTGGGGTGGTGGGGGTGGAAGGGGGGTTGGGAGGGTTGGGGGAGGTGGGGGAATTGACAGGAAGATGAAGATTGAATCCTTTTTCTTTTTTTTTTTTTAATTTTTTGAAAGGGCATTTATGTCCTCTAACTATTTTGTTGACATTAAAACATTTGTCCATTTGCATTTCACGCGCGTGGGTCTCACTTTCCGTCAGAACTAATGATTTTTTGAACGACATGAGGGTTCTATGCACTTTTACCAAAACACATGGACTACTTATGATAGTTTTTAAAACACAAGAGGGGACCGATTCACTTATACCTAATCACAAGGGGGTCTGACGCACTTCACCCAAAACTAAAAACTCCAATTTGGAACTCATGAATGATGTATTAGTATTGAATGTTTCAGTACAAATGGACCAAGTTATGAGTAACATAATTCTTGATTTAAAATGAGGATAACTCAACCTAATTAAATGGTCATGGGATTAGAGAGGAAGTAAATAAAGTGAAGCAAATTATTGTCACAATTGATCTTCAAAGTGAATAAATTATATGGGATACTTGTGATAATAGGTAATAATAATGATTAAGCTATAATCAAATAATAGTTTTGGAAGAAGATACAGTAAATGGAATAGCCATAAAGATACATCTCTATTAAAAATTCACCTAAGAAAAGATTCGAGCTCATGCCCCAACCTATTTTCATATTAATCTTGCATAAAATTTCTATGGCTCCATTTGTTTCTTGTAAAATATCATGTTGGTGAATAATATTTAAAGAAAAAAATAGTTTTTAAAAAATAGAATAATTTTCGGTATATATTTGTCACACTGTAAAATATTTTTTGATGTTTAAATATCATAGTAAAAAATATTTTTTGACTAAAAGTTTTTATGGAAAACACACACGTACACACATATATGGCTGCACCTTCCCTCCCATAATTAAAGGGTTTGTGGTGCTTATGTTGTTTGTGTTTTTTGGAGTCATTATCTTCCGAACGATTATGCGCATTATTATCTTTGTCTTTGATGATCGATGACATATGAAAGACCTATGTTCATATAGAGAGGGGGAAGGGGAGGGGGATGGGGTGGGGAATGAAAAATGTTTTCATTTTCTGTGCGAGATGAAAATATTCATCACCTTTTGAACTAAATATTTTCTTTTTGTTGAAAAATATTTTACGGTTGATCAATTTCTCTATGTTGTAAATTACCAAAACATTAGAAAAACATTTTCAAAAAAATATTTTCGGAAAACAAATGGAACCTAGATCTATAAAGATATTCTAAGAGTGAGAATTACTGAACTACTAATTGTATAAATCGTTGGTTAATTGTATAGATCGTTGGTCCTTAAAAAGAACACGTATATGAAATTTAGTTGAACTGGTTGAGCGCTAAAGTCCAAATATTCACAATTCAAAATTTTAATCTTGATAAATATCATAATTGTGTTAAGATACTAGAATACAACATACAAGTTGTCTAGTGAAAGAGAATTAATACTTTTTGGACAAACAATTGTCATATATTAATCGGGTCTCACTATTATACAAATATATCTTAATCTATTTGCATTATTGGATCATATTATAAGGTACTAGAGCTATAAATTAAGATTCTACGTCACAACTGACATGTTGTCTAGCGAAATAGACTGAATACTACTAGCTTTCCAGTTTTTTTTTTCTTTGCTTTTTCTTTATTATCGATTTTCAAGCCCAAGATTAAGGAAAGGAAGGTGGTATTCTGATTAGATGAATTTTTTCGATGTCTATTAGAGCGAGGCCCTTTACCTTCTTTTTTGGCAAAGACCGGGGAGCTCGAGCCGTAGAAACTTTTGTTAAAATAATGAAGAAACCAGCACCCGTTACACTCTCTCTTAGGCTTGTGCGGCTATCTTCG
Source organism: Ehretia macrophylla (assembly GCA_037974665.1). NCBI lineage: Eukaryota > Viridiplantae > Streptophyta > Magnoliopsida > Boraginales > Ehretiaceae > Ehretia > Ehretia macrophylla. The sequence goes on along the minus strand of CM075781.1, from coordinate 38,876,002 downwards.
GGTGTTGAAAAAGTTATTAATTCCTAATACTAAGCTACTATTGATATATTTTTCAATTCCAACCATGGTGCATGTAAGCTTACAAAAATGGACAAACATTTTTCATATACTAATCCGATCTCACTATTGTACAAATGTATCTTAATCCATTGGCATAAAAAATGAATAAAAACCTAGACAACATGATCAAACATAAAATTAAGTATACTTAAAAAAGTCTTGAGTCCAATCTCCCATCCAGTGTGGATATATTGACTTTTCCTCAAACTATGTGATGATTCTCATCCATCATATAAGCTATTAGTTGTATATCATCGGTCCTTAGAAAGAGAATATTAAAATTAATTATAATTAGTTCAAATATTTTGAATTTAAAATTTTAAATCGTAATCAAGTAAAGATATTAAGCTTAAATGTTGCCCGAATGAAATGGACTGAATACTTTTTTTTTTCTTTTAACTTGAAATTAGTACGAACCATTATGCATATGGTAGTCCGATCTTCACAATTGGACAAATATATCATACTCCATTCCACTAAATGGACCGTAATATAATGCATGCGTCGTGACTTTAGATTAAAAATATGCAAAAAAGAAAGGTTAGTAATTTAATGTTTAATCGCCACAATGAATAAGTTAATGGTCTTTATTTCTTTCCTCCTTATTTTTATTTTATTTTTTATTTTGGTATCATGCAGGCTGAAGTCGTAGTGAACTAAGAACTTATAATTATTCAGATTTCTAACTAACCATTTAACCCGACTCTTGAAAAAAGGGAACCGGTTCATATTGGAGACGTAACTTAAAACAACATTATCCAGAAAATAAAATGCATTTCATATAATTAACATGAATTTGTGGCAACTTCAATTTATATATCTTTTAGGAAATATTTCAGTAACTCCAATGTAAACCAATTTGACTCAACACATGTAAAATGAAATTGTCACAAGTATCACAAACGAGAAACTTTAATTCCAGCCATTGAAGTGATGCTCAAGCTCTTAGCTATAACCAATAAAACACATTAACTGATAATATTTACGTGTGCTCACTAAATGTCTTCTCATGTATCATCACAGGCGGATCGGAGAACTGGAGATGTGTATACTTTTGAAATGATTGCACATAAGGCAATTACAAGCACTATGTTAGTTTGTTCTATTTTTTTGTTTTGGCACAGGGGATGAAATCATAATTAGAACTATTTTTAATTACACTAAATTATTATTTGATTATTTCAGTCAATCCGTGAGTATATATATTAATTATTGAGTTAATATCATTTTTGGTTCTTTATTTTTGACCTTATTAACACTTTGGTCCCTTATCTTTAAAAGTGAGACATTTCAGTTCTTTATTTTTTAAAGTTGGGACACCGTTAATTTTTTAATGAAAGAAGCACGTGTGCAACACGTGTGTTTTATCTTCCCGTTAAAAAATTAACGGATTGAGCGAAAAAGATTTACGGTGTCTCAACTTTAAAAGATTTTTTTTTTTTTGATTAACCGGTGGAAACCCCTCCCACAACTAACCCACGTGGGTCTAGTCGGCGAACTGAACCAGTAGTTCTATGCCCGGTCTATAGCTGTGTTTGAGATAAAACCCCCAGGATGCAGCAGTGCGACCCAATTCAAGCACCGATTCAGTCAAGGTAGAGGCGCTGATGCACCATGGGGGATTCAAACCCGGGACGTTGCCCAGGAACAAATACTCCCATGACTAATCGCGCTGAACCTTGGGGTCAATTTTAAAAGATAAGAGACAGAAATATTTCACTTTTAAAAATAAGAGACCAAAGTATTAATAAGATCAAAAATAAAAAACTAAAAATGGTATTAACCTCTAATTATTTTAAAACCTAACACCAACCAATTAAGTGGCGTACTTTCAACCAAATAAATGAGAAACAGTGCAAACTGTTTCATGCATGAGTTATAGATTTGTCAATAAATACATGTCTTTCTATCGTCCTTCTTACATATGCAGGCAAAACTTGGAAACTAAGAAAGAACCCTAATGGATTCCCCTCCTCCTCCTCCCCTTCTAACTACTGCCCCGAATGTCCGTCCTGCTAGCGGTCCAAACAATCTGTAAACCTATCTCTGCAGCAAAGGCCATTAATAACAACAAGTGTTATGGAGCCAAGTCAAGTGGCGCACGCGAGGATGAACATCAGAAGCGTACTGTAAGATTGCCTCCAACTACACCTGTTGTTGCAGCTATGGCCACTAAAGACAACAAGTTTGATGGTGAGAAGGCACGGGATGCACGAAAGGGTGATCATCAGAAGTCATCTGGTGCATCGAGGTAAAGTAATATTTCAACTGTAACTGCAGCTGAGGCGACTAAAACAACAAGTATCATGGTGGCAACTCAAGGGATGCACCAAAGGGTGATCATCAGAAGTCAACTGGTGCATCGAGGCCAAGTAATATTACAACTGCAACTGCAGCTGAGGCGACTAAAGACAACAAGTATCATGGTGGCAACTCAAGGGATGCACGAAAGGGTGATCATCAGAAGTCAACTGGTACATCGAGGCCAAGTAATATTACAACTGCAACTGCAGCTGAGGCGACTAAAGACAACAAGTATCATGGTGGCAACTCAAGGGATGTACGAAAGGGTGATCATCAGAAGTCAACTGGTGCATCGAGGCCAAGTAGTATTACAACTGCCGTTGCAGCTGAGGCGACTAAAGACAACAAGTATGGTGGCAATTCAAGGGATGCACGAAAGAATGAACATCAAAAGTCAACTAGAGACTGAACCTGCCGCTGCATCTAGGGCCACTAAAGGCAACAAGTTTTATGGTGGAAACTCAACGGATGGAGGAACGAAAGATGATCAGAGTCCTATCAAAAAGAAATTGGAAAAGGAAAGCAAGTAAAGCTGGAGGACTCCGGGCAATTTTTCTTCCTTTCAACGCTAGGTAAATGTGTTATAGATACATAAAAATGGGAAAGGGGTATCTCGGTAGCTACGTTTTTTTTTTTTAGCATCCACGAGGGCCGAACGCCATACAACAATAAATATTATTGAAAATAATAAATAATAAATTACATAAAAATTTGTTTTTAACAAGTTAAACTTTTAGATAAAGTAATTACTTAACATGTATCAGAGACTAGGTAGAAAAAACTCCTATGTTCAAAACTCACAACCACCCATTTAATATATATATATATATATATATATATATATCTGTGTGTGTGTGTGTTTATGTATTAAAACTTTTCAAATGAAAGGCCCAAACACTAACTTCGTCTGCATTTGCATGGTCTATGTTAAAAATAATAAATAATATATTAAACCCCTCTCTAATAAGAGGAATTGGTGGCTAAAAATGGTGGTGTGTTGGGTGCGCGTGCTTTTTTTTTTTTGGCTAAGCAAGTAATCGTTTCATTCCACAGCAAAAACTAAGATACAAAAAATAGAATCTTTACATCAGTCTATCCGTAATCTATCAACTAGAACAAAGAGATCTATTTTGTGCACTATTGACATATTTACTTTGTAATGAAATTATATTTCTAACATTAAGAAGGATCATCCAGATAATTTGTTCCTCCGAGCAAGTACCCGTCCCATAAATTCTACCATTTCTTTCTTGCCAGAAATAATAAACGCTCGCACAACACATAGACCTTGGAATATATGCCTTCAGGGACTTCTTCTTGGGTGCACGTGATTTGATGACATGAAACAGGTGGTTTTGGACCACGAGAAGGTGGTGGTGGTGCATTAGGCTTTTGTGGAGGAAAGATAAGGGCACCAAAAGAAAATGGGTAATATTGGTAGTTTGGTGGGTGCAGATGATTTGATGGTGGTAAAGCAAGTGGTGTTGGGCGATTACGAGATAAGTGGTGGTGCATTAAGCTTTTGTAGCAGAAGGTCATGGCCACTAGGGTAGTTGGTGGGTAATGGTAGTTTGGTGGTGGTTGTAGTTACTTCAATGATAGGTTGGGTTAGAGTTTTGTCATTTTGAGGTGGTGGTTAGCTGTTTTGGGAGAGGGATTGGGGTAGCGGGGTTGGGATTGGGGTGGGTTAGAGTAAGGTGTTTGCTAGAGGGTTGATGGAGTGGGGTAGGTGCCACATGGCTTGTCTATATTGGTTGTTATCTTTTAAAAAAAAAAAAATACAGAAATGATTATAATACACATTATCTCTTGAATTTGACCAACACTATTAAGTTTAAGGTAGGGCAAATTGGACAAATAGTCCCTATTGTTTATAAATTTTAGACAAATAGTTTCTATTGTTTTAGAAGTCATGCGGTTAGTCCCCATTGTTTGTAAAAGTCCACAAATAGTTCTCATTGTTTGTAAAAATCCCACAAATAATCCCCATTGTTTGCAAAAGTCCCACAAATAGTCCCCATTGTTTTAAAAGTCACTCAATTAGTCCCTATTGTTTGCAAAAGTCTCTCCATTAGTCCCCAATGTTTGCAAATGCATTTTCAAACATTGGAGACTAATGGAGAGACTTTTGTAAACAATGAGGACTAATAGAGAGACTTTTGCAAATAATGGGGACTAATAGAGAGACTTTTACAAACAATGAGGACTACTAGAGAGACTTTTGCAAATAATAGAGATTAATTGAATGACTTGTGAAACAATGGGGACTATTGATGCAACTTTTATAAATAATGGGGACCAACTATATGACTTTTAAAACAATAGGGACAATTTGTCAAAAATTTGTAAACAATAGGGACTATTTGTAAGATTTGCCCTTTAAGGTACATGGGAGAGAGAAAAAATATATATATAAAAAAAAAAAAAAAAAACTCAAGCACCAGTTTGATCAAAAGCAAAAGATTGAGGACCTAAATAATTTTTAACAAATACTAAATATAACCTTATTTTTATTAGTCAAATACTATTTTTTATGTGTATCCTTAGTTGGCATACTAAAAAAAAAAAGATAAATTAAAAAAATTGTTATTTTAGCATGCTAACTAAAAATTCTTGTAAAAAGTGGCATTTGTATGTTATTCTTAATTAGTTTATTATGACCATTACTAATAAATAATACAAGGAAGGTAAGACAGCTGAAAATTTGTCCGAACTATTATCATTACTGGAATATCGATTAGAACCAACCGTCTTTCTTTTGTTATGTGACTATTATGATCATACTATGTGTTAAACGAGGAAGCATGTTGTTTTCAGTTAGGGTTCTAGCTAGCTTTTCTTCAATACATGCATCTCTCTATCGATCTCCCTTCTCGCATGTGCATGACCAATCCACGCAAAAACTCTTTAATGGAAGAGATAAACCTATTGGGTTTTAAACTAGAAAGTTGAACAACCAAGGTAAACAAACGGCAAATTCTTTCTTTTCGTCAACAAGCCACCAGCGTAGAGTCCCATATGTTAAAAGTTAGAGTGATGACAAACATTGAATCTCATCTAGTAATGAGGAAGACGAATCTGTGATTTTACAGATGAAGTTGCTGTAAGCTTTATTTCAACGAAGTAGAATCTAGTCGAACTAATGACAATCAACAGTGAACAAGTCAGACCTAAGAGTTGGTATGATAGTCAAGTAATGGGCTGTTGCAATAAGAAGCCTGATAGCACTCCACGGCAAAACCGGCGGAAAATCCAGTATATATATATATATATATATATATATAGTGGTGGACCTAAGTATTTACACTCAGACAGTGGCGGAGCTACATTATAAGATGTATACGCAAATGAACAAATCGAAATTTGGCTCAGTGGTTAAGGAGATAAGCTTCAAATCAGTTTGGAAAGATGCCAACCCAGGTTCGAATCTTGTTATGAAATTTTTAATGCTTACACTCATTTTGAAAAATTATTATAATGAATGTCGTAAGCATGGATCAGAATCTTGTTATGAAATTTTTAATGCTTACACTCATTTTGAAAAATTATTATAATGAATGTCGTAAGCATGGATCAAACACGCAACCTTCTGAATTTCATTGTTTCGTTTTACCAACTGAGCTATCCTGAAAGTTGTCAATCTTCTCTAAGTCCCATATGTTGTTGTTGTTGTTTACCACAATAATTGAAAAGCCAACCCAAGTTTGAACCTTTATGGAATTTTTGGTGCTTTACACTCATTTTTCAATTATCATAATACTATAAATTATAATTACTTATTTTTTTTCTCTTTTTATATGTTTATATTTCTTTTAGTTGCTCAAATGTGCTTAATATGTATTAGTTTATATATAGATTAAAGTATACAAACCCTTGGTTATTCACTATATTACTGCAATGCATGTCCTGACCTCCGATCTCTGAATCTACGCTATTGAACTTTTGGTTACTAGCCAGGCAACGGGTGCCTACACTGACCTCTAGCACCTGGCTCCGCCCCTGCACTCAGAGTGTATATTCGTACAGTGAGAGAGTTAAACATGTATACAAAGTGTCAAATATAATAATTTTTTTATTAAAAAAAACCAAAAATCAAAGATTTTTTATTTTTTTTCCTATATATATATACATACACGTGGAGCTGCAGTCGGTTGCTTCGGTTAATTTCTAGGGTTTTTTTCTCTATCGTAATAAAGTTGAGGACTATGTTGTGAATGTAATTGCCCGGCACGGCTCGACTACTCCCAGGAAAATTCTCTACAGTAAGATCCCAACTTTTCCTGCGTGTCCATCACAAATAATACCATGATGAAGAGTCTTTTTTTTTTTTTTAATGTGTGTTTGTGTTTGATTTAAAGGAAAGCTATGGTGAATTTTATATCACTTTAAACGTAAATGTGAATTAATCTCAGTATCTATCGCATCTAGAGCGAAACTCACACCACTGAAGCAAGCACCCAGTAAAGTCAACAAAAAAATTGCCCCAACTTTGTGCAGCGTAGAGCTGATCGGCTGATGGTGACTTTGGGTTTGGTTTATCGTAAATATCTCTTTCTTTTCGTATTTGATTGCTATTCTCGTTGTTACAATCACCATTAATGAGACCAAAAACAAACATAGCATTTACGGTGTTTAGTGTCAAACCATAATTGTGCCGAAATGGTAGGTAAGAAAAATATTTTTTGAATAATAATAAAAATAAAAGAATACATATCTATGGGAACTAAATTTCTCCCTTGAAGTTTCATTGAGTGATATATATAGTGAAGCCTTACCCGAGATGAGAAAGAAAGGGCTATCTTTTACTAATGAAAAAAAAATATTCCTTGCTAATGGCAAAACTAGTTTGGATCCTTCCTTTTTTCTATAAAACGTAATCTATCTAACCCAGGGACGGAGGGAGGGGGACTGGAGGGGCAACCTTCAGGAAAAAAAATATTTAATATATATATTTTTAAAAATATAGATTTGGGCCCCCAATAAATAGATTAAAAGTTGCAAAAATAACCTAAATGTGGGCTAGTGTTGGTGGTTGATAACAAGTGCATTCATTTGATTGGTGAGAGCTCAAATCACCACAACTTTATGTTTTTCAGTTTTTGCCTAGTTTTATGTTTTTGCTAGTTTTTGCCTATTTGAAATAGTTAAAGGTATATGTTGTACCTTTTTTTTAGGGTGATTTTGATTGAAACCCCTTCAATTATTGGTAAAGTGTGACTTAAACCCTTTATTTGTTTGAAAGTTAGAGACACACCCCTTCTGTTAAGAATTCGTTAACTTTTCCATTAAAAGTTGTCAAATAACTTTTATAACCTTCATTCTTCTTTGTCCCTTTTTTTCTTATTATTTTTTATTTTCCTATTTGCTTTTCTTCTCTCTCACTCCTCCCAACGCCAACATCTGCTCATCCTCTCTTTCTAACTTCAATTCCGCTAAACGTTCACAGCCTAAATAGCTTTAGACTTTAGGTTAAATATATTGAATGCATAAATATGCTTCAAATTTGAATGCAAATGGTATATATATTATAATGAGGCAAAGGAAAATCTCACAGCTAATCCAATTTCAGGCTTGATGTACCAAGATCCCAACTTTTCCTGCGTGTCCATCACAAATAATACCATGATGAAGAGTTTTTTTTTTTTTTTTTATGTGTGTGTTTGTGTTTGATTTAAAGGAAAGCTAAGGTGAATTTTATATCACTTTAAACGTAATTGTGAATTAATCTCAGTTCCTATCGCATTTATAGCGAAACTCACACCACTGCAGCAAGCACCCAGGAAAGTCAACAAAAAAATTGTCTCAACTTTGTGCAGCGTAGAGCTGATGAGCTGATGGTGACTTTGGGTTTGGTTTATCGTAAATATCCCTTTCTTTTCGTATTTGATTGCTTTTCTCGTTGTTACAATCATCATTAATGAAACCAAAATCAGACATAGCGTTTAAGGCGTTTAATGTCAAACCATAACCGTGCCGAAATGATAGGTAAGAAAAACATTATTTTAATAATAATATAAAAAAAAAGAATACATATTCTACGGGAACTAAATTTCTCCCTTGAAGTGTCATTGAGTGTGATGAGGGGGATCCCAAGTTGAAATAAGCAGCCGATACCAAGCTGAGTTGAGGCCAACTCGAGCCGAGGCCGGCCCATTTAGTCAATGTCTAACCTGGATGCTGATCCGACCTCACCTCGACCCAGAAAAATCCTGACCTTTGCGCTAGCTGTCTTGATGGGACATAAAGTTGGGCCGCATTAAATGCTGTCAGATCTGAATTTAGTATAAATAGAGTTCCACCCCCACATTGAAGAGGTAACCCATCATTAAATGCTCTCAGCTACTTCGCCAGCTCGGATATACTAATCATTCACATGCCCAAGGGAAAAATTCGGGTCGTCACCCCGCCTTTTTCTTTTCCTTGTGCAGGTCAAGCAACCGACCAGAAGATCCAAATCGGGTAGCCGACCTGAAAATCCAGTTCGGCGGAAGTAGCCACACAACCTTAGCTGTGAGATTCCCAACCTTGACAGTTTAGCACTGTCTGTGGGAAGAGTTCTTTTCAAACACCCTTCTTACCACTCACTGAGAAACTATCATGGTACAAACCAGAAGTCACAGTGCACCGGTAGAGGACTCACCCAACTCGGGTTGGGACCTCAAAACCACGTAGGTGTCTAGCTAAAACCCAACCCAAATCGACGTTGGAATGAGCCAACGTATACACTTAGCCTCAAAAACTAACCCCTCAACAGATGGAGACCTCAACTCCAGCCTGTCACCGGAGATGAGAATGATGCTCGAGATGTTTGAGGAACTTAAGGAATAGGTGGCCCGGTTAGCTGCGGATTCCCCGACTCCGCAAGCAGCTACGCCGCAGCCCACGCGCCCACAGTTCCGTATCCCAGCCCCGAGGCAAAAACAGGTGCAAGACGATGAGGACTTTCTGGAGCCAGTGGCAAGACCCGAATAGGCGAGAGAAAAAAGAGCGGCACATGCCGACCCCGAGCAGGCCAAGACCACGGCTGCCATAGCCAAGGTCATTAACTAGATTGGTGTAAGCCCACTCTCTCCCGACGTACTAGCCACGCCGTTACCCACTGGCAATCGGATGCCCAACTCGGCAGTCTATAATGGGGACGGAGACCCCGCCAGCCACTTATTCAACTTTGATCACCACATGACTCTGTATGATATGACCGACCTCATAAAGACGAAGACATTCCCAACCACCCTGGTTGGCAATGCCTTGGACTGGTTCTAGAAACTTTGTCCTGGCTCTATTGTAAGTTTTCATCAGCTGGCGGAGGCTTTCATGTCCCGCTTTAAGGGAAACCGGCAAGCTACCCGGCATACATCATCGCTGCTATCGGTGAAGCAACACAGAGGAGAAAGTTTGAGGGTTTATTCGCCCGATTCAATGAAGAGTCCCTTAGAATCCCCAACCTAGAGGACTCCATGGCATTGATAGCTTACCAAAGTGGGCTCAGGTTGGGCCCCCTCATATCCTCCTTGGCCATCGACCTTGTGGATACTGTAGCTGAGCTAATGGTACGGGCAGAAGGGTACATATACTTGGAAGAAATCCATCAGGCGAAGAGGGACGATGACAAGGAAAAGGAAGCCGGTAAGAAGGGGGATGTCCCCCGAGGCCAACCCGGAGAAAAGGCCCAAAACGACAGAGTAAAGCAGCCCTAGTAGCCGAAGCAGAACCCCCGGTTTACCATGTTCACTCCCCTCAACACCTCGAGAGAGTAGAGCTTGATGAAGATCCAATACCAGAACCACTTGCCTCCAGCACTTAGGATGAAAGGCCGACCTGAGAAGCGCAATAAGACCATATATTGCCGCTACCATATGGATTACGGCCACACCACCGGGGAATGCCGAGACTTGAAACAGGAGATCGAGGCACTAATAGCCCGAGGTTACCTCCGGAGGTACATAGATCAAAAGTCAACCTGGAATCACAACCAAGTAAGGGAGAGAGAAAGAAGTCCGCCCAGGCAGCAGGTCGGGGGCAGGCATTTGGCAGTGATTGAGACCATCGTAGGAGGGTTGGCGTCGGGCGGGGAGACCTCGGCTGGTAGGAAGGGTTATGTGAGGGCTGGAAGAGAGTACGGGCTAGTGCAGGGACCAGCTTTGAAGATGGAGAAACTCACTTTCTCCTCAGAAGACTTGGAGGGGTGATACTGCTCCACGATGACCCGTTGGTGATCAGCACTAAAATAGCCAATTTCACTGTGAAAAGGCTGATGGTAGACACCGGAAGCTCAGCAGAATTCTTATTCTTGAGTGCATTCAAGTATATAGGGTTAGACCGGAGCCGACTCAGGCCGTTGAGGGGCACCATGGCTGGCTTCACAAGGCATGCCCACCGAGCTAAAAGGGTTATCAATCTCCCATTAACATTAGAAGATGGGGACAAGCGGGTTTCGATGCAGGCCAACTTCATCGTGATGAATTGCCACTCCACCTACAATGGGATCTTAGGTCGGGTGGCAATTAACCACTTCAGAGCCGTTCCTTCTACATAACATCAGGACTTGAAGTTCCCGACCCCGAGCGGCATGGCTACCATCCGAGGAGCCCAACTCTCGGCTCGAGAGTGCTATGAAAATTCCTTTCAACCCAAATATCAGGTTGGCTGGGGACCAGATTTGCCCGAAGAAAAGAGGGAGCCCGACAAAAGCCTTTCAAAAGGTGGAGCTTTCTGAGGAAGTAAAGAGAGTAAAGATTGGGAGTGAGCTCCTTAATGATCTCAAGAAAGGTATAAGCCAATTCATCCTAGAAAATGAACATATATTTGTATGGTCTGCTTTTGACATGATAGGTATTGCCCCGGGTGTGATTGAGCATCACCTGAATGCCGACCCAAATCACTATCCGGTAAAGCAAAAGTGTAGGCACTTCCATTATGATAAGCAACAAATCATAGCAGAAGATGTTGGTAAGTTGGTGGACACCGACCACATAAAGGAAATCCAATACCCGACCTGGTTATCCAACTAGTGGCCAAGTCCTCAAGTGGATAGAAACTGTGCATTGACTTTACCGACCTCAATAAGGCCTGCCTTAAGGACTGCTTTCCCCTACCTCGGATTGATCAGATAGTGGATGCCACCTCCAGGTTCGAGCTACTTTATTTCATGGATGCTTTTAAAGGCTACAACCAGATTAAGATGGCTCCCGGAGACGAAGAGAAAACTGTCTTTACTACCGATAAAGGTCTCTACTACTATGAGGTCATGTCTTTTGGCCTCAAGAATACTGGAACAACCTATACTAGGATGGTGACCAAGGCTTTCAAAAATCAGATTGGCCGAAATATGAAGATCTATATAGATGATATGTTGGTCAAGAGCAGGAGGACGGAAGACCATGTGACCGACCTAGTTGAGGCCTTCGCTGTAATGAAGCACTTTGGGATAAAGCTGAACCCAGAAAAGTGCACATTATGTGTCAAGGCAGGAAAGTTCTTGGGTTTTATGGTCACAGCCTACGGAATAGAAGCCAATCCGGAAAAGGTTTAGGCGATTCTAGACTGGGTACCGCCGACCTGCGTGAAAGACATCTAGGTGCTCACAGGCAAGGTTGTAGCGCTGAGCAGGTTCCAACAAGTGTGCTCTTTTGTTCAAGATATTGAGAAATCTTAAGAATTTTGAATGGACAGCGGAATGCCAGAATGCTTTCTAAGAACTGAAAATATATCTAGCTTCTCCGCCCTTACTATCCCGACCTAAGGTGGGAGAGGAGCTGATATTGTATTTGGCATGCTCGGGGATAGCAGTGGATGCGGCAATGGTCCGAGAAGAAGGAAAGGAGCAGAAGCCGGTCTATTATGTCAGCAAAACCTTGCAAGGGGCGGAGACGAGGTACTCTTCCTTGGAAAAACTCGCCCTCGCACTCATCACGGTTGCAAGAAAACTGAAGCCATACTTTGATGCCTACCCAATTAAGGTCATGATAGATGCCCCACTTAAGTCCATCATGCACAAGCCAGAGACATCAGGTAGGCTATTGAAATGAGCAATTCGGTTGAGTCAATTTGACATCACTTACCAACCCAGAACAGCTATCAAAACCTAAGCCATAGCGGACTTTGTGGTGGAATGCACTGGCCGAGCCAAATATAACCCAGAAGATGTGTGGAAGGTCTATGTGGATAGAGCTTTGGGGAAGTCAGGTAGTGGAGCCGGGGTGGTCATCCTGGACCCGACCCAACACGAGCATCAATACTCCCTCAAGCTCGCCTTTTCGGCATCCAACAATGAGGCTGAATATGAAGCGGCGATTGCGGGGTTGAAAATTGTGGCTCAGCTCGGGGCACAAGCAGTCGACCTAAATACTGACTCTTAATTGGTCGCCAGTCAAGTATCTGGAGAATTCGAAGCCAAGGACAATGGCATGATGGCCTACCTTAACAGAGTTAAAGACTTGGCCTCAGAGCTCAAGAGGTTTACAATATAGCAAATTCCGAGATAGGAAAATATGAAGACTGACACTCTATCCAAGTTGACCTTGGGAGAAAACAGACTTGCACTAGTCCATATGGAAGAAGTCTCCGAACCTAGTATTCAGTTAGGAAGGCAAGCTGTAGCCGAGCTCAATTTAAGCCCAGATTGGACTAAACCAATCGTGGACTATTTGGAAGGGGTATAACCTTGGAAGATGAAAAGGCAGCTCGGAAGCTAATGAAACAAGCCTCAAGGTTTATCATAATAATTGGGCAACTCTACAATAAAGCGTATACTTGGCCTCTCTTAAAGTGTGTCGGGCCCGAGGAGGGAAACTATGTACTACGAGAGATCCATGAAAGGATATGTGAAAACCACTTAGGTGGCAAGGCACTGGCTCGGAAGGCATTAAGGTAAGGCTATTTTTGGCTAACCGTAAAACAAGATGCCAAAGAGTATGTAAAAAAGTATGATACCTACCAAAGGTTTGCCAATGTACAGAGAAAGCCAGCAGTGGACCTGATGGTGATGATAAGCCCGTGGCCATTCTATCAATGGGGGCTGGACATCATTGGTCCATTACCAACCAGTGTTGGTTAGAAGAAGCACGCCTTCATAGCTGTAGATTACTTCACCAAATGGCCTAAGGCTGAAGGTGTTGCTAAGATAACAGAGAAAACAGCTTGGGATTTCGTATGAAAAAATATCATTTGCCGATTTGGAGTACCAAAGGTCATCATCACCGACCACGGTAAACAATTTGATAGTGCATACTTTCGAGGCAAATGTGCTGAGATTGGGATCGACCTCAGATTCTCATCTATTGCTCACCCTCAAAGTAATGGCCAAGTTGAAAGAACTAACCAAATCATTTTGCAGAGTCTGAAAACCAAGCTGAAGGAAGTAGAGGGTCAGTGGGCATCGATTTTTCCCGAGGTGCTGTGGGCACAGCGAACCACCACCAGCTCAACAACAGGAGAATCTCTATTCTAGCTGACCTTCAGTACTCAAGCAGTGCTGCCAGTGGAGATCGGGTCTCCAACTAGTAGAACCCTCCATCACGACCCAATAATAAATAAAGCCCTAATCCGGGAAGAGCTCGACCTTACTGAAGAGCTCCGAGCCAAAGCTCAGACCAAAATATTGGCCAGCAAAGCCGCTATACAAAGAGCCTTTGCCAGGCAGGTCAAACCTAAGCCTATTAAGGTTGGCGACCTCGTCCTCAGAAATGCTATCTTCTTTCCGCACTCGGATAACAAGCTCTTGCTGACCAGGGATGAACCGTACTAAGTCGTGAAAGAAGTCCAACCTAGGACCTTCTATCGCCGCGAAAAATACGAGAAGCAATTGAAGAATGCATGACACGCAAAACACCTGAAGATATATTTTGTCTGACAGACCCCAAGCCAGAAACTTTTGTAACGACCCCCAAGCAGGGGACTGTTGTAACGGCCCTCGTGCCATAAACCTTTGTAAGTATCCCCCGAGCTGAAATCTTTTGTAAGCAGCCCCAGAGCCGAAATCTTTTGTAAGCGGTACCCGAGCCGAAATCCTTTGTAAAGGCCCTGAGCCAAGTATGCCACGTACATAATTTCAATACATCATGTTCTGCATAGCAGTGTGAGACCTGACCCGGGCCCAAGCACCTAAGCTATTGAGTTCTTGCAAACTCGGATTAACGCAATGGTCATGCTTAATTACGAGCTAATAATCAAGTATATCAGCTCGGACTGGTTCCAGCTCAGTTCTAATCAATGGCAGATTGATTCACTTCACTAGTTCGGATTAAAGTCCAACTCAGTATTAACCGGCCTCGGGTCGGTGCATTTGTTTGGGTCTAAGCTCAAACTTCACATTAGTCAATATTAGTTTAACCCATTTTAAATCGAACTGACGAGTCTAGGGCGGCAACTATTATACAGTTGTCCAATTATCCAGCTCGGATTAGGATGAAAGTTCATTAATCACGTCTAACTCGATTCTTTACATAAAGATCAATTACTTAAGTTTGAAAGGCCTATTATGGTTGGTCTGACCCCACTTACTTAAGAAAATTTGCGAAAGTAAAAGTACACTTGTACGAACTCGAATGAAACGCAATTAAAATATCAAAAAATTCATTATTAATTCGAAAGTAAAATTATAAAGCCCGACCCGGGAGAGATTACAAAATTCATTTAGGTGCAGCGGTAGAGGCAGTAGCGTCGGCTTCATCCCTGACCTGGTCTATACCCTTCTTGATAAAGTCCATCACCTCTTGGGCTTGGGACGTAAGATCGGCGGGAAGCTCAGGAATCTCCTAGAATTTCGGCGGTGGAGCCTCAAATATTTCGATGTAATCATTCTTAGAGGGGGGAAGGAAGGTCTTCGCTCTCTCCCAAGCCGCGACTTGGCCCCGGAAGTAGTTATCCTGCTCGGCGTTCTAGGCTATTATCCTGCCTTCGGCAGCCACCCATTCCACGGCCTCCTCATTGGACTTGTAGGCTTCCACTGCCTTCTCTTCTTGAGTACCGACCCAATCCAAGAGCTCCTGGAGCTTTGCCTCGGTTTCGCGCTTCTCCAACTGGTAACGTTCTACGTCTTTGGTCATGGCCTGACATCGGGATTTCTCTGCCTCGAGCTCCTTCTTCAACCGGTCAATCTCCGCTGTATCTACCTTGTACCTTTGAAGGGCCTCTTCCCTCTAGGACTCGAGCTCAGCTCGGGCATCAGCCCATCGCTGCTCAAGCTCAACGCAGTAGACCTAGACCTTGGTGAGGAAGCTGGGGACTGAGAGAACATGGGAATCCGCCTGCACAAAGGGCAACAAACATGGTCAGCCGAGCCAACAAACCTGGTCAGCCGAGCGAACAGACCTGGATAACTGAGCCAATAGACCTTACCATACATAACCGAGCACAACTCACCATGATGACGATCGTCCTCAGGTCGAGTGAGAGCTACTCCGCTAGGACCCCTGCTAGTTTAGGGTCACGGGCGACTTTAGCTGCCTCCACGAAATCCTTGTTGGGAGGAATCATCTCTGTGGCCTTGCCCTTCCCGGAATATTCCGTCCGAAGCTGCTTCCTATTGTCAGGCGGGAGGCCAAGCGCTCTTGGATCACTATGCCCTAGCTCGATCGCTTAGACAGGGGTAACCCGGAGGTCCCCTTGGAAGATACCTCAATGCCAACCTCTCGAACTTGGCCGCTAGACCACTGCCTCTGCTTTTGCGTAACGGCGGGACCAAAACCAGACCGAGCCGAGCTGTCACCGTTGGCCTCGGCCCTCCTCCTCCTCTGGGCATAAGCGAGCTTTTCAATCTCAGTCATATCTGCAAAAGAAAAGGGAAAAAGAAGTGAGAGATGGTCGAGAATCGATCTAAGAATAATAACAACAGTCAGGGTGATGGGGAGGTCAGGCATTGATCTCGAGGACTGACCCTATTCTGAACTAGACGCCTCATCTTCTTTGGGCTCGAGAAGAAGGTGAGGATGCTTCTTTGTCAGGTCGGGCTCTATCCCGAACAACCTTGAATCCTTGATCATTTCCCATTTCAACACGCTATCAATGTTTATCAACATTCCCGACTTAGGTCTTAGCATCCCAACTTCCTCGAGTTCCGTGTTTGAAAACTTGGGGTCGTCGTTCACATTCTTCTTCAGAGCGAGACTCCAATCCGTTTTGTACCCCAAGTTCACAGCCGGCTCAACCCAATAGTAATCACTGTGCCAACCCTTGTTGGAGGAATGCCACTTGGTGAATATGGCATTACCTGCCCGAGCTACGAAATGGAACCACCCAGGCTGCATCGGGTTAGGCTTACACATGAAGAACTATCTAAACTAGCACAGGGTTGGCTCTATTCCCTTCTCGAAGTAGAACACATAAAACACCACCACTACAACCCAACCATTAGGTGACATCTGACCCGGACTGAGCTCAAAATAGCTCAAGATGCTGGAGATGAAATCAAGGAATGGGAGTTGAATAACATCAAAAGTGAGGTCATAGATGGTGAAGTAATCGGGAGGAGGATAGCAAGCGGACTAATGTAGACCCAGAACCTTCAACTTGTAGTGTTGGTCCACCGATCAATTCCTTAGCCTGGCGTTGGCCATCTGTACAGTAGAATGGCTCTCGCCCTTACAACAAATGAACAATTTCTCAATCTTCTTACCCCGACCTAAAGAAACGCTGGCTGTGGCCGAGCTCCGGGGAAGGGAGGGGAGGGACTACCCTTACTAGGATCACTTCAATCGGCTCCACCGTGGAAGCCTAATTATGTACTCCTATGGTATCTCAACTCTCTCCAACTGGTTTAAAAGCGACCCATCTTCCCTGTCTCCCATTTCTCCTAGGTCGGCCAAAGGATCCTCTTTAGCCTCCTCCTGTACTCGCCTGATCCCAATGACTTGGCAATCGTTGTTACTCTCCCTAGGCTCAGATTGTCGGGCTGACCCTTGAGACACACTGATACTATCATCACCCCGACCTACATCTGAGGTGGATTCTGAGCTCGATGGATTCTCATCCTTTCCGTAGGATCTCACCTCTATCACTTGGAAATCTTCTGACTCCGACCTCTCCATCCTGTCTACAAATTAAAATATATGTACAGGAATATCTAAAAGGAGTCGGGACGTACCTACGGCTCTAGCTGTGGAAGATGACCCGACCTAGTTGACTCCGAGGTAGTGGATTCCGAGATGAATATCCCGAGCAGATTACTTGCGGAGCTAAAATGTCCGACCACTCTGGCTGCCGACCTAAAGTTATTATTTATTCGTAAGCAAAGTGTGAAATGAATCTCGGACATCATGGCCCTATTTATAGGCAACTACTGTAACCGCCTCGGGAATCCCAAGCGTCACTTCTTGTCATAATTTTTGGGTGACGTGTCAGCCATTTGAAGGACGTACTTTGCTGACGTGGCCCCCTTCCCTAGATGGGGTCGGGAACCTCCACCTCAGGAACAACTCCCAAATCCAAATCTTACCACTCGATCTTGACTTAGGGAGGGAGAGGTGGGGGAAATGGGGGATTGACTAGAGGGATCGCGAGCTAAGGTAAGCCGCCGACACCAAGCTGAGCCGAGGCCAACCCGAGCCAAGGCTGACCTATTTAGCCAATGTCCAACCTGGATACTAATCCGACCTCACCCCGACCCAAAAAAACCTTGACCTCTACGCCAACTGCTTTGATGAGACATAAAGCTGAACCGTATTAAATGCTGTCAGATCCGAATCTAGTATAAATAGAGCTTCACCCCCACATTTCAGGGAGAACTCATTATTAAATGCTCTCAGCTACTTCGCCAGCTCGGACATACTAATCATTCGTATGCCCAAGGGGAAAATTCGGGTCATCACCCTGTCTTTTTCTTCCTTTTCCTTGTGCAGGTCAAGCAGCCGACCCGAAGATCCAGGTCGAGTAGCTAACCCGAAAATCTAGCTCGGCGAAAGTAGCCACACAACTTTAGCTGCGAGATTCCCAACCTCGACAGAGTGATATATATAGTAAAGCCTTACCCGAGATGAGAAAGAAAGGGCTATCTTTTACTAATCAAAAAAAATATTCCTTGCTAATGGCAAAACTAGGATTATGAAAGGGAATCCACATGTATATTGATAAACAAGGTGCTCAAATTATGACTGAACTTATAACTTCTTACCTGCAAGTGCTCAATTGCTAGATCTTTGTTGGGCTCAGGAACTTTATTCCAAGACATATGGTTTATTGGGCAAAACTCTGCATTTCTTGCAACAATTCCACACATACTCTCAAATACAGCCTTGTTGGGCCCGACCGCTTGGCCATCAGTGTTAAAGACAATCTTTAATTTCTCCATCATATTACATAACCTCTTAAGCTTTGTTGGCCCTCTTTTCTTAGGCCGGCTCAGGGCATCTAAAGAAGTGGCATAATTTAAAAGATCAGTAGACTAATAAGTATTATAAAGTTCATATTGAAATGAAGCTAAGTAAAACTATAAAGAATTACCATCAAGGTTAGATGCACTATAATCATCAACATCAGGTGAATCTTCTTCAGCATTCGAAGAAGATGCTGCAGTAGGGTTTGGTCTTTTTCTAGCCATCATGTCAAAAGTGACATCAAAACCACAAGCTGCTTAATTCACAAAAGGGGCTTTTTCGTTTGCAATACAAAATTTTGAAGAATAGCAACAACATAAAATTTTGCAATACAATAAAAGCATGAACAAACAACAGAAAAGTCATTTCTTTCCCTTTCTTATGTGTAAACAAGAGAGGACCATACTAACAAGACAGTAGAAACATCTCATCGAGCTAGAGTCTACAGTAGTGTCAGCCACAATTAGAATGAACAAAAACAAAGAACTTTTAACGATTAAAAAGGAAAATGCAATGAGACAAAAAAATAAAATGAACTTTTAACGATTAAAAAGGAATTTTTAGATATTGCTCATCATTCCCTGCTTTTCATAATAAAACACATTTCATTATAATTGGTCATTATTCCCTGCTTTTCAATATCATGCAGATTATAACAAAGATATTGAAAGTGGATTTATATATAAATTAGGGCTAAATAATGTATACATGTATGTATAGATTGAGAGAATAGTAAAGCATTACGCGTGGTTGAATCTTCTTCAAAAAGGTTTCGAGTACGATTGTCATGAATAATCCAAACGCTGAAAGTAATGCAAATCAGAAATAATCCAAATGCTGAAAGCAATGCGAATCAAGTACTCGAATTAGATAAAAAATTAATTAGATAAATACTAATTCAGAACACTATCCAATTTCTTCAGCAAAAAAATCATAATTAAAAATTAATTAGATAAGTTTAATATATAAATTTCATCTAAAATAGCAAAAAATTCATAATAAAAAAAAGATAAGAAAAAGAAAATCGCACCTCAAATTAATTAGAGTAAAACTTGAACCTCAAAATCTTTCTCCTAAATTTGTTGAATCACTTGAAGCTTTGATATATTTGAAGCTTACGGTGAGATTAGAGTGAATAAAAATATAATGCGAGTGAGATGAAAAGCTTATGGTGAGATTAGTGATTTTTTTTTTTTTTTTTGAGATGAAAAGTTTTTGGTGGGAAATGAAAAGTCTTTTTTGAGGTAAAAAGTTTTTGGTGGGAGATGAAAAGTTTTTGGTGAGTTTCGAGTGAGTGAGGTGAAAAGTTTTTGGTGGGAGTTTGTAGAGAAACTAGGGGCGCAGACCTGGTTTGGTGAATTTTTTTTTTTTTTTACCTTTTTCATATTCTCAAGTAGGAATGGCAATAGGGCAGGGGAGCTATCCATATGCCCCGCCCCGTCACTTAAAAAGTTCCCCTATCTCCCGCCCCGTCCACGTATTCTATACCCCGACTCCCTCTCTCGAATCCCCGTAAAGAATGGGGATTACCCATGGGGTTTTAATTATTTTTTTAAAACCTTAAGAATTAGAGTTAATTTGAATCATGTAACTTCAAAATATAAATTAAAGTTATACTAATGATAAATATAAATATATATCTTAAATAAAGTCTAATATTAATTATTCTTGCATTTAAATAGTAAAAATAATATTATAGTAATTGAGTTTCAAATATTTAAAATAAAATTTACCTTAACCATTGTGTATGAGAACTATAATTGAAAAGAAACATTTTTTTTGTACTAGTGAGATTGCATTGATTATTATAATTTTTTTTGATATTGCATGTCACATATAATATTAGTTGCAATTCTTTAAAATTCATCTTTAGTTATGTTACTTGAAGCTTTTTGAAGTGCAACTGAAATAACTAACACATCTCTTAATTCACTATGAACAATAGTAAAATTGAGGTATTTATGTCAAATGATAGCAAATCTCAAGTTACGGTATGCAGTGATTTTAAGAATAATTATAAAATCATTTCAAATAATCTAATTTTTCTTCTCCATTTTATAATACTTTGTTTAATGTTATTTTTTATACTTTAGTATGTATAATTTTAATACATATATAATACTAAAATAATAAAAATAACTATCTATGTATACGGGGCGGTGGGACGGGTACACGCAATCCCTGATGAAAATTAATGTCTAATTGAAAAGCAAAAAAAAAAAAAACCTCAATTCTTAATTAACTTACTTACAATGGTCAATTGATCAATGATGTTAAATTTGTTTTCACATTTATATTAAATCATTTTAATCACAAGACTGAAATGCTACTGTTGAAAATTAAGTGATACTTATCTCAATCTTTTGAGTACAAATT
Organism: Ehretia macrophylla; assembly: GCA_037974665.1. Taxonomy (NCBI): domain Eukaryota; kingdom Viridiplantae; phylum Streptophyta; class Magnoliopsida; order Boraginales; family Ehretiaceae; genus Ehretia; species Ehretia macrophylla. The sequence continues at coordinate 38,854,952 of CM075781.1, read as the reverse complement.
ATTGTACTTATATAAATGACAAGGATCACAGTACCATAAGTGCAAACAAATATCTCGTATTAATAAATTATGAATTTCAGAATCGAAATATAAAATTTTGATTTATCCTATCTAAAGTAGATTCATTTTAAGATGAAACCACACCTAAATATACTTAATAATAAGGAATCATTAAGGAGATACATTACATTACAAGTATCAAAAATTAATAAATTATGAATTTATGTTATTTTTCATCATCACATGATAATCATTAATAATTAAGACAACTTTGTTTGTATGTACAACTTATTTTAGATAGTGACTCAGCATAAAAAAACGTAAGAGCTAAAGCGAGAAGATGATCTAAATGCCATCGCTACAATCTCAGAAGATATGTACCATCTTTTAACAAACAGTTTAACCTACATTTGTTGCACAAAATCACATAACAAATCTTCATCAATGTCATTTCGTAGCCAATCATTTTCTTCTAACTCTTGGCATTTGTAAGCACAGCTGGCAAACACAGTGGCAAAATCATAATCATCATTGTTATCAACAACCGTTGATGAAGCCTCTTCACCGAGATCAAACACATCTCTAGGAATTGTTTTTATCACGACTTGCCATTCTGGATCTAAAGGATCCTGCACATAGAAAACTTGTTGAACTTGTGATGGTATAACAAATGGCTCATGAGTAATACGTTCCCCCGTATGTGACAATCGTGAGAAATTGACCATTGTAAACCCATATTCATCTTTCTTCACTCCTCTACCATGTGTTACATCAACCCAATTACATCGAAAAAGCACAAACTTAAATTGTCTAGAGTAATCTAACTCAATTATATTTGTAAGTTCACCAAAATATTCAACTTCTCCTTCTACAAGATTCGGATCTTGAGCGGAAGCAACGCTTGGCGTCATTGACGTTAAAACAACTCCATAATTTTGTGTTCTTTTCCCTTTATTCCAATCTTTTGTATGAAACTTAATCCCATTTCGAACAAAGCCCTTACACCTTTTTATAATTGTACTTGGACCCTCAGAAAGACATCTTATTTTAGTTGGTACATTCTCGTAACCCAAATCTGATACCTGTGATATTGAAAAAAGACTTTTAGTAAATATAAGTTTGATCATAGCTTCTATTGCACACAAATTTTAAAAACATAAATTGCTATACTTACATGGGTTTTAAACCATGCATGAAATTCTTTTGCAACCAAACTTTGCAATGCACTTGAATTATTACCATATCTTTTAGGACGGTACTTTCGGATCTTGTACCTTTTAAATTTTCTACACAAAATAACAAATGTCATTAATTAATATCACATATATAAATTTGATGTAAATATAAGAATTCATTGAAGTAGGTAAAACAAACAACTTACTCCACAAATGGTTTTGAGTTCATCCATATTTAACAAGACATATCTATGTGCTTGCACCAATGATAAATCATCCAACTCGTTAATCTCAGGTGCTCCAATAGCTTTGCCACCACTAGAAAGCAAATATTTGTCTCTTTCTATAGGATCAATATCATTATTTCGGCGTGGCCGATTGAACACTGTTTCTATGCCATCAAAATATCTAGAACAAAAGGTGATACCCTCTTTTGCAATATAGCCCTCAGCAATTGAACCTTCTGGATGAGCTCTATAGCCAACATACTTTTTGAATACTTTCAAACACCTATATGTGAAAAATGATTACATTAAGCTATGTGAAATAATTAAATAATATTTAATATGAAAAAAATACCTTTCAATTGGGTACATCCATCTAAATTGAACTGGACCAGCAATCTTTGCCTTTTCTGCAAGAAGAATGACCAAATGAACCATGATAGTAAAAAATGAGAGAGGAAAACATCTGTCCATGTCGCATAATAGTCTTGCCGCACGAGACTTCATATTGTCCATGTCTCCAATATCAAGTGTCTTAGAACATATGGCCTTGAAAATGCTACTTAGTTCAATTATGAGCTTTGTCACTTGTTTGGTCATAGATGAGCGCAATACAATAGGAAGCAGGTCTTGCATCAAAATGTGATAATCATGAGTCTTGAGAGATAGTAGTTTTCTATCCTTTATATTGATACATCTTGATATATTTGATGCATATGTATCGGGCACTTTCACATCTTTCAATAATTTGAGAAATATGTCTTTCTATTTCCTAGTCATCGAGTAACATGCAGGAGGAAAAAACTCTTTGCCATTGGCTAACTTCACAGGTTGAAGTTGGGGCCTTAATTTCATGTGTTCCAAGTCATAGCGTGCCTTTGGATCATCCTTACTTTTTCCTTTGATATTCAACAATGTCCCAAGCATATTTTCACAAACAATTTTCCCGATATGCATGACATCAAGATTGTGACACAATGTATTGAACTCCCAATAAGATAATTTAAAGAAGATATTTTTCTTTTTCCACAATGTTGATTCGCTAGCATCCTTGTCACCTTTCTCTGTTTGTTCCTCATCAAAACAATCATCTTCAATACTTGTTCTCTTTCTTTTAGATGTAGTTGCCTCATTCTTCATACTTATTGTGTACTCATCAATAAAACTAAGCCCTTTTAACTGCTTCATAGCATCTGACCCAGATAATGTCTTAGGTGCCATTCCCCATTCCTCAATACCATCAAAATATTACTTTTGTTCACGATACTTGTGTAAGTCATTTAACCAGCAACGATGCCCTAAATAACAAAATTTACCACCATTTTTTAACCACCTTGATTGCGTCTTATCTGCACAACATGTATATGCATATTTTCCTTTGGTGCTCCAACCTGATAAATAAGCATAGGCAGGAAAGTCATTTATAGTCTACATCAATGCAGCTCGCATAAAAAACTTTTGTTTACTTGTTGCATCGTATGTTTCGATTCCATCTCATAATTCTAACAACTCATCTATAAGTGGCTGAAGAAATATATCAATTTTATTTCTGGGGGCCTCTTTCCCTAGGATAATCATTGACAATATAAATGAAGACTGTTTCATACATATCCATGGGGGCAAATTGTATGGAATTAAAATTACAAGCCATATGCTGTACGCATTACTCATCAATCCAAAAGGATTAAAACCATCACTGGTTAATGCAAGTCTAACATTCGAAGGATCAGAAGCAAAATCAGGATATCGATAATCAAAATCCTTCCACGCTGATGAATCCTCAGGATGCCTTAAAAATTTGTCCTTCGTACAACCCTCGTCGTGCCATCTCATTAAAGATGATGTTTTCAAGGAGATGTACAACCTTTGAAGCCTCGGGATCAATGGAAAGTATCTCAAAATTTTAGCAGCAACCTTTTTCTCCTTACATCTTCCACTAACCTCATTGTTTTCTTGCCAACGAGATGAATTACAAACATGACATGATTGTTGAGATTCTCTAACACCCCTATACAACATACAATTATTTGGGCATACATGAATCTTTTCATATCTCGAGCCCAATGCATTTGTCATCTTCTTAGCTTCATAGCAAGATTTAGGCATTCTTGAATGAGGAAAATGGTCTTTTAAGAATTCAAGAAGCTTATCAACTAATTTCTTTGTCCATTTGTTATCACATTTTAAGTGCATTAGTTGGACCGTGAATGACAATACAGTTGTTTTGGAACCAGGATATAGTTCTTGGTTGCCTTCTTCAAGAAACTTAAAAAATTTCAAAGCTTCTTCACAAGGTCCATTTTCAAAGTGATTGTGATGTCCAACCTCAACATCAACATCAACATCAACATTAACATTAACATCCTCCTCATCTCCACAAATTTCTTCACCCTCTAAACATTCATTTCTTAAATCCGATTGAATTCCAAATGCATCCCTCACTAAATCATCCATATTGCATCGACTTTCAAATGAATCAATTATTGGTGGCTCTACATTATCAAGAGGTTGCACATCTCTATTTTTAACAAATTCTCCATGACAAGTCCACGTGGTATACCCATCAATCATTCCATGACATACCAAATGTTCTTTTACTATGTGTCGAGATTGCAATAGACAATTGACACACCGGACACAAGGGCACAAAATCTTTTCTTTTGAACTATGAGCGAATGCAAAATCAAGAAAGCTCTCAACTCCATTGACATACTCAACGTTATATCTTGGCTTTCTAATCCAACTTCTATCCATTCAATGATAGTGTTACTATAATATGAAACAAAAAAAATAATAAATTAGATAAAGCTTTGTTTCCCTTATATTTATCAATAGCTTTCAGTTAAATACCTAAGTAGCTATGAATTAAAAATCATGTAATAATTGCAAATTGATAAGAAATCTTAAAAGTATATAGTGAACAAAAAAAATCAAAATTTAAAAGTGCAAGGGACTAATGTCAAATCAAAATTCATAGATGTTGTGTGTGTGTGTGTGTAGATATACATATTGTTTATACCCATACCCATATATATATAATGAAAATTGTGTATAGATAAATACATTGCGTTGGGTGTTAAGTATGTGCAGACCAATGGCGGCATTTTTAAAAGCGCCGCCAAAACTAACAATAGCGGTGTTTCTGGGAAAAACGCTGCTAATGTATATTCTATAATGCCGGCGTTTTACAAAAAAGCGCCATAATTTCCTAGGCGATATTGGCGGGGAAGTACCCGCCATTTGCCAAGCATACTTTTCACGGCGCTATGTAGTAGAAGTGCCGATATTTCTTTATAATAGTGGCGTTTTCCACCCAAACGTTGCTAAATACCTAGTGCTTATTTTCATAGGCGGCATCTATCTCAAACGTCGCCAAAAGTTCGCCATCAAAGCTTCCCATTTCTTGTAGTGAATGAAAAACACTATCAAAATCAATAATTCTAGTAGCTTCTTTGATGTACTAATTACCCCCCGATAGGGTAGGATGATGCTCTCCCATTTCATCTTATCAATTTTACACACTTTTAAACAAAAAACAAGCAACTCCTTTGATGAACTAAAGTCTAAAGTTAGTTAAATTGTGAATGGTTGGCCGAAACTAAGAAAAAGAGAGGATGATTAGAAATGGCATGGTGGAAGGTTATAGAGAGAGAAAAGGGGAAAAACAAGATGAAAGAGGAAAATAAAAAAGCTAGAAAAAGAAAAGGGACAAAGAATAAAAATAAAGGTTACAAAAGTCATTTGATAGCGTTTATAATGGAAAAATTAACAGATCCCTAATAGAAGGGGTATGTCTCTCATTTTTAAATAAATAAGGGGTCTAAGTCACACTTATCAAGAGTTGAAGGGGTCTGAGACAAAATAGCCCCTTTTTTATCTAAAAAACTATCATTTTCTTCTCAATTCTCAAGTTTATTACTTTAGCAATTTTTATCTTCTCTCAAGTCTACCCCAAATGATAGTTTTTTATATAAAAAAAAGGTACAACATATACCTTTTAACTATTTCAAATAGGCAAAAACATATATATATATATATATATATATATATATATATAATGAATTTAAAAAAAAAGATTTTGCCCCCTAATAAATAGTGAAAAAGTTGTAAAAGTTTTCAAAATATGAGTTACCTGTGGTGGTTAGGCACAAGTACATCTATATAATTGGTGAGAGTTTGAGTTACCACGAATGTTGTATGCTATTTTTTGTTCATTTGTAGTTTTAAGTTGGTCAAAAAAATAAGAAGGAAAGGCTAAGGAAGTACTACGTAGCCACTTCTTTTTGTCAATTTTCCATTGTTGGGAAAATGAAGTACATAGGACCTACATCAAGGTTCAAAACGTGTTATTTTTTTAAAGCAATGCCTTCAATGTGTCTCGTCTCTCTGTGTTGTTGAGGTTTCTTTTGGTTGAGCATTTAAGTTTTAATTCATGTCTTTGAAATCTAGAGTGGCTTTTGAGTGAACTGTTCACTTGTGTTGTTGGAGTTTTAAAAGTATTTGAATTTTACTATGTTGGTAATTTTTAGCTTGTTGTCTCTCTTCCGGCCTATTTATTTAGTCCATACCCCGAACCCACAACCCCACCCGTTCCTTCTTCAACTCACACATACCCCACCCACTTTAATGATCCTACATCACAATTTCATCCTTATAAGTGGTGGTTTTTAAGTGCAAGAAGTTATTCCTTCTAATAAACTAGTGTTTTGGATTGGGTTTTCCATTTGGGTTTGAGTAATTACAATAGACTTTTCATTGAGTGGACTCTACAGATAGGAGACTATAAGCTTGATTAAGATGTGGTAAGCTGAATACTAATAATCGAGTACCTCTGTCAGGAGGAAAACGTTAACGTTGGGCTAATGTCGATAGCTTAGCCCGACGTGAGCATCGATTCATAGAATATAATGATCCCACATTAGAATCTCACCCTTCACTACAAGAAAAATCAGTTTCGGCGAGGGACGATTCCCCTCGCCGGGCCCTCGCTAGGCCTTCATCAAAAGAGTCCCGACGAGGGGAATCGTCCATCACTGAAACCTTCGTTAGTGAATTGGGGTCTCTCGCCGACCCCACGCCATTCGGCAATGGCTCAACGAGGGTCCATTTTGGCGACGACTAGGCGAGGGCAATAAGCCTTCGCCATTTTCGTCCCTCCCTATGCCTTCGCCTTTTTCGTCCCTCGCCATGCCCTTGCCTTTTTCACCCTCGCCATTCCCTCACCTTTTTTGTTTTTCTGTCGCAATGCCTTCGCTGGACCCTCGAATATTTGTCCCTCGCCGATCCCTCACGAAGCTCTTTATAATTAGAGTATAAAATTTAATTGGGAAAATTTATAAATATGAATTTTATATAAAAATTAAATTAATTAAAATTTGACAATCAAAATTCAATTTAAAATTAATATTGCAAAATATTTTAATTACATATATGATTACAAAATGTTTTAATTACATATATAATTACAAAATAGCTATCATGCAAATTTAACTTAGCCCTATGCATTTGAATCTTCTCCGAAACTATTCACGAGCTTTGAATCTCCAGAAACTCTTGTCATTGATGAACTTTTGATAGCCTTTCAGATTGAAATTTCACCTCCTTTTGTTCTTCCTTTATCACTCAACATGAAAGATCCTAGAGGACTATAATACATATTTAGAAATAGAACTCAAATAAATAACAAAATAAAATTATAAGATAAATACAATACACAACAAACCATACATTAATGCACCAAGAAGACATTAAAAGAAAACATATAATATATCTTCTATAAAAATTATAAACACACTCAAATCTACCAACTCCACATATTAGCCAAAAGATCAGAGCAGGGCACATCTTAAATCATATTTCTCAAGCTATTTTCAAACTCATAACATTAAATTTTTTATTGCACAACCAAACCAAACATTCATCTCAAAAGAAAATTGACATGGTAAAGAAAGTTCAAAGAACTACTTGGTGGAACAAAGATAATCAAACATGAGCTCGCATGTATAAGGACTACCTAATTGAATATAACCAAAAGAAGATGTTGAAGATGACATGGTAAAACAAGTTCAAAGAAGCACTAGTGCAAATATACTTGAAGATCCCTTTGTTGAGCCAGAAGTTTCATCTTTTGCTTTTTATCTTCTTTCAATCTAAGAATGAATAAAACTAACCGGTTACTCAGATGTACCAAAAGTGTAATTATAAGATTGCACACTTATAGAGCGAGTATTATAAAGTTAATATTTTGGGCTTTCTTTCACTTTTCCAAGTTCTGGAATGATCTTTCCTTGTAAAGAAACACAAAAATGAATGCAAGATAACCTATAAGTAAAATAGACTATAAGTATTGCAGGATAGGAGTGCCAAAAGGAACCAAACATTAATTTAGTTATTACATGCCACTATTATAAGAGAACCTATTGATTAATTACATACTTTAACTTACTAACTAGAGACTATTTTATCATACTATTGTAAATTACTTATAAATTACCTACTAGTAACGAGGTTATTTATTATTATCTAGTTATTCTTATGTAGATAGTATGATAAGATAGCCTCTAGTTAGTATCATTTAACTTTGTTCAAGATCTCACTTCTTAGTTAATTACTTTGTTGAACAAGAACACCACCAAGTTAAGACCAACAAGCCAAAAACAAATAAGTAACTTACTAACATCTAGGCCTCAAATTCTAACTAATCTAACCAATCAATTTTCATTAACTCGATTTGCATTCAAGGTTCCTACACCAAGCCTTAACTATTAAACCAATTCACTTGCACTTTATAGAATCCAACCACTCACTCGTTATTAGCCAAAATACCAATTCATTACACAAACTTTAAGTTAGAATACAAGGCTAACTAGTAACACCGCATTGCCTAACACTTTATATAATAAATACAAAGCAGCTAGGGGACAAGAAGGTGCGATTGCCGGCAGTGCACTGTCAGAACTGAATCAGTGTGGCTGAAAGCCACCAATCACACACACTAGCACGTATATAACATTACTTGCTTATTCGCTTGCTTGTGAAACTATTTTGCACTTAATCTTATCAAAGTTAACACCAACTCATCCCATAGAAACCTTTTATCAAATAACACATGCTCAACTCAAAATCAATAACTAACATGTTAACAATACCATAAGAAATCTTACAACCCTTTTGGATTATACAAAAGAGAGCACCCACATCATAAAATATGTTAAAAATTATACATTCAATTAGTTACGAGCTTTGAATCATAGAGTTACAACATTAAAGAAACTAAACACACATAGTAAATGCAAATAACTCATGAATCCCTCACTTTATTTAGCTTCCTGCTTCCGATTAGGCTCCTATTCCTTTTTGAACCCATTTTGAAAAACAAAACAAATAAAGCAAAAAAATTTCAGAAAAAAACAGTTATAAAAATTGAAATAAATCCGAAAATGAAAAAAAAATCTCGAAAATAAAAAAAAAATAAAAATTACAGAAAATAAAAAATATAATAACACATAAAAATCATACTTTAAATACTACAGAAAAATTAACTATATATATAGTTATATATGTATACAATATATATATATATATATATATATATATATATATATATATATATATATATATATATATATATATATATATATATATATATATATATATGTACATATATGTAAATATATAACAAACAAAAAAAAACTAGCCTTGATACAAAGGGTTGAGGATGGGTTGACGGGTAAGGGGGTGGGTTCCCGGGTAGGGGGTGGGGGGTGGGTTTGCCACATTAGGGGGGAGGGTGGGTTGTAACACTCGGGTTTATCACATCTTTTTCAATAACTATTGCATAAACTACTTGTGCATTTTATGTGCATTTCTTATTTTCTTTAATTGCTTTACTATTAGGCACTATTCACAAGAAATTTGACTGTCTCGAATGTTCGATTTAATATTTTTCCTAGGTCACATGACATGTAAAAGGAATGAGGGTGTTACATGTAGTGTAAATGCATAAAGGGGAATTTTGAGGCTTTTGAGGTAATTATGGTTTAAAGTGTGATTTTATGATTTTGAATGAAGGCATAATATGTTATTCTTGAGTTATATATATTCAACGAATAAAGAAATGTAATTTAAGTTTAAGTTTAATTCAGCCATTAGAGTGGTACGATAACCTAGTTGATGTAATAGGTTAATATTATTTTAATTCAAGTATGAGCGTACTTGTCTAAAGGAATGAAGTTAGGATAACCTTTGAATTTGGAGATGTATAATTGTTTGAGTTTGTTTGTTGAGAACCAAGGCTCGGATGGCCTTGAAGAGCTGTTGAATGTGTTGGACACGGTATTGGTCTATTTGTATTCTATTTACAGGTTTTGATTTGTCCTATAAGTAGGGAAGACTTCGTCCGTTTCTCTAAAATATTTGTGCCCGGGTTTGGAATTGGTTCAAGAATAACATGATTTATATAAATCCTGATCCCGTGAAGAATTGAGGCATTACAAATAGTGTTAGATATTAATAGAAAGATTATGTCTAGATATTTCCTATAGACTCTAGGATCCTTCCAACAAATGGTCAATATTTCTTTTGTTGAAAAATGGACCCTTATAGAAACTAAAATTGAGTTTGAATTTCATCATTTATTAGTTTAGATCCTAAAGTTCAACTATTCCCATAGGAAAATTGACATCTTGTCAAATTAAAAAATCATAATCAAGTTAAGATATTATAGCTCACATATTTTTTTGCTCGATAATTATTGCTCACATATTATAATCGTCATTAAATGGAGTGGATACTTGTCTTGTCCGTTTACTTCACAATAAGTACAAAAAGAATAATAAAAATTCTTTAAACCACTCAAACTCCTATCCGATCTAAAAATATCAGAATAAACCTCACATGTTATACAGTTTACTTACGCATGACTGGACGCTTGAGTGGTTTAAATTGCAACTCAAGAAACAAACCACCCATGTTTACTTCTCAAGGGAGGTGTAAGTTGTATGATCCCTTTCATGCTGTAGAATCACAATTAATGGGGCTCCGTCCTTATTGATCATGTTCGTCAACCATTTCTGTCTTATCATGTTGAAGTCTTTATCGAAAAACTAAAATGTCCAATCTTGAACTCATGAATGACGTATTAGTAAAGACGTAAAGAATGCTACAGTGCTGATGGACATGAACAGCTTTAAGAATTTTTTTTAATAAAAATTAAAATATATTATTTTTTAAGTACTATGAGTATATTTTTTTTGAGTGGTGATTAATTAATTTTTTAATTAAAAATATATAAATACTTAAATTTTTTTATAAAAATATATATATAAAAATTTTAACATTCTTTCAAATTAATAGGACTATAACCCCCACTAATCTATTGATAGCTCCGCCACTTATTATGAGTAGCGAAATTCTTGATCTAAGAGTAGGATAACTCAATTGTAAGTAAATGGAGGAGGCCTTAACGCCCTTGGCTACAAACTCGTGCTTATCTTGATTATTAGTTTAATCTATGCATGGCCGGTTCGCATCATTTTTAAGAGATTCCCTAGTTCGGGACTAATAGTCTTATGATTTCAGAGAAACTAAACAGATCGACAAGGAAGTTATTTTTATGATTGACCTTCAAAATAAGTTAATTATATATAGGATAATCATGGCATAAACAAATAAAATAGATTTGGAATAAGATAAATAGAAATTTATAGCTATAAAGATGTTTCTTTCTTATTAAAAGAAAAACCCTCCCCTACGGAGAGCCGGAGATCGGCCCCAATTTTTTTTTTTTTCATATTTATCTTGCATGAAATTTCTGGAATCTATGAAGATATTATAGTAGTAGGAATTTACAACTTGTTTATATCAAGTATCCTAAAAAACAACACCTATATAAAATTACTACTATATGTTCAAACATTCAAAACCAAAAATAAGTTAAGGTTCTACATAACAGCTCACATATCGTCTTTCTCAAATGGAATTAATACGTTTAGGACAAACAATTTCCATATGAAAATGCGATCTCATTATTCGAAAAGATATCATAATCCATTATCAATAATTGGATCATAATATAATACACCCGTGTAATGTGATTATGGCATACAAATGAAGTTTTTTGTCGAGTGGTTTTCACAGCTTGCAAAAGTAAAGACTCATCGATATTTTGCCTAACTAATGGTTGATAACTGATATTATTTCTTAGACATGCATTAAATCAAAAAATGATAAAATGTCAATTCCTAACAGAAAATTTTGCTGAATCACACTAATATGGGCTCTCATAGAAAAATAAAATTAACATAGAAAACTATCGTTTTAGTTTAGCACTAAAAGTTCTACTGTTCACAACTTAAAATTGTGATCTAGCTAGTCAGATCTAAAAACCATAATAATGTTAAGATATTACAACTTACGTGCTATCCTCATGAAATCGACTGAATATTTCTCCTTTGATTACTTCAGAATCAGTATGGGAAAGATATATACACATTTTAAGTTGATCTTACAATTGGACAAATATATCTTACTCTATTCTCACTAATTGGGTCATAATATAATGCTTAAGTATTCACGCCATGTTTTGCAGTAGGGGGTCTTGCACATTAATGAAAGTGTAATTAAAACAACATTCATCTATGAAATACTTAGTGTTGAAAATAATAAGAGAGTGTTGAAAATAATAAGGGAGCGATTGGTATGTTGGAATGATTTTGGACATGAATGAAATGAGTTAAGCAATAGAATGACCCTGGAATTGGAATGAACTTGTGAAAAGATACGCCATGTTTGATATACTCTAGGAATAAAGATAGGAATGATTCTAAGTATATATTTGGTAGTTAGTATAATAGAACACTAATGAGAATAATTTACATAAAACGACATGAATGCCATTTTTTTGTTATAGATATATTATAGTTTTAAGAATAAAAATAAGCGTCATAATAATGGTTAGTAATTTGATTCATAATATCATTATTTTATTTATTTATTTTTATTCTTATTGTTATTTATTTTAATATATTAAGATATAATATTTTCTATTAAATTTACGTTATTTATCATTTTTTAATATCATTAAATTTATTATTTGATATTTATATTTATATTTAAAGCATATATTATTAATATACTTATTTTATTATCTAATAATAATAACAATTATCATTATTTGTATTGATTATTGTTATTATTATTATTTATTATTAAATTACATATTACTATTAAGTTTTACTATAAATTGTATATTTGTTGTTATAGATTATTTAATTATTTCATTTATTATATTATATTGATGTATTTGGTTGATATTTATTTTTATTGTTATTTATTTGTTCTATTATGTTATAAATTTTTATATTAAAATAATAAATAATACTAATAACTAAAAGTAATAATAATTATATTAATAATAATGTTATTTGTATAGTATGTAATACATTGTTTTAGGGGTATTTTCGCCACTTGAGTAATAAGTTAATTCTAAAGGATATGAGAATGGGTTAACCCCATGTGTTTTGGCAAGAATGGGTATACCCATGTTCATAGAAATGGGATTATCGAGGGATGAAGATTTTCGAGTTCATTCATTTATACCAAACGTGGGAATTGGAACAAAATTAGAAATATCATTTCATTCCTAACACATTTTCACATACCAATCGCTACCTAAGTAATGTAACAAAACCTCTCTAACATTTTAAGTTTTTAAATGAGATGGTCACTTAATATGGTATTAGCGTCTAGAACATGGGTTCAAATTTTGTTGTTACCCATTTAAAACATTAAAGTTTTTCACGTGTTAGGCTCAAAAACAAATCTTGCCTACACGTGCAGGAGATTTTAACAAACATCTCAACGAATTCTAGTAGGGGAAACAAATCTCGCTTGCACATGTAGGAGATTTTAACAACCATCTCAACAAATTCTAATAGGGGATTTTACACCTGCACGTGCAAAGGATTTTAACAAACATCTCTAACACTTTAACTTTTTAGATAAAGTGGTCACTTAATAGTTAATGACTCAAATTTAAGCACTTTTATTCAACAAGTGTAAACATGAAACTACTAGAAATATCACGTAAGAAAAACTTCAATTACAGCCATTAAATAATTTTGAATGGCAACGTGAACTGTATAGCCTACGGGCTGCGTCTTGTGATAAATAAGCTAGTTAGAGATTTAAGATCGTGTTTATTTTAATAATTTTCAAAAGAAAGAAAGCTTTTAAGCTCTACCCAGGAGTTGGGTAGAATGTAAATATGTAGTGATTCATCGTGATTAAATATTTTGAGTTTGAATTAGACTTCGACCTACAGTTTGAAAAAGAAAAAATAAAAGCTTTTTAGGCTTTGCCATATACACTTGATTTTGGAAATCAACGAACATGTGAGTTGTATAATCTCCTTTATGAAGTATCAGAATATCACAATTACTCTGATCCTCTCGATATATGTTCTACCGTTTGTCCTTTATGATCTGGTGGCCTGCACCTAAATATTTTCAATAGTATTGCCCAAACCTCTCTGTTTCCCTGTCACCCAAAGTAAGAAAGTCATACAGTCACCCCCAACTCTTTACAAATTGGACTTTTAAAATCCCTACGACTTCTAAAAAGACTTCTTGGATGAGTTGAAGAACTAAAAGAAAATGATGGGCTTTCTTTTTTCTTTTTTTATTTGCATTTACGCTAATAATACTGTAAAGCTTCCGCATAAGTTCCTTCGGATTTAACTTACCCACATGTATTAGTTTCGTGTACAGATATGAGATACTCATTTGTTGAAAATTCTTCAAACTTTTTTTGAGAGTATGACATGGGTTTATCCTCTCCATATCTGTTCTACTGTTTTGTTTTCTATCATGTGCTATTGAATCGAAGTCTTATAGAAAAACTAAAGGATGAAGTACACCAAACCCCCCTGTGGTTAGGTATAAGTGCATCGGTGCTCCCTGTATTTTAAAAACTAGCATAAGTAGTCATTATGTTTTGGTAAAAGTGTTGACACCCCTTCGCATATTTCTGTCCAGTTAATTAACGGAACTGTTGAAAAGACATAAATGCTCCTTGCCCTTTTGTTTATTTACATATATATATATATATATATATATATATATATATATATATATATATACATATATATATATTTTTTAAACATTTTTTAAAAAATTTAAAAATTTAAAAAATTAAAAATAATAAAATTAGTCATCTTCCCCATCTTTCCCACCCCACCCTACTCCCACCCCCACCCCCACCCAGCCGTCACCCTCCCCAGCCCAATGATATAAAGCTAGCTGCTTTGATCTTTTTTTTCTCTTCCTTTTTATTTAGGGCACAATTGCACTTTGTCCCCATTAATTTTTTGCCAAGAATACATAGACACACATACACGCACAAAGATGAAGAGATATATATATATATATATATATATATATATATATATATATATATATATATTGCGTACAACAAAACCTCGGTCCAGAAGACGCTGTTTGCGAAGCAAGAAGAAGCGGGTAGTAAGAATTTTAGATGAAAATGCTTATGTGAAGCATTATGCAAAGAACTAGATCCTCGTTAGTGATATCTGGGTGTTATAACATTGTGTGAATTCTTGACCATGTCCATGAGCAAGCCTTCGACATCAACAAATTTGAAGATAACACGAACATTGTTAGTATATACAAGAAGGCCTTTGTTACAATAGTTGGTTAGTACACACTTCTTCATTTTTGTTCAATGTAATTTTGGTATTCTTTTTCCTTCTAAAATTTGTTCTTTATTAAAGGATTTAATTTCGAGTCTCATAGAAGAGCTGCATTAACCTGAGAAGATGCTGCATTAATTGCTTGGCAGAAACGTGTATTCACCATATCCCAAACATTATATATATATATATATATATATATATATATATATATATATATATATATATATAAGCACACAGACACGCACAAAGATGAAGATTGAGTTTCGGGGTGGGGTTGGGGGGGCAGGGGGGGGGGGGGGAGTGTTGACGGGAAGATGAAGATTGAATGGTTTTTTGTTTTTTTTAAATTTTTTTGAAAGGGTATTTATGTCCTCTAACTATTTTGTTGACATTAAAACATTTGTCCATTTGCATTTCACGCGCGTGGGTGTCACTTTCTGTCAAAACTAACGATTTTTTGAATGACATGGGTGTTCTATGCACTTTTGCCAAAACAGATGGACTACTCATGATAGATTTTAAAACATAGGGGACACCGATTCACTTATACCTAACCACAAAAGGGTCTGGTGCACTTCACCCAAAACTAAAAACTCCAATTTGGAACTCATGAATGATGTATTAGTATTGAATGTTTAAGTACAAATGGACCAAGTTATGAGTAACAGAATTCTTGATTTAAAATGAGGATAACTCAACCTAATTAAATGGTCATGCGATTAGAGAGGAAGTAAATAGAGAGAAGCAAACTATTGTCACAATTGATCTTCAAAGTGAATAAATTATCCGGGATAATGGTGATAATAGGTAATAATAATGATTAAGCTATAATCAAATAATAGTTTTGAAAGAAAATACAGTAAATGGAATAGCAATAAAGATACATCTCTATTAAAAATTCACCTCATAAAAGAATTCGAGCTCATGCCCCAACCTATTTTCATATTAATCTTGCATAAAATTTCTATGGCTCCATTTGTTTCCCGTAAAATATCATGTTGAAGAATAGTATTTAAAGAAAAAAATAGTTTTTAAAAAATAGAATAATTTTTTGCATATATTTTTCACACTGTAAAATATTTTTTGGTGTTTAAATATCATAGTAGAAAATATTTTTTGACTGAAAGTTTTTATGGAAAACGCACGTACACACATATATGGCTGCACCTTCCCTCCCATAATTAAAGGGTTTGTGGTGCTTATGTTGTTTGTGTTTTTTGGTGTCATTATCTACCGAACGATTATTCACGCTATTATCTTTGTCTTTGCTGATCGATGACATATGAAAGACCTATGTTCATATGGGTAGGGTGGGGGAGGGGGGGGGGGGTGGATATAGTGGAATGATAAGTGTTTTCATTTTCTGTGCAAGATGAAAATATTCTTCACCTTTTGAACTAAATATTTTCTTTTTACTGAAAAATATTTTACGGTTGATCAATTTCTCAGTGTTGCAAAATACCAAAACATTAGAAATACATTTTCAAAAAATTATTTTTGGAAAACAAACAGAACCTAGATCTATAAAGATATTCTAAGAGTGAGAATTATTGAACTACTAATTGTATAGATTTTTGATTAATTGTATAGATCGTTGGTCCTTAAAAAGAACACGTATATGAAATTTAGTAGAACTGGTTGAGCATGAAGTCCAAATATTCACAATTCAAAATTTTAATCTTGATAAATATCATAATTATGTTAAGTTACTAGAATACAACATACAAGTTGTCTAGTGAAAGAGAATTAATACTTATTGGACAAACAATTGTCATATATTAATCGGGTCTCACTATTGTACAAATATATCTTAATCCATCGCATTATTGGAGCATATTATAAGGTACTAGAGCTATAAATTAAGATTCTACGTCACAAATGACATGACGTCTAGCGAAATAGACTGAATACTACTGGCTTTCCAGTTTTTTTTTTCTTTTTTTTTTTTCTTTATTATCGATTTCCAAGCCCAAGGTTGAGGAAAGGAAGGTGGTATTCTGATTAGATGAATTTTTCTAATGTCTATTGGAGCGGGGCCCTTTACCTTCTTTTTTGGCATAGACCGGGGAGCTCGAGCCGTAGAAACTTTTATTAAAATAACGAAGAAACCAGCACCCCTTACACTCTCTCTTAGGCTTGAACGGCTATCTTCGGGTGTTGAAAAAGTTACTAATTCCTGATATTGAGCTACTATTGCTATATTTTTCAATTCCAACCATGGTGCACGTTAGTTTAAAAAAATGGACAAACATTTTTCATATACTAATCCGATCTCACTATTGTACAAATATATCTTAATCCATTGTCATTATTGAATCATAATATATTGTACTAGAGTTGACTATATCTTCAAAATATCAAAAATAAGAACAAATGTTGAATTTACTAATTGTCCTTAGCATAAAAACGAATCACTCGATGGTGATTAATTTCTTTTTATATATAATGACAAGGTTGGCTTAAAAATTATGAAAAAGGGATACTGAAGCCCTTACTAACCAAGAGCATGCATGTGTTCACTAAGAATGCCAACATATTAGGGCAAAAACGATATTAGAGAGAAGTGCCCAAATATTTTAGATATAAAACTTTTGACAAAAGTGCTTCAAGTCTAAATGTGTGCCTATTTTCAGGTATTTAATGTATTCCAAGTCTAATGCTATCAAACCCACATATTTTGTTTTTCTAATATTTTTCAACCAATATACATATCTGTCCAAAATCTTTTCATAGAGGTGATTCTTCTTTAACATAACGGAGGTGGCTAACTTGGTTGTTTAACGAATGGATATATTTATATGTGTGTATATATATCAATGGAAGGACAATTAAATCTGTCAAAATAAGGTTCCGACCAATTTGTCCTCTCACTAATTTAAAATTAGAGAAGATTATATATATATATATATATATTTATATCTGTGTGTATGTGTGTGTATAGATTGTGTTCTTACCGATTTAAAATTAGAGAAAGTTGTTTCATTCACAAATAAAAAATCATTTTTTTTTTTTTTTGCGGACAAAGTTGCCTATCTTAGCCTCATTCTCAAATATTGAGCGGTTGAGATAAAATTGAAGGTAAAAGTAGAAGGGGAACCTAATAGGGTCCAACCAAGTAATTCTACAAATGAAATCAAGAACAAAGATGCATTAACTACAAGATAGAAAAAGCATTTCCAAATCCAATAAAGCAGATTCTTTTGTTGTAATAGTGGAAACCACAAAACAGAAAGGTTAAAAATAAAATAAAATGTCCACCTCTTGAAGCTAACATTAGAATGAATCACAGATAATTTACGACTAAACTACACAAGCTACAATGTGATTATGGCACACATTGAAGTGAAGGCTCAAAATTGATATTCTTCTTGTAAAGTAATGTTGATAATTATTTACAGCCAAAAAAATTAAACAAAAAAATTGACAATAATTTTTCAAAATAATAGTTTCTTGAATCATGTCTGCTTTCGTAGAAAAATAAAAATTAAAGTTGAAAATCATCATTCATTCATTAAAAAAATAAAAATAAAAACTTAAATACAATAGGATAATAAGATCAAAGAAGTAAAAATGTATGAATAAAAATTCTCCTAGAATTCGTGAGCTATAAAAAGTAAAATCCTTGGTGCAATTCTCACTCATGCATGAGAGATAAGTTGTGGACTATTAAACTATGAATTGATTGAATAACTTATGGAGGAGTTTAAAAAAAATGAATAAAAACCTAGACAACATGATGAAACATAAAATTAAGTATACTAAAAAAAGTCTTGAGTCCAATCTCCCATCCATTGTGGATATATTGACTTTTCCTCAAACTATGTGATGATTCTCATCCATCATATAAGCTATTAGCTGTATCATCGGTCCTTAGAAAGAGAATATTAAAATTAATTATAATTAGTTCAAATATTTTGAATTTAAAATTTTAAATCGTAATCAAGTAAAGATATTAAGTTTAAATGTTGCCCGAATGAAATGGACTGAATACTTTTTTTTTTCTTTTAACTTCGCAATTAGTACGAAACATTATGCATATGGTAGTCCGATCTTCACAATTGGACAAATATATCATACTCCTTCCGCTAACTGGACCGTAATATAATGCATGCGTCTTGACTTTAGATTAAAAATATGCAAAAAAGAAAGGTTAGTAATTTAATGTTTAATCGCCACAATGAATAAGTTGATGGTCTTTATTTCTTTCCTCCTTTTTATTTATTTATTTTTTATTTTAGTATCATGCAAGCCGAAGTCGTAGTGAACTCAGAATTTATAATTATTCAGATCTCTAACTAACCATTTAACCCGACTCTTGAAACAAGGGAGCTGGTTCATATTGGAGATGTAACTTAAAACAACATTATCCAGAAAATAAAATGCATTTCATATAATTAACATGAATTTGTGGCAAATTCAATTTATATATCTTTTAGGGAATATTTCAGTAACTCCAATGTAAACCAATTTGACTCAACACATGTAAAATGAAATTGTCACAAGTATCACAAAAGGGAAACTTCAATTCCAGCCACTGGAGTGATGCTCAAGTTCTTAGCTATAACCTATAAAACACATTAACGGATAATATTTACGTGTGCTCACTAAACGTCTTCTCATGTATCATCACAGGCGGATCGGAGATCTGGAGATGTCTATACTTTTGAAATGATTGCACATAACGCAATTAACAAGCACTATGTTACTTTGTTCTATTTTTTGTTTTGGCAGAGGTTGAAATTATAATTTAAACTTAAAATTTTTAATTACACTAAATTATTATTTGATTATTTCAGTCAATCCGTGAGTATATATTAATTATTGAGTTAATACCACTTTTGATTTTTTATTTTTGACCTCATTAACACCTTGGTCTTTTATCTTCAAAAGTGAGACATTTTAATTCCTTATTTTTTAAAGTTGAGACACCGTTAATTTTTTAACGGGAGATGCACGTGTGCAATACATGTATTTTATCTTCCCATTAAAAAATTAACAGATTGAGCAAAAAAGATTTAGGGTGTCCCAATGTTAAAAGATTTTTTTTTTTATTTTTTATTAACCGGTGGAAACCCACCCCTCCCCACCCTAATGTTATGGAGCCAAGTCAAGTGGCGCACGCGAGGATGAACATCAGAAGCGTACTGTAAGATTGCTTCCAACTACACCTGTTGTTGCAGCTATGGTCACTAAAGACAACAAGTTTGATGGTGAAAAGGCACGGGATGCACGAAAGGGTGATCATCAGAAGTCAACTGGTGCATCGAGGCCAAATAATATTACAACTGCAACTGCAGCTGAGGCGACTAAAGACAACAAGTATGGTGGTGGAGCCAAGTCAAGTGGCGCACGCGAGGATGAACATCAGAAGCGTACTGTAAGATATTGCCTCCAACTACACCTGTTGTTGCACCTATGGTCACTAAAGACAACAAGGTTAGTGGTGAAAAGGCACGGGATACACGAAAGGGTGATCATCAGAAGTCAACTAGCAGACAATGCTCAGTAAATAGATACATCGAGAGAAGTTCAGAGAAAGATTCTAACAAACGACATCAATAATTTATACACAAGAAGCTACATCAATGATTAATAAATCAATAACTGCTAAGTAGCGGACAATAAAAGGAACAATTGAAAGGAGAGTAAGAGCCGAGATATGAATATACAACTTCAATGAGTAATAGCCAACAATTATCATGGAATACAAGAACTAGCTGTGAATATTATCGTCATCAACAACATCAACATCAATTATCAATTATCAACACATAACAACGATGATGAGTATTATTTCCCATCGTCCAGGGTAGCAAAGATGGATATTAATTATAACCCTCCGATAGGGGTTTTCACAGCTTTTAGAAGATAGTCGATGCAACAAAAGACTAACTCGACTTCGACAAGATTAATTAATTGGAAGTAGTAATATCAACAACAAAGAAGCAGGTTCAGAACTAAGAAAAGAAGACGAGGTAAGGAGTTGATTAGATGAACAAGCAACAAATGCATTCACTGTTCAGGGAACTTGCAAACACTAGCTATCACTTTATCGTTGTTCTAAGTGGAATATGCAAGACCATTCCAAAAGAATTCCAAAGGCGCTTTACAAAGATATGAGTTTACAGTAGCATCAGGCCATGTAAATAAGAGTTCAAAAAGTGTTTATTATGGCCTGCTTGTGAAATCATCTTTTTACAATAAAATAATTGGAACCTTTATCATTTTATTGTGAGTGAAGAATAAGTATCAGTAGTAGAAGGGGGACAACAGATTAACAAGTGATAAGAGGTAAATTTCTAAGCCTATTAATAATTACCAAAATATCCCTGAAAAATTCTATTTGCTCGAGGTCCAGTGCCGAGGTCCAATGCCCGACGACTAGTGCCGAGGTCCAGTGCCCGAGGTCTAATGTCCAGGTCTAGTGCCCGAGATCCAGGGCCGAGGTCCAATGTCCGAGGTCCAGTGCCCGAAGTCTAGTGCCAAGGTCCAGTGCTCGAGGTCTGGTGTCGAAGTCCAGTGCTCGAGATAAAGTGCCGAAGTCCAGTTCCCGAGGTCTTCCAGCCCAAAGTCTATCATGAACCTCGGGTGACATAATTAAAACATATTACAACCCTACAAGCTTGGAGAACACTCTAATAGTGTTGCTTTTACTGCCGGGTATCGCATATTCACTTTTAAATCTTTAGAGACCAGTGTTGTAATTGCTGATTGCGTCTTATAGTGTGCTTATAACTTTAAAGAACAATGTTCGAGTGAATTAGTTTTGTTTGAAAAAATGCCGAGGTGTCTGTATCGACACACATTCACTTTAATGTAACTGCAAGCACACTTTGGTAGCGGGTTGATAAATCGAATTACAATAGTACATCAAAAATAATGATAGCCGTGTGTTGCATTTTAATCTTGCTTGTTAATGATTATGTGCTAATATGCTTATTCGTTGTCTATTAATGAATAAGGCGATGTCATCTATACTATATTACTGCTATATGAAAGCTAAACCTTCGTAGCATGCCCCAAAGATGTTTGATGAAATGCTAGAGTGCATTTTTACCTTACTCAACAATGCATGTCTTACTCTCAATGCTCAAACCTTGTTATAGAAACACAGTGATTGTTAAATCATGTGGCATCACTAATTAAATTTGTGTCTCGTGCAATCGTCATTCGTGCTCAAGGTGAAGGATTTTCCTTTTGTTTTCATATGAAAGGGCACAATCATCCACATCATAAAGTGTTCTTAACAGTACATAGTCTTCGCAGATTAACTTTCGCATGAAACTGTCGAAGCCTGGGCGATATGAATCTACGCACCGGGGCGGTGATGCTCAATGCTTATTTTAGTAATTATCTTTCATCATTACTTCTATTGAATAAAATTTTGAAAGAATCGCAGTGCATAGTTGTGCCATGAATTTGCTCATGGTAGCAATGCATATACAATTCATTAGCAGCATATGGCAAGTTCTTAGTTATTGAGTATGTATAAGGATCTGTTTGCATGATACCTTAAGATAACACTTCAATCCAACTTTCATGATTCATACAACATCACAGTAGACATTGTCTACCAATCACATAATGGATTGGGCAATCAATGTTTTTGGTGGCTTTTAGCACATTTTCCTATGCGCATATAAATCATATATTTGTATAAGTTTAACTTCATATAGTTATATTCCATTGCCACTAAATGTTGTCATGCTCAGTGACTACCTTGTATGCTAAGGTGACTTACTAACAGCTCACAGTTGCATAATATCATTCATGATAGCACTTCTACGCAAGACTATTGCACGTGTTCACTACTGCCAACATTAGTGTACCGTTTCTACGTACATGCCTACTCATATTGGTACCTGTTTGCTCAAACTTGCTAAATAAGAATCTTCTTTTCTAATCTTCTTTTCCCTCTGCTTAGTTGGAACGATGCCTCATTACCTGGCCTGCACTAAAAGCTTGGATAAATAAGCTAAAAGTCCAAAATTATGAAAGAAGTCTAAGGCATCGCGAGACTGCAAATCAGTTTTTTGGGCCAACTTTGCACAATAAACTGCACCAGCTGAGAAATAATTATGTACTGATTTATATATGGTTGAAAACTTCTGCGAGTCTAGTTTCTAACGCTTCGAGCAGTTTGTGATTCGGACCTTCCTAGAGAAAGTTATGATCGTTTTTTCAAAATGTATCTGAGCTGTTTGTGTGTTGCGATTTTCAGCTCTTTTGTGATGTTTTGCTTCCAGTCTGTTTTTGTTTCGGCTCTATTACTTCTTAACTGATTCCTGGGACGATATTGTGCATTCCATAAACATGCTATTGTGGTTAGAGCTTTTGTGAATTCCAATAGGCCCAAAGCTTGCAAACTTTGGAGGAAAAGGTGCAAGAAATTGCATTTTGGAGACAATAGGATTCATACTCTTATAAAAAAAATGGTAATCGCTATAACTTCGCATTATTTTCAGAAAGTTGGAGATCATGGAAATTACTAGTACCTACCCAATCTCTATTTTTGTTCTACTTAAGCAGGTTTTGCTAATAAACTTTACTAATATGAGCTCACATAGCAAGTTTTGCTTGGCTTTGCATGGATACTTGTTTAAATATACTTTGTTAAAATTTAAGCTGGCTTGTATAATTGGGTTGACTTTGAAATGAGTTATTATGCTTAGCGATTGAAAGTCGTAGCATGAAGATTACTACTTTTTGTAATATTGTCAATATGATCATACCAAAAACCTATTATATCCTGTGAAATTATACCTATGGTTGTGTAAGTATGGTACAAATAACAGCTTGTACAAGTCCATATAGACTCAAACGAGCTTCGGCAAGTCCTCGGACTCCTTACATAGGTCTATACGATCTCCATTAAGCCTATAGGCCCTGTTAATCAACAAGGTTGAGATCTTGAAGAGAATCAACAGCGAAAGTGATCAAATTAACAAACCACAACATCACATGATGATGATTGAATCAAGGCAACTGGTACTCAATAAAACTCCCCCGACCTTAGGATCCGTGCGGAGCTACCTCCTAACCTCCTTTAAAACCCTCGGAAGGTATAAAAAATATGCTTTTCAATGATAAGTATACATTTATATTGTCAGTTACTAACATTGCAGGGATTGACCCAAATGTCATCGCTTACCATCCCGGCAAGCTCGGATCACCTACTTATGCACCCATAAGAGCTTTCACAAGTCTACAGACTCCTTATATAGGCCTACGGGCCACACCAAGCGTATATGCCATATCAGCCAAGGCCGAGGCCCATTAATCGAGGTCAAGGCCCATTAGTCCGAGCCCGAGGTCTACCAAGCTGAGGCCAAAGTCAACCAAGTCGAGACTGAGGTCTACCAAGTTGAGGCCGAGGCTCACGAAGCCCAACCCAGGAAGGTATCAATAATATATTTTTCAATGATAAGTATACGTTGTCAGTTACTAACATGGCAGGGATTGACCCGAAGACGAGAGCTTAGTTATAAAAGATTCTTACGGGAACTTAAAAACCACCTCAAACCAGGGCCAAGACGGGAACCTTACAATGTTCCTACCAGCCCCATATCCAGGGCCAAGACGGGAACTTCACAAAGGTCATAGCAGCCCCACATCTAGGGCCAAGACGGGAACCGGACAACGTTCCTACCAGCCCCACTGGCTATAAGAGATTCATACGGGAAACTTAACAGCCGCCTCGGGGGGTTAACATTCCCTCCACCAAGGGCCGCGACCGGGGTCAACAGGTTTCCCATGAGGAACTCAACACCCCTATCAGCCCCACCAAAGGCTACAACGGGAGTCAACGGGTTTCCCACGAGAAACTCAATACTCTTATTAGCCCTACCAAGGGCCGCGACGGGGGTCAACGAGTTTCCCATGAAGAACTCAACACCCCTATCAACCCCACCAAGGGCTACGACGGGAGTCAACGGGTTTCTCACGAGAAACTCAATACTCCTACTAGCCTCATATCAAGAGCCATGATGGGAAGCTTAATAACCACCTCAGAAGATGAAGACGAAAGTTCGGTTATAAGAGATCCTATAGGAAACTTAATAGCCGCTGGTTACAGAAAAAGACTCTTACAAAAGCCTAGAAAAATTGGTTCTGAAGACTTCATCCATGCAACAACAGCTAAAACAAGTACCCTATGAAGACTTTTCAGCCTATCTTAGACGTCCGAGCCTAAGAGAAAATCAAAAGCGGAAGACCCTACAGGGGCCAACCACTCAATGCTAAAAGTTTGAACAAATGCAAAAGAGGGAAGCCTCAAGTTGACCTCGATAGTCAGCTATATGAAGTAAAACCAGCGTAGTTAGTAAACTGAGTTCGGATCAATACGAAAGCTAAGTCATCTACCAATATAAAAACAGATCTAGCTGGCAAAGACATATACCCCACTAATCGGGAAACTTCATTACAAGATCAGAATGAAGATTGAAGCACATTGAAAGCCTAAGTCTAAGCCTGGAGGGTATCACCCTCGACAACACCATATGGTTCAGATTGATTAACCTCAAGGTTGATTCCCTCACACAGTTGTTCCTCAGCATTGTCACTCTTTGATTCCTGCTCTGGCTCGGAATCCTTGGCAGTCAAGAGGTCGGCACACATGAACAATATTAGGGGATGCCCCTAAAAATTAAATCTCTTACCGGCTGACCTCAAGGCCATTATTTCTCAAATTATGACATGAATTTTTTGAGATCTTACCAGCTTGCCAACAAAGTTATTCATTCCGAGGCTAAGATAAAACTTCTACGTGGACCTACCAGTTCTACCAGCTATACAAGGCTCGTCCAGGAGCTCGGCAGCCACCTCGGGAGCTACTATTCTCCAAATAAGGGGCTATGAAGGGTATCCTACGGGAACCTACCAAGCCCTACAGGCTAAGACGAGTATCCTCTGGGGGATTATCAACCAAAAAGGGACTTACTACTCTCTCAGCACAGACAAGAACCCTCTGTGCTCTTACCACTCACTATCGAGGTTACTTCTTCCCAAGATAATTAAGGGACCACTAAAGCCACAATAGCCATCAAGAGTGAGAAATCCCAACTGAAATATAAGAGCCATCCCGGGGTTTCCTAAGTTCGAGATTCTCTTGAGGCCGAGGCCAAGGTACTCCCGAGGCCGAGGTCCTCCCTAGGCCGAGGTCCCCCAACCTAAGACAGACAACTCACAAAGGGTAAGACTGATAAACTTGAATTCGCAGAAGCTCAAGATTCTTATTTCTCGACCTGGCAGGTATTCGCCCACTCTGAGGGCACACTTCCATGGAAGTGATACTAATGGTACCAAGATAAATCCAGTGTTGTCCAAGTACAATTACTATCTTAAACCACCATGGCCCATTCAGTTGAGCAAAGATTGGATTGAGTCAATTCACAACGACCTAAGGAACGGAACCCAAAAGATGGTAGCAATATAGTAAGCGATTTCCCGACCTCCTACAAAGCTCAAAAAATCGGGAGAGGGGAGGAGGGGGAGGGGTAATTGAAAAGAGGAAAATTTTTTTGGCCTATTTATAATTACCAAAATACCCCTGAGAATTCTATTTGTTCAAGGTCTAGTGCGTTAGGTCTAGTGCTGAGGTTCAGTGCCTAAGGTCCAGTACCAAGGTCTAATAGCTGAGGTCTAGTGCCGAGGTCCAGTGCCCGAGGTCTAGTACCGAGGTCCAGTGCCCGAGATCTAGTGCCGAGGTCCAATGTCCGAGGTCTAGTGCCAGAGGTCTAGTGCCAAGGTCCAGTGCCCGAGGTCTGGTACTGAGGTCTAGTGCTCGAGATCCAGTGTCGAGGTCCAATGTCCGAGGTCCAGTGCCCCAGGTCTATCAACCCGAAGTCTATCATGAACCTCGGACGATATGATTAAAACATAATACAACCCTACAAGCTTGGGAATACTTTAGTAGTGGGACACATGACAGTCTCTAGTAACTTGGGAATTAGTATAAATATAAAAGCATCCCTTACAAGAAAAGTAGCCAATATAGGGTACACATGCCCAACACACACACTTACTCACATTTTTCTCTTTCGCTTTTATATATACGCAATTTTAGATCCCGAATTGACTTGATCGTCGGAGGGGTCGCCTGGGGCACACCCCCAGTGGGCCTTGTTTTGCAGGCTGCTTGTTGTCAGAACCTCATTTTGAGCCCAGCTAGAGGAATCGAGATCCAGATCTAGCCTAAGATTATGGTTTGGAATTTTTGACCTTAACAACAAGAAACATATGAAGAATTTTAGAGAACAACTTATAAAGTGCTAACTCGCTGAAAACATAGAATTATTGCTTCCATTGTTGATCTCCCAAGCATAAAACCAAATTGATTTTCTGATATCCTTGTATTCCTCCTTATTCTCCTTTCAGTCACTCTTTCTTAGAGTTTCATAGTGTGACTCATTGATTTAATTCCTCGGTAATTGGCACAATTCTGGATGTCTCCTTTATTTTTATATATTGGAACTAAGGTACTCTTCCACAAGGCATCAGGTATCTTTTTACTCCTTAAAATTACGTTAAAAAGCCTTATTAGCAACATTATCCCCTCATTACCCATGCACTTCCATACTTCAATTGGGTTACCATCTGTTCCTACAGCCTTTCCAACTTTCATCTTTTTGAGTGCCTCTTTAACCTTTTCTCTTCCTATTCGTCTGTAGAATGTGCAGTCTAACTCCTTTTCTGATCTATTTAGTTGTCCTCAGTTTATGTTACTAGAATGACCCTCATTAAAGAGCTTGTGGAAATAGTTTTTCCATCGTTCCTTTATCTCATCTTCTTTGACTAGTACTTTTATCATATTCAACCTTAATATATTTCACCTGATTTAGGTCACGAATTTTTCTTTACTTGTCTTTTGCAAGCTTAAACACCTTTTTTCGCCTTCTTTTGTATCAAGTAAGACCAACTCCTTAATTTGTTATAATTACATAAACCTTTCTTATTGAAAACCTTCATGTATGGTGTTAATTAAATTGGGTATTTTACAAGTTTTTTTTTCTAAAAATTACACTTATATATAACAAATATTTTCGTGAATGAAACTCTAATTTACTATGTAATGATAAGACTACAATCAAATAAAAAGGTGTGGTACAAATTAAATTTGTGACTATATTATTTATTTGTGGCACTTATAATGAAGTAAAATAAGTTTTGCTCTATTATCATACATTTCAAGAACTTTTTAAGAAATTTTAATATTGTTATTATTGGTCATTTCACGTAGCATCTTTCTTCCATGCTTTTCTTTTTATTTATGTGTCCGCATCAAGATTTGGTAAGTAAAAGAGTAACAATCATGAAACAAAAATATAAAAAGAAAAATATGCAGAATCCTGAACGAAAACGATATATCGCATGAATCAAATTATATGATTACAAGAATAAGGCGGAAACATTCATGCATGGATCTTTAAAAATAATAAAGCATGAAAACTACTTTGAACATTCATAGTTTAATTCTAAAAGAAATAAAGTTTTCAGGAATACCTTTTTGCAAAAAATGATGCAAGAAAACTTCACCTTTATTGAAGAAGTTGCTCCACACACCTAGAATAATGTTTTTGCTCCTCAACTCTGATCTTTCCCTCTATTCCAAATCCTAGCTAAAGTGTTGATTCAGTTGTGGGACTAGATCTTACAAAACTAAACTAAAGAAAACTGATACAAGTTTATTCAAAGAATTGAAGCTTACAGAGAGAGAGAGATCTCAAAGAAGATGGTGCAATTGTAGAATATGGGGTAGAGACCTTTATATAGGGGAGAACATACAAGGTAATTCTATCAGAATTCTAATGTGGGAAATGATTAGGACTTTGAATCATCCTCTAATTCTATAATATATTAGAAATCCTTCCACATTATATTCACACTTGTCCTACGCATCCCACCTAGAGAATAGCACCTAGGACCCTGCGCCTAGCTTTGGTTCGCGAGCCAAGTCTCTGGCTCAGTCCTCTATCCTCTATTAAATTAATTAATAAATTTTAATTAATTTCCAAGTCCAAATCTAGTTTACTATTTAAGAATAGAACTTTTCTCTAATTTTGAAAAAACTATCTTAAATATTTTAGTAGCCTTTAGAATTTAATTAATTAATTAATTATATATTTCAATCTCAGTCAATAATCAAAATAAAAACTCATTTTCCAAAATAGAAAAGACTATTTATGATTCTTAATTGTCAATGGATTATATCATCTCTCAACAAAGCAACAACTAAGTTTAGTAATGACACTTATAAGGTAAATAACTAGAAGGAGGACCAAAGACATAATTATCCTTCCACTGAAAATGACCAAAATATTCTCACTAATCTTCTAGCAATATTTTATATTTTAACCTTAGTCTATTCACTAAAAGAGTATGGTTGTACTTCAAGATAATTATTGTATGAACAGAAGTTAGTCAATAATATATGACGCTCAGTCTTTAGACCAACTAAGTGATAATGACCATGCTGCCCTTCTATACTCACTCATAGCCAAGACAGGTTTACCGATTGTATTATCACTTCTTTGACTATATCTTACTCCTTAGAACCTCTAACCTATATTCTGACCATCTTCTGGAAGTTATCCACTTGACCACGGAGCGACCCATAAGTGTAACAACCAATACATCATGTATTACCATGCGCACAGATTCAGGATGATAAACCTGGATCATTCTAAGAGAGTGATTATTGTATAGATTCCTTATTGCATATGCATGTCCCTTCTAACCAAGTCCAGACACCTAAAACACATAGATGTTAACCCATTTATAAGATCTCACCCATAGTGACTCAAAGTGCAAGAACTTGACTTAGTCAATTCATCTACATATGCTCAAGATTAAGAGCACTAGCCTACTTAGAAGCTTGTAGGTATAAGTGACCTCTTTCTTTGATAGTACATATTTAGAGTTCACACCTACGATGACATGTCCAATGCATACACATGCATAAGTATTGTTAGCCTAAGGGTGTTAATCTCATATTTTGATGATAACTAAATCTTAAATCCAATGTTTTTGACTAATCCTGCTTGTCAAGTTTTATATGGTAAACGACAATTCATAGAATGAAAGATGTTAGTGCATGAAGAAAGGGCTACCTCATACTTATTCAAATGCAAACAATCAAAGTCTTGAAGTACCAAAGTAGTAAGATGTAATCTTGATCAAGACTCGAAGATTCGAAGATGAAAAGAGAGTTATAAGAGGAGACGTGAAGTCATAAGGGGTACCGGCTATTAGATCTTTATATTTTGCTCCTTTTATGATTTCAAAGATAAAGCTCAATGAAAAACGTTTTTAAACTCTTGTTTTTCGAAATCATTTCTTATCCTTTTCAAGAGTCTTGCAAAATGTTTTTCGGACCTTTGAATACTTGAAAACCTTGTTCTAAAAGTCTTTTATATTAATGAACTTTTAAGAAAATCATTTTAACCTTCAATAGTTCTAATTCGCTAGCAAAACGAGTCATCCGGTCTAGTGTCTGGTTGACCAGACCCTTGATGACTTGCCCGGTAAAGGTATCTAGTCGACCGGATCCTCAATGACTCGCCCGGCAGTAGTTTTTAGCAAAAAAAGGAATGGTGATCCGGGCGACAATCTGGGAGACTAACCGGTCGACCGGATGGTGCAGGTGTTTGAAATTTATAGCTGTTGCAGATCCATTTGCATCAGGTTCTACATATTCTCAAACACCCCATTTGCAAAAATGACTTATTCTAACTTCAAGCAATTGGTCTATAGCTTTCATATCTTAAAAACACTTTTACTTGAACATTCATTGAGCTTTAACTTGCAAATCATTTGAGCATTCAAGAGCATTAAATTGTTTCCATTCATTCTTGAAGAGAGTTTATTGTATTCACCTTTTTCAATATTATTGTGAGATAAACATTTCTATAGCTTTGAGTGAATTATTGTATAGAGAGTGTTTGAAATCTTCTTTGTGGTCTCAAAGAAGTGAAGAGGGTTGTACAAACTCTTGTGGAGTCAAGAGGTCTTGTATTTTTGGTTTGTGCTTCACCAACTTGTGAAAAAGTATCACTAGTGGAGCTAGTAGAAAGCCTAAGAGGAGGAAGACCTTAGGTGGTAGATTAGATTAGCGAATCACCTAAAAATTGATGCGTCATCTCTTTCTCCTTTCTCTCCTTATGCTATTTTTTTTTTGCATACTTAGTGTTTGATAAATTGCTTGAAAGAATTTATTAGTTTTTTTCATTGTCAAAAAAGTAGTATTATTGCCACCTTATCCTAATTCACCTCCCTCTTAGGATATCTAGGACTTACAAGTGGTATCAAGAGCTAGGTCTTTACCAATAGCTTAATCGCTAGTAGAGAAAAGATTATGGCAAATCATACTACTTCTCCTTACATGGAAGGATACTCAACTGATAGACCTTCTTTTTTCATAGGTACAAACTATGTCTATTGGAGAAACAAAATGGAAACCTACATTCAATCAGTGGATTATGATCTTTGGTTATTGGTTGAAGGACCATTTGTGCCTATGAAGGAAGTTGATGTCAAGGCAACCTCGAGCTTAACGGAACAAGCAACAAAAACAACAAAACAATTGGTGAAGAAAAACAAAGAAGAATTCACTGATCAAGACAAGGCAATGCTTACAAAAAAACTCAAGAGCCAAAAACATACTCTATTGTGCTCTAAATGACACTAAGTACAGTCCAGTAAGTAGTTGCAATTCAACTCATGAAATTTGGGAACTACTTGAACTCTCCTATCAAGGAACAACCTTGGTTAAGAAAACAAAGATAGGATTGTTTATACATGAGTATGAAATGTTTCGGATGAAAATGGGAGAAACCCTAAATGTGATGCATCAAAGGTTTGTATCTATCATCAACAATCTCAATGCTCTTGGAAAAAGCTATCCAAATGAGGAACTCAATTGGAAGATTTTGAGTTCATTACCAAAAGAGTACAAAGCAAAGGCAACAAACTTATGATCCTCACACGACCTTGACAAGATGACAGTTCACGAGCTCATTTGTGATTTAGAAACAGAAGAGCTAGTTCTAAATCAAAAAAAAAGTTCAAGAGATAAAGAAGATAGGAAAGAAAAAAAAGGCACTAGCCTTCTGAGCTTCAAATAATCCATCAAGTGTAGATGAAAATGAAGAGGATGATGATGAAATGGCGTTGCTTGCAAAGCATTTCAAAAGATTCTTGAAATACAATAAAATGAGAAGAGGAACTTCATCAAACAATAGCTCAAGGTGGAAAGGCAAAGCAAAGGAAGAATCAAGATGTTATAATTGTGACAAACTGGGACATTTAAAAGCAAATAAGTTGATCAAAAACAAAGGAGAGAGAACTATGAAGGCAAATTGCATTGAAGATGATGTTTCAACCGATGGAGAAAGTGGAAAAGAAGAAGAAGAAGCCAACATTGTATGCCTTATGGCAAATGAGAATGATGAGGTATGTTACTCTTCTAGCTCTAGTTCTAATTCTTGTTCAAGTTCCACATCATTATATAATGATGAATGTTCATTTGACAAATTACAAAATGTTTTCAAAAATGTATGACAATTTTGTAATTGCTCTTTCAAAAATCAAAAAACTTCAAAAAGAAAAAGATGAGTTGAAGATTGAAAACAGGAGTCTTGAAGAGGAACGTGATTGTGCAGATAAAAAGGCTCTTCAATTCTACAAAGAGAAAGAAGAATTTCAAGCAAAAATTGAAATTTTTGAAAAAGAAATTCAAAGCTTAAAAGGAAGCCTTACAAAATTTACAAAAGGAAAAGAAACTTTAGATAAAATGCTTGGCCCTCAAAAAATGGCATTTAATAAAAGTGGAATTGGTTATGATTCATTCACAAAACAAAAATTCTTCAAAAACTATTTTGTTAAAGCATCTACACCTTCAAATGAGGCTTCAACATCAAAAGGCTCTAAAAAATCATGCACATATTGTGAAAGAAATGGTCATATTGTATCACATTTCAAATTTAGAAACATGGTTGGTAGATATACAAGAATACCTTCTTGGCTTAAGCCCAAATCGGTTGTTAGATGTGTTAGGGTTTGACACTAACATATAAGGACCCAACAAAAACTTGGGGACCTAAAAAAGATAACATGTGTATGCCTTTATTTCTTTTTAGGCTGCTTTAAGGATCAAGTATGAAGGAAGCTGGGTAGTTGATAGTGGATGCTTAAGATATATGACCGGAGATCCATCTCTCTTCTATGAGCTCAACAAGAAAATCAAAGGAAAAATGAGCAATGGAAATGACGGGAAAGGTAAAATTATTGGAAGAGGTAGCATTGGTGATGAACATTCTATATCCATTCATAATGTGCTACTTGTGAAAAGTTTGCAACATAATCTATTTAGTGTTAGTCAATTATGTGATAATAGATTTAGAGTTGAATTTAAAGTCTCATGTTGTGTTTATGGCAATTTGGATAAGGAGTTATTTAGTGCAAATATACATGAAAATGTCTACACCATCAATTTTGAAAGTCTTTCATGCCAAAATGTTGATTGTCTAATAACTATGAATGAGGACTCTTGGTTGTGGTATAGAATATTAGGACATGCAAGCATGGATTTACTTTCTAAACTCTCTAGAAAAGAGCTTGTAAAAGGACTTCCAAAAGCCAAGTTTGAAAAAGATCATTTATGTGATGCATGTCAATTTGGAAAACAACATAAAACATCTTTCAAACCAATTAACAAAGTAACCACATCAAAGCTTTACAAAAACTTCATATGGACCTTTTTGGACCAATGGATATGGCTAGCTTAGGAGGATCAAGATATGTCTATGTTATTGTAGATAAGAATACTAGGTATACTTGTGTCATGTTATTGTCCCATATAAATGAAGTCTTCAATGAAGTTGCAAAATTATGCAAAAGAGTGCAAAATGAGAAAGGCTATTACATCACTTGCATTCATAGTGAACAAGGCACGGAATTTATAAATTTATTTTTTGTGGATTTTTGTGAACAACATGGCATTGAACATAATTTTTTGGCTACTAGAAATCCTCAACAAAATAGGGTAGTAGAAAGGAAAAATTGAACAGTAAAAGAAATGGCAAGAACCATGTTGAAAGAAAATAACTTGCCTATATACATTTGGGGTGAAGCCATTAATACGGCTTGCTATGTGCTAAATAGAGTTTTAATTAGACCTTTTCTTAAAAAGATTCCTTATGAATTATGGAAAGGACGAATACCAAATGTTGCACATTTTAGAGTATTCGGTTGTAAATGTTTTATCCTAAACGCCAAAGATCATCTTGGAAAATTTGATGCCAAATCCAATGAAGGATTATTCCTTGGATACTCAAAAAAGAGTAAGGCCTATAGAGTATAGAACCCTAGTCGTTGAAGAATCAATGCATGTGAATTTCGATGAAGCTAATCCCTTTGTGTCGAGAAAAGATGATGATGATATAGGTATTCAGCAAGTTGAAACTCAAAATCAACCTATCACATCAAATCAAGAAAATGAGGCATCTCCAAGTGATCCAAAGAAGACCCTCAAACACCAAATGCAAGGAATCAATCAAATGAGGAAAGTCAACCAATGTCAAATAATCAATCCACTTCAACAAGTCAAGACTTACCAAGGTGTTAGAAGTTTGTGAAAGATCATCCAAATGATCAAATCCTTGGTGATCCACCCAAAGGAATAAGAACTCGATCCAACTTGAATACTTTTTGTGAACATATTGTATTTCTTTCTCAAACTGAGCCTAAAAATGTGAAAGAAGCTCTATTACATGATGATTAGATAATAACCATGCAAGAAGAGTTTAATCAATTTGAACGGAACAAAGTATGGAAACTTGTTGAAAGACCAAAGGACTATCCCATAATTGGTACTAAATGGGTATTTAGAAATAAGCTAGATGAATCCGGAATCGTTACTAGAAACAAGGCAAGGTTAGTTGTTCAAGGCAATAATCAAGAAGAAGGATTAGATTATGATGAAACATTTGCACCCATGGCTAGATTAGAATCTATTCGCATGCTTCTTGTTTTTGCATATTTTATGAACTTTAAATTATTTCAAATGGATGTCAAAAGTGCTTTCTTAAATGGATTTCTTCAAGAAAAAGTTTATGTGGAACAACCTCCCGGATTTGAGGATTCAAATTTACCAAATCATATCTTTAAACTAGAAAAAGCTCTTTATGGATTAAAATAAGCTCCTAGGGCTTGGTATGATCGATTAAGTGGATATCTCTTGAAAATGGATTCATTAGAGGAAAATTGGACTCAACTATATTTGTTAAGAGAAAAGAAAAAGATATTTTACTCGTGCAAATATATGTTGATGATATTATTTTGGGTGCTATTAATGAATCTCTTTGTGAGTATTTTTCAAAGTGTATGCACAAAGAATTTGAAATGAGTATGATGGAAGAATTGAATTTCTTCTTTGGACTTTAAATCAAGCAAACAAATTAGGGAATTTTCATAAATTAAGCCAAGTATGCAAGGGAACTCATCAATTAATTTGGGCTTGAATCTGCCAAAGAAATGAGCACACCAATAGGGATATCAATCAAGCTAGACAAGGATGATAAAGGTAAAACAGTTGACGAAAAAAGGTATCGAGGTATGATCGAAAGCCTTCTATATCTAACTACCTCTAGACTTGATATCATGTTTGCTGTGTGCTTATGTGCTTGATTTCAATCTAGTCCTAAAGAGTCACACCTAAATGTAGTAAAAAGAATCATTAGATATCTTAAAGGCACAACTAATTTAGGACTTTGGTATCCTAAGGGCGCATCCTTTGAACTGACAGGATATTCTGATGCTGATTATACGGGCTGTCCAGTTGACAGAAAAAGTACTAGTGGTAGTTGTCAATTTCTAGGTCAATCCTTAATCTCATGGTCTAGTAGAAAACAAAATAGTGTGGCCTTATCTACAACCGAGGTATAATACATATCCGCTGAAAATTGTGTTGCTCAAATTCTATGGATGAAACAAAATTTACTTGACTATGGCCTTGAATATGACCATATACCCATTAGATATGATAATACTAGTGCCATCAACCTCACAAAAAATCCTATTCAACATTCAAGGACCAAGCATATAGAGATTAGACATCATTTCATACGTGATCATATGAGAAAAGACGATGTCATTCTTGAATTCGTAGATACA
Organism: Ehretia macrophylla; assembly: GCA_037974665.1. Taxonomy (NCBI): domain Eukaryota; kingdom Viridiplantae; phylum Streptophyta; class Magnoliopsida; order Boraginales; family Ehretiaceae; genus Ehretia; species Ehretia macrophylla. The sequence continues at coordinate 38,818,674 of CM075781.1, read as the reverse complement.
TTGCATCAATTAGCTGATATTTTTACTAAACCATTGCATGAAAATCAATTTTGTGAAATAAGAAAAGAGTTGGGCATGCAAAAACTTGGCTAAATCCTTTAAAAATGTCAAAAATCTGCAAAAACAGGGCATTCAGGCGAGTACCCAGGCGAGTGGCTGTTAATCTGGTTGACCAGATTAGCGCGGTGCGGGTTCCAAACGTGATTTTTTGAGGTTTTTAAGAAGCTTTTCCTCATTTTTCTCTCAAAACCCTTGCTAAACCTCTCTCAAATTCTCTCAAAATTCTCTCAAATCCTCAATGCTTATGGCTCCTAGACCTAAAAAAAGGAAAACTGCTTCCACCTCAAGCTCCTCAAGGCAATGGGCAACTCTTGATGACTTTCCTAAACAACAAATCATGTGGGGCAAAAAAGTAGATGGCTTTCTACTTCAAGGGAGACTGTTGTGTGTCCTCCTATTGTGTTACGTGTCTTTTGATGATGTCGAAAAGGGGAAGAATGGTCATATATGCAAATATTATACATGTTTCATATAATGTGTTGATTTGAAAAGATGCAATGAGAAAAGATGCAACGGCTAAGGGGGTGGATTGCATAAAAAATTTTGAAGATCTGATATGTACTAAGTAAGGGGGAGCCTTCCATTTCTGTTCATGATTACATTCGTGTTTTGCCTTTCATTTCCATTATGCGTGATATGTGTAAGATTTTGTCATTATCAAAAAGGGGGAGATTGTTAGCGTAAGGGTATTAATCTCATATTTTGATGATAACTAAATCTTAAATCCAATGTTTTTGACTACTCCTACTTGTCAAGTTTTATATGGTAAACGATTAGTCATAGAATGGAAGATGTTAGTGCATGAAGAAAGGGCTAGCTCATACTTATTCAAATGGAAACAATCAAAGTCTTGAAGTACCATAGTAAGATTTGATCTTGATCAAGACTCGAAGATTCAAAGATGAAGAGGGAGTTATAAGAGGAGACGTGAAATCATAAGGGGTACCGGCTATTAGATCTTTATATTTTGCTCCTTTTTTTATTTCAAAGATAAAGCTCAATGAAAAGAGTTTTTAAACTCTTGTTTTTTCAAATCATTTCTTATCCTTTTCAAGAGTCTTACAAAATGTTTTTTGGACCCTTGAATACTTGAAAACCTTGTTCTAAAAGTCTTTTATGTTAATGAACTTTTGAGAAAATCATTTTGAACCTTCAATAGTTTCAATTTGCTCTCAAAACGAGTCATCCAGTCAAGTGTACGGTTGACTGGACCCTTGATGACTTGCCTGGCAGAGGTATCCGATTGACCGGATCTTCAATGATTCACCCGACAGTAGTTTTTAGCAATAAAAAGAATGGTGATCCGGGCGACCATCCGGTTGACCGAGTCCCTGACGAGTCGCCCGACAGTGGTGATCTGGGCGACCATCCAGGAGACTAACCGATCAATCGGATGGTACAGGTGTTTGAAAGTTATGGCCGTTGCAGATCCATTTGCATCAGGTTCTATATATTCTCAACCACCCCATTTGTAAAAATAACTTTTTCCAACTTCAAACAATTGGTCTATAGCTTTTATATCTTAAAAACACTTTTGTTTGAACATTCATTGAGTTTTAACTTGCAAATTATTTAAGCATTTAAGAGCATTAAATTGTTTTCATTCACTCTTGGAAAGAGTTTATTGTATTCACCTTTTTCAATCTTGTTGTGAGATAAACATTTCAATAGCTTTGAGCGAATCATTGTATAGAGAGTGTTTGAAATCTTCTTTGTGGTCTCAAACAAGTGAAGAGGCTTGTACAAAGTCTTGTGGAGTCAAAAGGTCTTGTATTGTTGGTTTGTGCCTTACCAACTTGTGAAGAAGCGTCACTGTGGAGCTAGTAGAAATCCTAAGGGGAAGAAGACCTTAGGTTGTGGATTAGATCAACGAACCACCTAAAAATTGACGCGTCATCTCTTTTTTCTTTCTCTCCTTATACTCTTTTTATTTGTGCATACTTAGTGTTTGATAAATTGCTTGAAAGAATTTATTGGTTTCTATGATTGTCGAAAAAGTAGTAGTATTTCCTCTCTATCCTAATTCACCCTCCCTCCCCTCATCCTCCCCTCCTCCCTCTTAGGATATCTAGGACCTACAAGTATAATCAATCTGGAAACCCTATCCTTGATCAAGTTAGATCACCGTACTATAAAGGGAACTTATTCACAATAACTTCTACCATAGTAAAGTGCCCCCAACTCTACTATTTTGTTATGGACCATACAGTTCCGCTTAACAAGTAACCTTGACTTATACCTTCTGTATGTAACCACCACGTACCTAAGTCAACCTTTGAAGCAAGAACCTTATATATATATATATATTTAATAGTCAACCACATAAGAGATAAACATGCTCAGGAAATTAAGATGACCATAATTATTCATTGCAACCATCTAGATATATCAATGACAGTATGCTAGTGGTCTTTTAGGCACACTATTCCGAACAAATCCAACACATACATTTGAACAATTTTTTTGAAGTCAAACCTATCTATTGACTATTAAAGTCCACATTCAACAAAGGCATACTTCCTCTAACACAATTTTTTTTAAATCATATTTTGAATAAATTAATTAAAAACCATTACATTTTTTAAGTGAAGTTACATCATTAATTGCTTATTTCGTAATTTAATATATCTTACATTTTGTCCTATTTTACTAATATTACTCTTTAGGATGTTTAGAGTCATAAAATACTTTAAAAAGTAATTCAAAATGATACTAAAATATAGGAAAAAAAGTGTTGAATAGGAGGTATGTGTAATTAGAAAAACCAGAGAAAATGTTGTGAATTGCCAATTAGAATGCCAATGTATTTACACAAAACAATAAATAAAAAATTATTATCCTACTAAGGTATAGATCAGGTGATGTTCTTCGTGGTTAGAAAAACTTCAATAACTTGCAAAATAAGTATCGAATATTCTTCTGTGCTTATTTTCTTGATTGTCTCGTTTAATTACTAGGAGGTCTACATATATTTTTCAGAGTACAGGTTTTAGTTTTGGTTGTCTACAGCAACACACCACTAGCATAGTACTTATTAGCAACCTTTGTTACTTAGGATGGTAGAATATTCTACCACTTGTTCCTTTAGAATATTCTATGAAATAACACATTTTGGACCTTAGCTCTAGCTAAGAAACAGAGCTGCTCAATACATAAGCTGGACACCTCTATATGTGGATATGCCTTATATAGGGCTTGTGGCCCGTCCACAACTCACAAGGTGTTTTAAGTACTGATTTAGAAGGCACTTAGTTCAAGATGTCTGTAGCTATTTCTAAAACTTATCCCAAAATCGATATGGGTCTAGTGTGACTTATCATGAATTTTACCATATCTAGTGGGATTTGATTCCATCTTTTAGATACACCATTTTGCTGATGAGTGCTAGGAATAGTCTACTAAGACAATTCTCTTTTGTATATGATTACCTACAAACCCACCTGAGAGACATTAAAACCTCCTCGCTCTAATGTGCTCATAGGTCCACCATACACATTAGTGTGCAACAATTCTAACACTACTCATGTCATTTGCCATTTGGAAGAATATGGCCTCTCGACCACCTTTTCTTCTAGGCAAAATTCATACTGAGCCTATGGTTCAAGATTTAATAAGCCCAAGAGCCCATCCTTAACCAACCTTTGAATCTGTTCATGTTTATATGACCCGAATCATAGGTTCCACAAGTATAAGCCATTGGTAGATGAAATCATTTTTTTCTAAGAGGAACTTGAGTATTCAAAATCTACATAATCGCAAATTGGAAATAGTCAGATAGAAATAGAATAAATATATCATGCATACTTCCAAACTTATAAAAACATTTCCATTAATAGTAAAACGATATGAAAGTTTAACAAAAATAATATTTTAAAACAAACATAAAAACTTAAACTTTTTCATGTCTGGAGATGATATATATTGTCTAATTCTAAAAACTCTATCATTAAAGATTCCAACTTTAACGGCTTAAATGTTCTTCTACTTCTTTTGCCCCCTACTACCTTACTGCCATTTGCCCTTTTTGTTTCCCTGCTTACCCTTTCTTTTTTAAACCTTCCCTTTGAGCCTTAAATCCAAACGAAACAGCTTGGGCTACAAGGGCTTGGGCCATAGATTGCATGATGGCCTCAGCTGCGTAAAACTCATCAACTTTAGAAGCCCCATGTTCATCTGGCTCATATTAAGCTCGAATTGGAAGAAAGATTCTGGCAACGTTTCATGCACCATGTTAGTGACGCCTGAGACTTAGCCATACATTTGATTACTGTTTCATCCACTATTTGCACATTTTTACTGTGCTTTACTTGTTTCTTTACGTGACTACTATTTATCACATTTTTTAATAGTTTGTTTTCTTTGAATTAGCATTTTTATTAAATCATATTAATTGTTTTAGGAATGAAAAAAATGTGCGTTTGAGCCAAATGAATTAGGAGCCTTCGTTTAGAAAATGTTTTAGCTAACTAGTGAATAGTATTACGTAACTAAACTAGGTGTTTTAATTAGCTAACATTAATTGCACAATTAAGACTTGTTTCTAGCTAGCTAAACTCCCTTTAATAGTCAATATGTGCACCCAACTTGACCCCACCCTATTATATACTCAACACCTCACAACTTAAGCTCATGACTTAGCAACAAGAAAAAAAGAAAAAAAAGAGGAAAGCTGAAAACACTGTAGCAGGGCCGAAAATTAGCATAAGAGGAGGATGAAAGATTTTTGCTCAACAAATTCTCATTCCAAGCCAAGCCAAACTAGGTGCAAGTGGTTTAAGGTGTTTACTAGCCTCCTAGGAGTTCCTACGCACAATAGGTGAGGGATTTTATACCTATTTTTACATTTTAAAAATATGAAAACTTTTTTAAATTCTTAGATTTATTATCAAATGCTTATGCAATGCTTAAATATGCTTATATATGTCGTATATAAGTAGAATCGACCTTATTTATGCTATTGTTTCGTAGTTTAAACGGCTGAAATTGCTCGTTAATTATATGGCATGAATAGTGATGAGAAAACTAGGGTTTTGCGTAATCGGACCTTATAGCTTGAATTAACTATTCTAATAGATGCTTTAAATGCTAATGAAAGTAGTGTAAAGGCCCCATAGGGTTTAATTGGCCATAACCTATAAAAAACATGAAATAGCTGACTTTCAAAAATGGGTTTCGGGATTATCGCGAATTCAGGTAGAATTGGCCTTCACTTTTGGTATTCCTAGGCTAAGTAGACTCTAATTATGCTTTGCTAGTTTCCGTTTGAGTCTCGGGTGAGGTACGTGTTGTACAAAGTCAAAAGAGAAAAATTGGGGCCTTTTTGCTAATCGTGGGTTATTGGGAAACTTCAAGGGTCCTAAGGGTGTCTAATGGGTTAACTAGAAGCATGGAATAGACCATTCATGAATCTAGAACAAAGGCATGAGTTTGGAAGGAAAACAGGTTGAATTACAAAGAGGTTTAGGTGCAAATTCAATTGTCTCACGCTTCTAAGACCTTGCAATAACTTCTTGAGTGTTTAAATGTGTTTTCAAGATGTTCTGGAGCTTTTGGTATAGTTCTATGTGAATCTTGATTATGCCCCTTTGTAACTTGCTTAATTGCTTATAGGAAATTGCTTCTTTTTTAACTGTTTCGAGGACAACCTACTTTGTTGTTCTTCCCATGTGTTATTGCTTCTATTATTGATGTTATACTGCGATTATTAAGTGCATTGCATAGTGGTTGCGCAACCATAGTGTCAGAGGCGGATGTATTGAATATCGGCTAGGCGGTAGCGGGCTTGTCAGTGGATATTCGATCTTCGAGCCCTATTCCCTCACTCACCTGGTCCGGAGATTGCCAGGGGGTGTTAGGTCGTAGGATTATGGGGTACATCCGGAGTACACCCACTGGAGTGATTGGGGATTTACCGACATATTGATCGTGGTTCGTGGATCGTGGTTCGTGATTAAGACAAGAGAATTCTAGAGTGTTGGGGTTAAGTGTATCATATCCTTTGATATGTGTGGTTATTTCTTGTTTCAATTGTACCTTATTTGCATTTCTTGTTTATCTACTTTAATTGTTGCATTGCACTTGGCCTTTATCCCTCACTGGGCAATAGTGGTTGCTCATACCTTACTAACATGTTTCAGGAGACGCTGTGGTTGAACCCCAGCTATAGTTGGTTAAGGGTAAAAAACATGAGGTTCAGAATGACCCGTTTCCTTAGTTGGTGTGGCTAGTTGCTTGAGGTGGATTATGTTCTTGTTGGTAAGTGAAGACCTTGTTTGTTCTACTTTATGTTCTATTTTGTAGCCTGGGTGCTATGTACATGTTTGTGTAATTGTAAGATGTGTGTAGTAGAAGATATGGAACTACGACACTGGTTGGTTTTAACTTTCTAAGTATGTTTCAATGCTATCATGGAATGGCATGATAAGCGGTTTTGTAAAGAAATTAAGTTGGATGCATGCCTGTGTGAAACTAAACTGGTTGTTTATTTTAAGGCTCGGATGGCCTTAAAGCTTAAATTTTTTATTAGAATTGGAGTTGTTGTTGTTTCATAGCCTATTTGAATGTTTACAGGTTTTCAGAATGTCCACGGTACAGAGGAGACTCTGTCCGTTTGTCGGGTCCGGACTTACCATTTTCGTGGGGTTGGGTCGGGGCGCGACATTTAGGTGGTATCAGAGCTATTTGAATGCATGAAGCTGGGTTAATTTCCTCGGCATATGGGTAGAGGTCCGTATGCTCAAGTTGGATTACGTGACTATATGATTGTTCAAGTGTCTAAGTACTTGAGTAAAGGATATGCTAGCATGTAAGAAGAATTTCAAAAGCATGATATGCCATGAATATGAGGAGTTTAGTAATACTTGTTAAGTGTTTCACATGTTGAGTTTTGTTTATAAGATGTTGAAACATATACATGCTATCTTTGTGTTATCTATTTGCCTACTATACTATTATATTCTTTTAGCATCAAGATGATGAGAAAGGGAAGACCAAGAAGAGAGCCGGAGAACCCTCCTAGGCAGAAGGTACAGGGAGAAGGTGAAGGTGTAGCAGAGAATGCACCGCAGGGACCAGAACCGAGCAATGCACAGATTCTGGCTACTATGGCTACTGCTATGAATACTATTGCACAGTTTGTGACACAATAGGGTCAGCCAGGGACTGGTAGAGGTAATCAGGCTGTTAGAGCAGAGAGTAGCGGTACTGCTGGGGATAATTTGTACGATAGGTTCTTATACCATGGGTCGTATAGCTTCTATGATGAGGTGGATGATATGAAAGCAGAGTTATGGCTGAGGAAGTTTGAAAGAGTTGTGGCAATACTTGAGTGTAATGATGAGAGAAAAATCACTTATGCTGCATTCTTGTTGGAGGGTGACGCCGAGGAATGGTGGCGTACCGTTAGTGAAAAGTGGGAGGCCGAGATAGTACAACATTCATGGGCCATCTTTATTCAAGAGTTCTGAGATAAGTATGTATTTGTAGTAGCCCGTGAAAGACATCAAGAGGAGTTTATAGCTCTGAGGCAAGAAAACATGACTGTGGATCAGTATGAGGCTACCTTTACTAGACTCTCTCGCTATGTGCCAGCGTTAATGCAACCGGAGGACATGAAGATTCAGAGATTTATCAAAGACCTGAGAAGTGATATTATGCTTAATCTGTCCTCAAATGATTATCCTAATTATGCTGCAGTAGTCAGGGCCGCATCAAGATATGAGAAACGCAAGGTAGATGTGTTGACGGAGTCTAGTCAGTCAAGAAAACAGCAGTACCAGTCACAGAGTCAAGGGTACCAGAGGCAAACTATTTCAATTGGTCAGAGTCAATAGCCGAGGTAGACTCAGAGTTATACCGGGCTTACTCAGACTTAGGCATGACCAGTTTAGTGTCAAATTCAAGGGCAGTCTTACCCAACGGCAACTCGTTCACAACAAGGTAGTTCAGTTACTTCTACTTATAGAGCTCCTTCGGGAGGCACTGCTCCAAGACGTCACCAGCAGTGCAGCTTTTGTCAGCGCCAAGGCCACACTGAGGAGAATTGCTGGAAGAGATTGAACAAGTGTACAAGCTATAGGAGTGACTAGCACAAGGTTAGAGATTGTCTGAAATTTAAGAACACCAGGGGTCAAACATCGGCTCAGAATTCTCAGACCAAGGCACCAGCTACAATACCAGCACCATGGGTACAAGCCTAAGTATTTGCTTTGGATGTTGAGGAACTTCTAGATACGACTGCTGTGGTAGAAGGTACTTTTCTCCTTAATGATCAAACAGTTAAGGTTTTAATTGACTCTAGGGCTACTCATTTATTCATTACTCCTACTTGTGCACAAAATGCTAAACTGAAACATGATAAATTGTTGCATGAGATTGTGGTTTATACTCCTATGGGCCTGATGTTTGTTACTAAATCTATTTGCAAAGCATGTAATATTTATATTGAGGGTCGTGTATTTTCTACTGATTTGATTATTCTACCTTTCAATGACTTTGAAATTATATTGGGGATGGATTGGTTGGGGAGTTATTATGCACAGCTTGATTGTAGAAAGAAGATTGTGAGATTAGAAATGCCCGACCAACCTGTAATTGAAATTGTTGGAAGTAGAAAATCAACTGGAACTCCTATCATTTCTTCTATTAGAGCATCTAAACTGTTGAACAAGGGTTGTGAGGCTTATCTTGCATATTTAATTAATCAACCTGGTGACCAGTTGAAATTGAATGATGTACCTATCGTGAGAGAGTTTCTGGGGGTTTTTCTTGAGGAATTGCCTGGTTTATCGCCTGATAGAGAGATAGAGTTTATGATTGACTTATTGTCAGGGACAACACCTATCTCTAGGACTCCGTATAGAATGGCTCCACCCGAATTGCAGGAATTGAAAGTTCAATTGCAGGGTTTGCTTAAGAAAGGATTCATTTAGCCGAGTTCTTCGCCTTGGGGTGCACTGGTTCTATTTGTTAAAAAGAAAGACGGATCCCTTCGCTTATGTATTGACTATCGGAGACTCAATCAGGTGACTGTCAAAAACAAATATCCTTTGCCTTTAATTGAGAAATTATTTGATCAGTTGCAAGGTGGTAAGGTATTTTCTAAATTCGATATGAGGTAAGGCTATTATCAGTTGAGGATTAAGAAAGATGATGTTCCTAAAATGGATTTCAGAACTCGCTATGGTCATTATGAGTTTGTTGTTCTGTCATTTGGTTTGACTAATGCTCCCGCCGCATTCATGGATTTAATGCAGAGGGTATTATGTCCTTATTTGGACCAATTTGTGGTTATCCTTATTGATGATATTCTTGTATATTCTATGTTCGAGGTGGAGCATGAACAGCATCTCATGATTGTGTTGCAGACTCTTCAAGAGCATCAATTATTTGCAAAGTTCAGCAAATGTGAATTCTGGTTAAAACAAGTTACTTTTCTTGGTCATATTATCTCGCAGGATGGTATTTCTGTTGATTCAACGAAGATTAAGGTTGTATTAGCTTGGAAACAACCTAAAACTGTTGCAGAGATCCGTAACTTTCTTGGCTTAGCTGGATATTATCGAAGATTTGTCAAGGACTTCTCTAAAATTGCAAGGCCTTTGACTCAGCTTACTCGGAAGAAAACAGTATTTAACTGGAATGATAAGTGTAAGGCTAGCTTCCAGGAATTGAAAAAGAGGTTAACCATAGCTCCTATTCTTGCTTTGCCTAAAGGTTCTGATAATCTGGTAATCTATAGTGATGCTTCTAAGGAGGGTCTGGGCTGTGTATTGATGCAGAATGGAAAGGTTATTGTATATGCTTCTAGGAAACTGAAACCTTATGAGCCCAACTATCCGATGCACGATCTTGAGCTCCCATCTATTATTTTTGCATTAAAGAGATGGTATCATTATCTCTGGGGCAACAAGTTTGAAATCTTCACAGATCATAAGAGCCTGAAATATCCATTTTCACAGAAAGAGTTGAACATGCGGCAGAGGCGTTGGCTAGAGTTACTTGAGAATTACAACTACACTATTAACTATCTTTCAGGCAAGGTCAATATTGTTGCTGATGCTTTGAGCCGAAAGGCTATTGTTGCTAGCTTGATTATCAAAAATTGAGAATTCATGGAAGAACTATGCTTGTGGAGGCCTAAGACTTCAAATTCTGGTATTCAATTTGCAAGTTTGTAGATTCAATCTCTGTTACTATCCAAGATTCGAGAAGCTCAGCAGACTAATCCTCATTTGTTGAAAATCTTAGAGAAGTTTAAAGGGAGAGAGTCGGATTTCAAACTACATGATGATGGTATTCTCAAATTCAAAGGTAGAATCTGTATTTCGAGTGAGCCAACTCTGAAGAAGGATATTCTTGCTGAGGCACACAGCTCTAAATATACTATTCATCTAGGCAGTACAAAGATGTACAAAGATCTGAAACAGAGTTTCTGGTAGAATAATATGAAAAGAGAGATTGCTAACTATGCTGCTAGATGTCTTACGTGTCATAAAGTTAAAGCGGAGCATCAGAGACCTGCAGGATTATTACAACCTTTGGCTATACCTGAATGGAAGTGGGATCATATTACTATGAACTTTGTCTCAGATTTGCCGAGGTCTTCGAAGGGTAATGACTCAGTTTGGGTTATTGTTGATAAATTGACCAAGACTTCTCACTTTATTGCTAAAAAGAAGACTGATTCTCTTGATAAGTTGGCAGAGTTATATATCGAGAATATTGTCAGACTTCATGGAATTCCAAAGAGTATTGTGTCATATAGAGATCCCAGATTCACATCAGTTCTGGCAGAAAATTCAAAAAGCTGGGCACGACTTTAAGCTTTAGTACTACTTATCATCCTCAAACGGACGGTCAATCCGAGAAAACTATCTTAATCCTCGAGGATATGTTGTGAGCTTGTATTATGGACTTCGGTAAGAGTTGGGAGAAATACTTGCCACTAGCAGAGTTTGCCTATAACAATAGTTACCAAGCTACTATCAGTATGGGACCATATGAAGCACTTTATGGGCGTAAATACAAGTCTCCTTTCTATTGGGATGAGATTGGTGAGATGAAGACTATTGACCCTACTCTACTGTCTGAGATGAACCGAATGATTGATCATGTGCAGTTTATCAGAAAGAGAATGCTTACCGCTCAGAGTCGGCAGAAGAATTATGCGGATAGGCATCACCGAGATCTAGAGTTTGCCTTGGGTGATAAGGTATTTCTGAAAATCTCTCCTCGGAAAGGTTTGATTCGACATGATAAAGGAGGTAAACTCAGTCCGAGATATGTTGGACCGTTTGAAATCACTGAGAGAGGTGATGCATTAGCATACAGACTAGTTTTACCTCCTAGTTTAGACAGAATTCATGATGTCTTCTATGTATCTATACTTCAGAAGTATGAGCCAGATCCTTCTTATATTCTTGAGCCAGAGCCGTTAGAGATCAGTGAGACCTTGACTTATACAGAGAGACCTCTTCGGATTGTAGATCAGAAAGTTCAAGAGCTGAGGACTAAAAGCATTCCAATGGTTAAGGTTCTGTGGTATCATCACGGGGTTAAAGATGCTACATGGGAGAGAGAGGAGGAGATGCGAGATAGATATCTAGAGTTATTCGCCGAATCATGTAAGAATTACGTGGGCGCAATTAGTTTAAGGGGGAGAGGGTATGGCGCCTGAGACTTAGCCGTACATTTGATTACTGTTGCATCCACTATTTGCACATTTTTACTGTGTTTTACTTGTTTCTTTGCGTGACTACTATTCATCACATTTTTCAACTGTTTATTTTCTTTGAATTAGAATTTTTCTTCAATCATATTAATTATTTTAGGAATAAAAAAAATGTGCATTTGAACTAAATGCATTAGGAGCCTTCGTTTAGAAAATATTTTAGCAAATTAGTTAATAGTATTACGTAACTAAACTAGGTGTTTTAATTAGCTAACATTAATTGCACAATTAGGACTTGTTTCTAGCTAGCTAAACTCCTTTTAATAGTCAATATGGGCACCCAACTTGACCCCACCCTATTATATACTTAACACCTCACAACTTAAGCTCAAAACTTAGTAACAAAAAAAAAAAAAAAAGCAAAGCTGAAAACACTGTAGTAGGACCAAAAATCAGCATAGGAGAAGGATGAGAGATTTTTGCTCAACAAATCCTCATTCCAAGCCAAGCCAAGCTAAGTGCAAGTGGTTTAGGGTGTTTATTAGCCTCCTAGGAGCTCTTATGCGCAATAGGTGAGGGATTTCATACCTATTTTTGCATTTTAAAAATATGATAACTTTCTTGAATTCTTAGATTTATTATCAAATACTTATGCAATGCTTAAATATACTTATGTATATTGTATATAAGTAGTAGAGACCTCATTTATGCTATTGTTTCGTAGTTTAAATGGTTAAAATTGCTCGTTGATTATATAGCATGAATAGTGACGGGAAAACTAGGGTTTTGCATAATCGGACCTTATAGCTTGAATTAACGTTTCTAATAGATGCTTTAGATGTTAATGAAAGTAGTGTAAAGGCCCCGTAGGGTTTAATTGGCCATAACCTATAAAAAGCATGAAATAACCAACTTTTAGAAAGGGGTTTCGGGGTTATCGCGAATCTGGGTAGAATTGGCCTTCACTTTTGGTATTCCTAGGCTAAGTAGACTCTAATTATGCTTTGCTAGCTTCCGTTTGAGTCTCGGGTGAGGTACATGTAGTATAAAGTCAAATGAGGAAAATCCGGCCTTTTGTGCTAATTGTGGGTATTTGGGCAGCTTCAAGGGTCCTAAGGGTGTCTAATGGGTTAACTAGCACCATGGAATAGACCACTTATGAATCTAGAACAAAGGCATGAGTTTGGAAGAAAAACGGGTTGAATTACAAAGGGGTTTAGGTGCAAATTCGATTGTCTCACGCTTCTAAGACCTTGCAATAACTTCTTGAGTGTTTAAATGTGTTTTCAAGATGTTCTGGAGCTTTTGGCATAGTTCTATGTGAATCTTGATTATGCCCCTTTGTAACTTGCTTAATTGCTTATAAAAAATTGCTTCTCTTCTAACTATTTCGGGGACAACCTACTTTGTTGTTCCTCCCATGTATTATTGCTTCTATTATTGATGTTATACTGTGATTGTTAAGTGCATTTCATAGTGGTTGCGCAACCATAGTGTCAGGGGAGGTTGTATTGAATATCGGTTGGGCGGCAACAGGCTTGCCAGTAGATATTCGATCTCCGTGCCCTATTCCTTCACTTGTCTGGTCTGGAAATTCACAGGGGGTGTTAGGTCGTAGGATTATTGGGGTACATCCGGAGTACACCCACTGGATTGATTGGGGTTATGCCAGCACATTGATCGTGGTTCGTGGATCGTGGTTCGTGATTAGGACAAAAGAATTCTGGAGTATTGGGGTTAAGTGTATCATATACTTTTATATGTGTGGTTATTTCTTGTTACAATTGTACCTTACTTGTCTTTCTTGCTTATATACTTTAATTGTTGCATTGCACGTCCCGTTTGGCCTTTATGCCTCACTGGGCAATAGTGGTTGCTCATACCTCGCTAACATATTTCAGGAGACGTTGTAGTTGAACCCCAACTAGAGTTGGTTGAGGGTGAAAAATAGGAGGTTCAAACTAACCTATTGCCTTAGTTAATGTGTCTAGTTGCTTGAGGTAGACTTATGGTTCTTGCTGTTATGTGGAGAACTTGTTTGTTCTACTTTATGTTCTATTTTATAGCCTAAGTGCTATGTACATGTTTGTGTAATTGTAAGATGATTGTACTAGAATATATGAAACTACGACATGTAATAACTTATATATCCGTTCTTAGCTTCTTTACATGCTTGGGGGTGAACGACTGGTTGGTTTTAACTTTCTAAGAATGTTTAAATGCTATCATGGAGTGGTATGATAAGCGATTGTAAAGAAGTTAAGTTGTGACTACATGTTTGTGTGAAGCTAAACTATTTGTATGTCTTAAGGCTCGGATGGCCTTAAATTTTGAATCTTTAATTAGAATTGGAGTTATTGTTGTTTTATAGCCTATTTGAATGTTTGCAGGTTTTCAGAATGTCCCCGGTATAGAGGAGACTCTGTCCGTTTATTGGGTCCAAACTTAACCTTAGCGTAGGGTTGGGTCGGGGCGTGACAATGTCCACCTATCTGTTTGTGTCGATCTAGGACCCCAAGACTTCAGCGATTTTTGAAGTTGTCAATTATCTTGAGATCATGTTTCTAGGTGGATGACCCTTCAGCCATCTTGGTTCTCATGTTCTCCTGTTGGTCGCCAACATGTCAGACATAAAGGCTAGCATGTAGCACTTGGCCATGCTATCTGCCATTTGCCACTTCTCATGGGCCTCCCTTTGGGCATCAATAGAATTATCCCTCAGTTGAGGGCAAGGCTAAGTCAAGACATACTTGTACTCATCTACAATAAGTACTATGTCAAGTTTTCTCTTTCAATCACTAAAGTTTGGACCAATCAGCTTGTCATTCAAAAGAATAGCCGAAAAGGGATGGAAAAAACCTGTCATATTATCTGGATATTTATGCATCATAATTAAGTATGAGCAAATTATGCATCATAATTAATTATGAGCAAATTATGTGAATAACGTGCATGAGATAATATAATAGGAACTCATGAATACAAGTGCACAAACATTGATAACCCTTTCAACTATGACTAGTGCCCTAGTGATTATTCTTATCACTACTAAGTTTGGCTTCCCAAGATCCGATAGTACTTATTCTGTAAGGAGGTTACTACTTATCTTGAGTCGAATGTATATACTATTACTTATGGGATTGCCTAAATAATTCAGACTTGAGCCTCCGTAGGGAAGTTACCCTTATCAATATCTATAAGTTGATCTATAGCCTAGAACTCCACCGTAGAGTAGTCGCTCCACTAATATCTTTTATGTGAATGCCCAATTTTAGATCATTCTGCTAATTCTAGGAATAATGTCACCTTCCGTAGGGAACATACCGCATGGTAAGGCAAGGTGACATTAGCCTTTAACATGATCCGGATATAGAAAGCCATAGGATTTTCTAGTTTCCTCTCCCACTCGACTATTTGGACTAAGGGTTTCTATTTATGTGATTTTCTACAATACTTAATTTTGGTTTTTCCAAAAAGCTAGATTAAAGACTATAACCATTTTGTCTAAAACTTTTAAATATAATATTTTAAATCACATAAACCTATTATGGGTTATTATCCTAACCATAGTTAAGGTCTTCTTTAAGTCTCTAGTCAAGTTTAGGCTTCTAAGGTAAAATAGTCATTTTAATATTTTTCCTTAACCAACTTCAATCTCTAATTTAATTAAGCTTTAGACTTTAATATTTATACTCTAATATCTAGATTAATTATTTGACTTGACTTTCAAAAACTTAATTTTTTATACTTATAGGATTGTCTATAATTTTATCCTATAAGGTAATGCTAATACTACACAATTTTGCATAATAAAGAAAAAAAGAATCAATTATGTAAAATCACATAATTTGGAAAACATATATTTCTAGAATATAATAAACAATTAATTATTAACAACCCCCATAATAATATTTTATACTTTGCTAGAACAAAGTATCCGTAAAATTGTTCCATACTAAACTTATGCGAATAAACAACAAACAAATAAGTAAAAAAATAAAGTAAATATATATATATATATATATATATATATATATATATATATATATATATATATATATATATATATATATATATATATATATTTGATGGTGGGGTGCCCCGCACATGAGCCACGCATGATCGTGCGTATCCTTACGCGTGCGCACATACACCCCACCTTTTTTTTTGGGTTGTTTTCATAATCCTTGGTTAACATGGATTAACTTTTACAAGTTATCCAATCCAATTACATAACCAATATTCACATTAATATGAACTTTTAATATCACAAGAATTTTTATCGAAAAAACTTAGGAAAACCTGTTTTCCAACTAGGGAGTTTAAAGTGGTTTCCAAATCTATTTGTTGTAACCTTTTAAATTACTATTAAACAAGTAATTTAATCAAAGTTCAATTCTTAATTAAAACGATATACAAATTAATTACCAAGAATTAATTCTAATAAACATAGAAACTAATCAGAACACATAATTCAATGTATCAAAAGCATATAAACAAATCTGAATTTTTATTGTCCTAACACTATTTCTTAGTTTCTATGGAATTCAATTATCCCAAGAATAATTAAAACATATGAATTTTTATTGCACACTTTTAGGAAAAAATAACTTTCATGAATTCCTATGTAAATTCTAGTGAGTTCCAAATGGTTTCAAATTCTATTAATTATAACCTTCTAAACTACTACAACTAAGTAATTTAGTCAAGGTTTAATTCTAATTCAAAACCATAAACAAATTCATTACCATGAATTAATTTAGTAAGCATAAAAACTAATAAGAACACATAATTCCATGCATCAAAAACATTAAACAAATCTGAATTTTTCAGTGTTCTTAAACTATTTCTTAGTTTCTACTACTAAAAAATTAAACTAGCTTAACTATTTCATGATTTATTCGTTGTGCCTCTAACACCACTGAAGGAAAACGTTATATAGAATGAATCAAATTTTATAATTACAAGAATAAGGAGAAAACATTCATGCATGGATCTTTAAAACAAATAAAGCATGAAATAGCTAGTTTGAACATCTAAACAGTTTATAGTTTAATTCTAAAAGCAAATAAAGTTTTCAGGAATACCTTTTTGCGAAGAACGATGGAAGAAAACTTCACATTTGCTGAAGGAGTTGCTCCACACGCTTGGAACATTGTTTTCGCTCCACAACTCTGATTTTCCCCTCTTTTCCAAATTCTAACTAAAGTGTTGACCTAGTTGTGGGACTAGATCTTACAAAATTAAACTAAAAAAAATTGATTTGAGTTTTTTCAAAGAATTGAAGCTTACTCGTAGAGAGAGAGAAATTTCAAAGGAGATGGTGCAATGGTAGAGCTTGGAGTATACCCCAAGAAAACAGCCTTGAGACTACGAAAAATGGCGACGAAATAAAGTTTCATAGCCATTTTAAAGGACTGGCGACGAATAGGCAACGAAACAAAATCTTTCGTCACCTTTTGGTAGCTAAAATGGGGGAAAAAATTTTCCTCCAGAAAAAATTACAAATGGTCGTCATATGATCGCAAAACGACAACGAAATAGCAACAACAAAAGATAATTATTATTTAATTAGTGATTGGTCACCATTAGGTCGCCAAATGACGACCACATGGCTACCGTTATCATTAATTTTTGTCTACAACTTAATTATAAAAAATAAATGAGAAACAATAATTATAAAATAAAAAAAGGTAAAATTGTGGTCTCTGATTGGTCATTACATGGCGACCAAAGACGTTAATATTTCTTTTAAAAAAATTATAAAAAAACAAAGGTTAAATAAATAAAATAAATAATTGTCACGCTTAGGTCACAAAAGGGCGACCCACACTCGACAAATATCATTTGATTTTTCAAAAAGAAATTATAAGAAAACTAAAACAGTTATAAAATAAAAGAATTAATTATATAAAAAAAATTCTATCTTTTGCTTGATAGATAGTAGCCCCGTGATGGCTATTGACAACTAAATAGCGACAAAAAGTAAAATTTTGGTCGTCTTTTGGTTGCCATTGGCTACGAAGGGTCTACAAAACATCCATGTTTATAGAAAGTTAGATTGATTTAGAACATAAGAATTAATAATAACCAATATATTACAAGTTTGCACTAAATGTATTTTGTTTTAATTGAAAATATATTATAAAGTTTACTTAATGGCATGAGGTTGTACATATTTAAGATATAAGAGTATGAAAATAAATTAATGATTAACAATTCTATATTCTAATTAGCAAAAGTAGGATTATTGAAATACAAATTGAAAAACAATGAACATTTTATCATTGTCATTAGTTTTTTGCATACCAATCAAATTCTAATTTCCCACTAGCATCAATGAATTAGCGAAAATTGAAGAATGACTATAATAAAAGATAATATTTAGCTTAAAATAGCTATTTAAGACAAAAGAATTGATTATATCAAACAAATTCTATCTTTTGCATGATAGTTCGTAGCCCCGTGGTAGCCATTGGCCACCAAATAGCGACAAAAAGTAAAATTTTGGTTAGCCTTTGGTCACCAATAGCTACGAAGGGGCTACGAAATGCGCATGTTTATAGAAAGTTAGATTGATTTAGAACATAACAATTAAAAATAACAAATACATTACAAGTTTGTGCTAGATGTATTTTGTTTTGATTGAAAATATATTTTAGGGTTTACTTAATAGTATGAAGGTTGTACATATTTAAGATATAAGAGCAAGAAAATCAATTAATGATTAATAATTTTATATTCTAATTAACAAAAGTAGGATTACTGAAGTACAAATTGAAAAATAATGAAAATTTTATCATTGTCATTAGTTTTTCGCATACCAATCAAATTCTAATTTCGCACTAGAATCGATGAATTAGTGTAAATTGAAGAATGACTATAATAAAAGATAATATTTAGCTTAGTAGAGCTATTTAAAATAAAAGAATTGATTATATCAAACAAATTCTATCTTTTGCATGATAGTTCGTAGTCCCGTGGTGGCCAAATAGCGATAAAAAGTAAAATTTTGGTCGCCCTTTGGTCGTCATTGGCTACGAAGGGTCTACGAAACATCCATGTTTATAGAAAGTTAGATTGATTTAGAACATAAGAATTAATAATAACAAATACATTACAAGTTTGTGCTAGATCTATTTTGTTTTGATTGAAAATATATTATAATGTTTATTTAATGGTATGAGATTGTACATATTTAAGATATAAGAGCAAGAAAATCAATTAATGATTAATAATTTTATATTCTAATTAACAAAAGTAGGATTACTGAAGTACAAATTGAAAAATAATGAAAATTTTATTATTATCATTAGTTTTTACATACCAATCAAATTCTAATTTCGCACTAACATCAATGAATTACTGTAAATTGAAGAATGACTATAACAAAAGATAATATTTAGCTTAGAAGAGTTATTAAAACAAAAGAATTGATGATATCAAACAAATTCTATCTTTTGCATGATAGTTCGCAGCCATGTGGTAGCCATTGGCTACGAAATGTCGACAAAACGTAAAATTTTGATCGCCATTTGGTCACCATTGGCTACAAATGGGCTACGAAATGTCTATGTTCATAGAAAGTTAAATTGATTTAGAACATAAGAATTAATAATAACGAATAAATTACAAGTTTGTGCTATATCTATTTGATTTTGATTGAAAATATATTATAAGGTTTACTTAATGGTATGAGGTTGTACATATTTAAGATATAAGAATATGAATATGAATTAATGATTAATAAATCTATATTCTAATTACAAAAGTAGGATTACTGAAATACAATTGAAAAACGATGAAAATTTTATCATTGCTATTAGTTTTTTGCATACCAATCAAATTTTAATTTGGTTAAATATTACTCCGCTCCCTTGTGATATACGAAACTATCACGCTACTCCCTTATGTTTACAAGACTATCACAAACCCTATCGTATTTTTAGAAAAACCTCACACTACCCTCATCTTTGACATTTTTACCCTTTTATAATTTTTATATATATATATATATTTTTCTCTTTATTTTTACCAATTATTTTATTTATACTAAAAAAATTAAAAATTTTAATTTTTTTTTAAAAAACCCCACCAATCCCCCACCCTTACCCCCTCACACCCACCCCTACCCCTACCCCTACCCCTAACCACACGCACTATGTTGTTGCTCCGACAGAGCAACAGCCACAGTAACAGCGTGGCTGTTGCTCCTCGTCAGAGCAGGTGGTTGTTGTTTCTCGTCAGAGCAGGTGGCTGCTACTTCTCGACAGAGAAGAAGTATGGCTGCTCCAGCGGAGCAGCAGTGAGATCCTGCTACTCCGACGGAGCAGCAAATGATGGGGGTAGAGGTGGGGAAGGAAAAGGTAGGGGGTGAGAGGTGAGGGTGGGTAGGGTTTTTAAAATTTTGTTAGTATAAATAAAAAAATAAATAAAAATAAAGAGAAAAAAGAATATATATATATATATATATTATAAAATGGTAAAAATATCATAGAGTGGGGGTAATGTGAGATTTTTCTAAAAATACATGGGGGTTTGTGATAGTTTTGTAAACATAGGGGGTAGCGTGATAGTTTTGTATATCACAAGGAGACAAAGTGATATTTACTTTTTTAATTTCACACTAGCATCAATGAATTATTGTAAATTGAAGAATGACAATAATAAACGATAATATTTAGCTTATAAGAGCCATTTAAAGAAAAGAATTGATTATATCAAACAAATCCTATCATTTGCATGATAGTTCGTAGCCCCGTGGTGGCCATAGGCTGCCAAATGGAGACAAAAAGTAAGATTTTGGTTGTCTTTTTATCGCCAATGGCTATGAAGGGACTACGAAATGTCCATGTTCATTGAAAGTTAGATTGATTTAGAACATAAGAATTAATAATAACAAATACATTACAAGTTTGTGCTAGTTGTATTTTCTTTTGATTGAAAATATATTATAAGGTTTACTTAACAGTATAAGGTTGTACATATTTAAGATATAAGAATATGAATATGAATTAATCATTAACTATTCTATATTCTAATTAACAAAAGTAGGATTACAGAAATACAAATTGAAACGATGAATATTTTATCATTGTTATTAGTTTTTTACATACCAATCAAATTCTAATTTCGCACTAGCATCAATGAATTAGTGTAAATTGAAGAATGAGTATAATAAAAGGTAATATTTAACTTAGAAGAGCTATTTAAAATAAAAGAATTGATTATATAAAACAAATTCTATCTTTTGCACGATAGTTCGTAGCTTAGTGGTAGACATTAGCCACCAAATAACGACAAAAAATAAAATTTTGGTCGCCCTTTAGTCGCAAGGCCCTACTTAAATAAGATGGTAGTGTCGTTGCCCTCTGATTTAAGTGGGCGACCAATGGGCCTTGTGGCCCTTTGGTCGCCTATTCAACCTAAAAATAGGGGGCAGAACGTTGCCTCCTGTTTTTAGTAACAAGTTTCCTTTTTTTTTTTTTTTTCAAAAAACCCATCGTACCCCACCCCTAAACCCCACCTGACCTCTCACCCTACCCTACTCGACCCCTCACCCCACCCAACCACACTAACGTTGAGCTTTGAAGGTTTTTTTTTTTTTTTTGTTTATTACATTATACATATATATATATATATATATATATATATATATATATATATATATATATATATATATAACAAGCCATAGTATAAATGAAGAAATACAGAATGATAAAGAATTAAAGACTGGAAAATACAGAAGATGTATATAAAATCAGTAAAGCAAAAAGATATCAGAGACGAAGTCTCTTACTTGAATTAAAGATTTGGAGAAACTGTTACAGTTTGGAAGTACAGTGATATTGGTCGGAATACTATCTAACTAGTGTATTGTATT
Organism: Ehretia macrophylla; assembly: GCA_037974665.1. Taxonomy (NCBI): domain Eukaryota; kingdom Viridiplantae; phylum Streptophyta; class Magnoliopsida; order Boraginales; family Ehretiaceae; genus Ehretia; species Ehretia macrophylla. The sequence goes on along the minus strand of CM075781.1, from coordinate 38,797,060 downwards.
ATGGGAAAACTAGAAAGGTAAAATATCCGACTCCAATGTCCGACCCCATTTCTTTGAAAACAAATGGTTTTCTTATAGATGGAGAAGACACGTTAGGATTCTGGAAATAAGGGATCTGGTCTTGGAAATGGATGAATAGTGTCTTGTCAGGTACTATGGTTGTCGTCTTGTAATGATCATTTATGCCTTTTACTGTGGCTAAAAGATCATTTGTCGTCTTGTGATAATGATGTTTGAAGACTGGAATGATTGTGTCTGAAAACTTCGTTCTTGTGCTGATGCTGTCGGTAGACTATGGCCGAAATCAATTTTGTCTTCTTCTGAAAAGCTGAAGATGCTTCGTCTCCGTCTTTTATTCCTATCTCTGAAACCTACTTGACCTAAAATGAAGAAGACCGTATTTCCTACACATCTTACGCTCCATTTGTAGGCTTTACGGTAGTATTCACCTTCATTTCTAACTTCATCCCTGAATCAAATAGATAGCAAATACAAAAAAACATAACTAAAACAAAGAAACTACAATGTTCGTTCAAAAGATAAAATTACAATGACTAAGATTTTCCTAACAGCATTGGCTTTTGGGGAAAGCCACACCCATCAACAGACTTGATATGTCTTTACCAGTTGTTGTTTGAACTGGACTAGCTGAAGTTTTAATGGTATTCTTCAGTAACCACTATCAACTTCAGAAGAGGAGTTGCACCTCTTACACATATTTTCGTCAAGGAACCTATGGAAACCCCTTGCACACGTTTTTGTCAGGGAACCTGTGGGAACCCCTTACACACATTTTTGTCAGGGAACCTGTGGAAACCCCTTGGTGTGTATCACTGCTAAGTTTGAATGTCGTCGCAGTCATCCTTATTTTCTGGTTCACTAGCATCGTTTGGTTCACTTCCTTCTGATGCACGTTCTAATGAAAGTTCTTGGAGTTGTGCAGCAATGGCGACAATTTCTTCATTAGTGGAAGTTGTAGCAATTCTGGTCTGAAGTTGACTTTTGAGAGTCATGAACTCTTGTTGAGCCGATAGAATGGCTTTCTATTGTTTCTGGTTAGCATCTGGCCATGACTGGACTTTTGGTGCTGAGCATGAAGCATTATTCATCTTCTTCCACAACTTTATTTTGTGGGTTCTTCCGAAGGCTGGAACAATCATGTCATTACCGAAGGAATTGTGCTTGAATACGAACTCAGACATAAAAATCCAAGTTACATAAAAATGTCTATAAAAAACAAAAAACGGAAGAAGGTAGGCAAGGTTATTTGGGGCTTGCCATTTTCCAAGAAAAATTGGTAACCCTGTAAAATAGGTTCTGGGAGTATTTATGGGATTGGGCCATAAGATGCCACCATTGGATGAACCAATTGGGTACTTGAACTGGGAAGGTTTGAACATGAAAAACCAACTAAGTTTATGATTATCATTTAGGCGATAGAAACATATATACCATGCTATGATGTAATCATACTATGTGTAGTCTTTCAATGGTCTTTTATCTAGCAGTTATTTGGTTCTGTGTAGGGGTTGACCCCATTGGTCAAGCGAGATAACTGTTTCAAGCTTCGCTTTGATGTAGTTATACTGTCCTGGCTGTTTGTCTTTGTTATTTGGAACAAACTCAATTGAGTTAGTTGCTATAAGAATGGCTTTATAGTAACTCTGGGTTTTGTATGAATTGTCTAGTATGTAGTAGCTCTGAGGATGGAGGAATGTCAGAGCGAACTCATTGGCAGACATTTGGGGATTTTATTTAAAATGTGCTGGTTCAGTTACAAGAATCTGGTCAAAGACATTCTTGTAAATGTATTATATGGGTTGTTCTTTTTGGGTTTTTGGTTTTTTCTGAGGCTTTGGTGTTTTAACAACAAGCGGCTGAAACTTGTTACTTTGGGTGACTGAATATGATAACGTTCCTGCAAAACCTACATGAACACTGATTAGTGATTTTTGGGGGGTCAGAGACCCTAAAACTGTGAGGTTTCTTCCTAGGGGTATTTGTTGTGTTTCTGGTGTTTGGGTTATGTGTTTGTCTTGGATTTTCAACGTCATTGATGACGAAGATTCTGTCTTAACTGGTGGTGCTGGAAGTGTAGCTTTCTGTGCATAGGAGCTTATGTCGAAGCTCTTTTGCTTTCCTTTGTCTCTCTTAGGAGCTATGATCTGCAAAACAAAAATGGAGAAATGCCTGTGTTGTGTGCAGATGACGATTGTTAGAATTGTATTTAAAGAATGTGGAACTGAAACCTTCTTCAATCTGGTTAATTGGAATTGAAAACTTGTTCCATTCTGGTTAACGGAATTGAAAAGGAAAATTTCAAGTCCGTGTCTTATCCAAAATGGGATCCAATGTCTGATGACCTGTTAAAAAGTCTCTGGTTAAAAAATCAGGGATTGAATTATCAATTCCCTTAATGTATTGGATCTCAAAATCAAAAATTGATAAAATGGCCTGCCTTCTAGCAAAAATCTATTTAGAAGCAATGTTCTTAACATCCTTTGTTAGTACATCTTTGGTCGATTGACAATCAACTCTAACTGTAAATTTTTGGTTGAGAAGATCGTCTTGAAATTTAGAAATGCAAAGAACTATAGATAAAATTTCTTTCTTGACTGTGGAATAGTTCTATTGAGCTTTATTCCACGTTCCTGAATGAAATCTTACAATGTGTTCTTAACCTTGTAAAACTTGTTTTAAAATACCTCCAAAACCTAATTCAGAAGCATCTATCTGAACTATCTTTGGGGTGTCTGGTTGACATAAAGTCAAAACTGGTAAAACCTTTACTTGTTTCTTTATTTCTTGAACAGCTCTAGTATGAACCCCAAACCATGCTGGAGGGTTCTTCTTGAGTCGTTCAAATAATGGTTTACAAATATGGCGAATGCCTGAATAAAAATCTGCAACATAGTTAAGAGATCCTAAAAATCTCTATAACTATGTTTTTTCTGTTAAAACATCTGGAAATTTCTCTACAAAATCTAAGGTTCTTTGGATAGGTGTAATCTTCCAAAAGGAGATCATATGTCCAAGGAATCTTATTTTTGTCTGGAAAATCCTAATCTTGGGTGCAGAAACCACAAGTCCATTTTCTTTTATAACTTTGAAAAATGAATGCAAATGTTTCTAATGTTGATCTATGTCATTCCTGAACACTAAAACATCATAAATATAAACAATTGTAAAATTGGTGAAATAATTAAAAATCTGATTCATAATGTTTTGAAATCCTGAAGGTGCATTCTTGAGTCCAAATGGCATAACATTCCATTCGTACTGTCCAAATGGCACTGTAAGAGCTGTTTTGTACTTATGTTGTTCTAAAATCTAGATTTGCCAAAAACCTGATTTAATGTCGAACTTTGGAAAAAACAAGAGCGTTGTAAAATCTTTTCAAAAGATCATTCTTGTTGGGAATTGGATATCTAATCCACTGTAAAACTTTGTTTAATAACATATAATTGATAACTAAGCTAGGAACTCCTCGTTCCTTTTCGACGTGTTTATTAACATAAAACGCTGCACATGACCATGGGCTTTTAGTGGGTCGAATGAGCTTTTTATCTAATAAACTCTGTATTTCTGTTTTGCAAAGATCTAAATATTCTTGACTCATCTGAATGAGATGAGCTTTTGTAGGAATAAGTTTTTCTTGAAAATCTTTTTCATATGGTAAAGAAACAAGGTGCTTTTTCAAGTCTGGTTTGAAAATCTTGAATACTTTTCTATTGTTTTGAAATATGTTCTTCAATACGAAGGCTGTGAATGTCTTGTTGAAGAAATGCTATCTGGTTTTCTTTTCTTTGAATCGAGTTAACTTCTCGTTTCATAGAAGGATAAAAGAATTCAAACAAAATTGTTTTTCCTAAATACTGTGTTGAAATTCTTTTTTCTGTGACATTCATAGGAAACAAAGACTGGAGAAAAGGGTTTTTTTAAATGACTGGGGAATTCAACTGTTTAATTAAAACAAAATTGGTTGGAAAACAAATTCCTTGATTGCACACATGTGCATTAGGAATCTTGTACTTAATCTGTAATATGATAGAGTCAGCTGTTGAAAGCTTCTCTCTGGTTTTCTCAAAATACTTGGACGTGATGAGACTATCTTGAATGCAGTTCATGTATGCACCCGAGTCAAGAAGTGTTATGGTTTCTAACTTGAAATCTTCTATGACTATGGTCAACTGGACATACCATTTATGGTATGAAATTCTGGTAAGAAGATTAAGATAGTCTTCTTGTTCTTTAAGAATACTAGTTCCTGGTTGGTCTGTTTTCAGTTTGCCAATTGCAATCTGAGTCTGTTTATCAAGTTGATCATCTTCTTGATGACGTTCTTGAATGTCAATTTGACTATCTAATTGTAGGAGTAAAACATCCTGTTGTAACTGGTTTTGGTCTTTTCTAAGTTCTTGGATTTCTTGTTTGAGTTGGTTGATCTCTCTTTGAAGATCAGAAATACCAACTGGTTGTTGTTTTCTCTTATGGAAAATAGAAAGAACTTCAGAATAACTGGTATTTCCAGTTTCTCTGGGAATGGAAGCAACTGGTATTTCTTCCTTTTGGTCAATAAGCTCTTTGAGCTTAAGAAGGTAGATTTGTCTTTCTTCTGGATCTGTGATCTTACAGATCATGTCGAGCATAAGACTGTAAGAGTCTGTGATGGAGATTAGTTTCTTGTTAAAGAAACATGGTCCTTTACTGGGACAACTACAATCTGGTTCATATTTTGCACTACTATTAGAGTAGTAATCTGTTCCAATTTGGTTGATATTGTCTTCGTCAGAGACTGCTGATGAAGAATTAGAAGATGACTCAAATTGGTCGATAATCTAGAGGATACTATTCTTAGTTTTCTCATCTATTTCTAACTGCTGGATTCTTGTTCTAACTTTGTAGTGCTTTGCAAAGTGTCCTAGTTTACCACACTTGAAACAGCCAGTGGTCTGGTGTTGTTTTCTACTATCCTTATTGTACTTTTGGTAATGTTTCTTCTTGTAAGACTTGTATGGTCTATCATACTTTTTCTTATGGTATTTCTTAAACCTATGTGACCTAGACTTATGAGTTCTCCCAGTGTGAGGGGCTTGGATACGTTCCATGCCATACTGTTCACACCAATTTCTTAACTTATTTCTAGAGGTCAGGTTCTGTTTCTTTAACTAGGCTTTGAACCTAAGGTCAGTACAGATCTTCAAGGCTATCTTGTTGATCTGACTTATGATATCACCGTAGATCATGATACTATAATCTAAGTCTGGTAATTCTTGAAGCAAAGCTTCCTTAACTTGCTGGGCAAATAATTTTGGAAGTCCATAAATAAATCTTTTTTTCCAATAACTAACATTGTTAACTGATCTTTGGTATAAATTACTAAAAAAGACATCCTTATACCATGAGAAGTCTTGAAGTCTTCTACATCTTAGATTCTGGAGAATCTCAGATGTTCTTTCCTGGTAAATAGTAAGGTCACCTATGAAATGGTAGGTGATGCTATATACTAATGCTGCAAGGACAGATGATTTAGTCTGTCCTTGTTCATTGTTGATAGGTGATCCTTGATCATTGGTCTTGACCATATTTAATATGGCATTCTGCGCATTTTCTCTTAAATGGTCATCCCATCATCCTTTCAGTTGGCCTGTGAAGCCAAGGATAATGTTTCTGGTAGCTACTCTTTCGGAGACAGATTGTTTATAGATGTTTCCAACTATAATCATCTATTTGGTAAGATTGATGATCTAGTATTCCGTCATTCCATCTATATTTCACTCATAGATGTTATTGCCAGAATAGGTTCCCTGTGACTGGGATTCCTCTATGAGGAGATCTGAAGGTGTTGGTATGGGATAGAAACTTCTAGTTTCTGGTCCAACAATCTTGTTGATATTAAACTGGGATTGGTTAATAGTCCTATTTGGTTCACCATTGGAACTAGTGGAACTATTATCTATTTGTCTAAGAACTTGGAGTGCTAGTTGGCTAGAAGAGGCTTCTAGTTTCTTTTCTATCTTAGCCTGTAACTCCTGGATAAATTTTTTATTCTTTTCTGCTGGGGATTCAATCTTAGGGATAATACTGGTTATCTTAAATGGAATTGGCTTAACTTGAGGGTTAACCTTTCTGGTGGAGGAAAGTCTTAATGAATCAAATGATTCAACCAAAGATGGTTTTGCTAAAAGGGCAAAAGTCTGTTTCCCTAAGGAAAGTCTTATAGATTCCTTAAGTTTCTCTTCTGAACTGGAAGAGTCAACTAAGGTATTTTTTTCTAACGTATTTTCAATAAGCCTTATAGATTCCTTAAGTTTCTCTTCCGAACTGGAGGAGTCAACTAAGGTCTTCTTTTCTAACGTATTTTCAATACGTTTTACTTGTTCTCTAAGGGTGACTAATGAAATATTGGTCCAATTGTCTTGCTCAGCAATATCTTTCATTTCTGGTACTTTAGCTATGGTAATAACAGCTGGTTTCAAATCAATAGTTCCTACTGTGTTCTGAATCTAGGTTGCCTGAAAAGGCGGATGCTCTGTTTCTAAGATCTTGGTGGAATTAGGCAAATTCCACTATTGTGTTCTACTGGTAAGGACATTGATGTCCAAGGTTTGTTTCTTCCTTTGAACCAAAGGAGAAATAGTATGTTGAGCTTATTGATTTTCATTGTCTGATGCCACTCTTCTTTGAACTAGTATAACTGTTCTTTACTATAGGTTCTAAAGTAAAGATTTCTAACACTAGTATTTTTCTCAGAAAGAAATTCTTCTTTCAAAGCCTGTTTGTCTATCTTGAATTCTTCTGTTAACATGTTTAAGCCCATGTCAGAAGCTGTGGGGTTGAAGTCAACAGATACAGTATCTGTTGGTTCAAATTCTCTATAGACAGGTTTGGGTGTTTGATCTTCAATCCTGATTCCGTAAGGAACCGATTGACTCTGGGTTCTAGTGTGCCTAGATGTTGATGGTAAATCAACAAATCTTGGAGTAGGGTCAGAAATACTAACTCTAGAAATACTGGAAGTAGTTCTAGAAAGATGAGATTCTCTATCTCCTCTATTCATCCTAATACTAACAGATCCATCCTCATACTGGAAAATCTGTCCGATTATAATATTTCTAATGTTTTGTTCTTGCTGTAAAGGTCTGGTAGCATTTTCTATGTTCCAGTTTTCTGGTAAGGAAATATCTTTCCACTGGATAGTCTAAGGAATACAAACTATAGACTATGTACAATCTATTTTCCATAAAACGGTTTCACCTTTTAATCTAGGTCTGGTTACAGATCTGGGATTTAATCCTATATTTATGACTTTATAATTAAAACGATAAATAACTTCATATGCATGTGTACCATGTTCAACAAAGTAATTATGTGTCTTAACATCTAATGTCAATGTTTTCATCACATGTAGATCTGTAAGAGAAATGGTAAAATTGGGAAAACAATCAAAATAAACTGGACCATTACTAAGATTGGTTTCAACTAATCCAATCAAAGAATCGTCATATCTAAGTAATCTCTTATCTCACAAAGCAAAAAAGATACTGTTATCTAATCCTTCTCTGGTTAATGGTTTGAATGCAACTTGTACATGTCCTATGTGAAGAAATCTAAAGCCATTCTTCTTAGCTTTTTCTGAGGATTTCTGTGAAAATAACTGGATAGACTGGTTATCACTGACTAATGGAACAATTTTCTCTTTTGACCTAATAGTTCTAAGAGACTTAAAATCTAAGACTCCTTTCTGGTAAACTTGTTTTACTTGCATCTTAGGTGGTTTTCAATTACTTAATTCTTGATCTGTTCATGTTACTTCATTGGTAGCTATGGTGTTGGAACTACTGGGTTCTACTGATGCAGAACTACTACTAGATGCCATAACTATAGCCTTATAGAAATTCCTAAAATCTAGCGAACTATCCTAAGGTATAGCCATCTGACTTACAACTGACTTACGCCTTCTGCAGGACTTACAACAGTGCCTAAAACCCTTAGGCCTATAACACACGTCAAAGACTCTTCAAACAGGAATATCTACTTAACTACAAACATCTGATACGAGAACCAGCCCAGGATAAACACAGTAATAACAAGCCATAGTATAAATGAAGGAATACAGAATGATAAAGAATTAAAGACTAGAAAATACAGAAGATGCATATAAAATAAGTAAAGCAAAAAGATATCAGAGACGAAGTCTCTTACTTGAATTAAAGATTTGGAGAAACTGTTATAGTCTGGAAATACAGTGATATTGGTAGGAATACTATCTAACTAGTATATGGTATTATGGGAAAACTAGAAAGGTAAAATATCCAACTCAAATGTCCGACCCCCTTTCTCTAAAAACAAATGGTCTTCTTATAGCTGGAGAAGACGCATTAGGGTTCCGGAAATGGCGGATCTGGTCTTGGAAAAGTCAAAAGTGACTTTAACTATCAGGTACTGTGGTTGTTGTCTTGTAATGATTATGTTTGTCTTTTACTGTGGTCGAAAGATCATTTGTCGTCTTGTGATAATGATGTCTGAAGACTGGAATGATTGTGTCTGAAGACTTGGTTCTTGTGCTGATGCTGTCGGTAGACAGTGGCCGAAAGAATTGTCTTTTTCTGAAAACTTGAAGATGCTTCGTCTTCGTCTTGTATTCCTATCTCTGAAACCTACTTGACCTATATATATATATATATATATATATATATATATATATATATATGTGCATTTTTTCTATTTTTTTATTTTCATTTTTCTTTGTTCTTTTTTATTTTTTTAGCTTTAAAAAAAATATATGTATGTATGTATATATATATATATATATATATATATATATATATATAATGATTTCTTTTTTCAATTTTTTATTTTATTTTATTTTACTTTCTAGATTTTATCCTTTTTTTTTTGCATTTTAATTTTTTTAAATTTTGTTTTCTTTTTTATCAAGCTTACCTTATTTTTGGGGTTTTTAATTTTAGGTATTTTATTTTTTTCTGGTTTTTAATGTTTGAATTTTCAGTTTTTATTATTTGTTATTTTCTAGTTTGTTTGCATTATTTTTGTGTTTAGTTTGTTTTTAAATGTCCAAGTATTTATATATATGTATGTTTATGTGTATCTGTATGTGTAATGTACATTTTTTTGGTTTTTGGGTGATTGCTAATGATGCAATTGTTGGTTGTTTTAAATATTTTTTTGAAGGATTGAAGTTTGTTTTGTGTGATAGGCCGGACTATTACGGCTCAGGTTAGTATTCTAATTCACTATCTTTTATATTCTTGTTGAGATATTATATTTGAAATGATGTTGTAGGTGAGATATTGTCTTTGAAAATGTGATGTTGCGTTGTAGTTGAAATGGTGTTGTTAAAATGACTTTGAATTTAATGAAGGTTAATGTTATAGGTGAGATATTGTTATAGAGATAACTGTCTTTGGAGATGTGATATTGCGTTGTAGTTGAAATAATGACTTTGAATTTCACTATGTAAAAGGAAAATTAAAGGACTTGGAATGTTACTTTAGAAAGATAAAATTAACTTTGAATTATTATGGCCAGCACAATAATTAGTAGGTTTTAGTTTGAGTTTAAAAAAAATTATAAAACTAATATTATGAACTTTATTTTGAAGATATTTTAAATACTAAAATGTGCGTATATTAAATTAATTTTGTTTTTGTCAATATTAAATTAAATTTTTAATTTTTCAAAAAAATTGTGTGGTGACGAAATGGCGACAAAGACATAGCTACCACGTGGCGACGAAATTAAAACATTTGGCTACCTAGTGGTAATGATAAAATAGCTATCATAAAATGTGGCTACAAACTTTGGCTACCAAATGGCTACGAACGTTAATAATTAATAATAAAAAAAATTTAAACATTTGGCTACCTAATGGTGACAAAATTATGGCTACCACACAGCCACCAAATTGTGGCTACCACATAGAGACGAAATTAAATAATTAACAAAACATATTTAAAATAATTTGCTATCTAATGGCGACAAAGATTTGGCCTATGGGGCGAAATGCATAATTAATTGACACAAAAATTAATGAATAGTTTAATAAATTTTTAATTATAAAAATTAACAAATAATTAATTTTTCTAAAAATTGTGACCAAGGGGCTACAAAATGTAAAAAAAAAAAATTATACTTTTTATTTTTATTTTTTCGATTTGGCCACCAAAATGAGACCAAATGACCTAATGGCGACGAGGGGTTTCTCGACAATACATTTTTTATCGCCCTTTGCTCGCCTAATGGGGGTAGGCGACCTAGGGGCGATGAGAAACCTTCGTCGCCCCAAACCAATTTTCTTGTAGTGGTAGAGGCCTTTATATAGGGGAGAACATACAAGGTAATTTTGTCAGAATTCCAATGTAGGAAAGGATTAGGACTTTGAATCATCTTCTAATTCTATAATATAATGAAAATCCTTCCACCTTACATTCACACTTGTCTTAGGAGTCCTACCTGGAGAATGGTGCCTAAGACATTGTGCCTAGCCTTGGTTCGCAAGCCAAGGCTTTGGCTTAGTCTTCTATGCTCTATTCAACTAATTAATTAATTCCAATTAATTTTCAAGTCTAAATCTAGTCTACTATTTAAGAATAGAACTTTTCTCTAATTTGAAAAAAATATCTTAAATATTTTAGTAGCCTTTATACTTTAATTTATTAATTATTTAATTATATAATCCAATCTCAGTCAATAATCAAAACAGAAACTCCTTTCCCAAAATAGAAAAGACTATTTATGATTTCTAATTGCTAATGGATTATATCCTCTCCCAACAAAGCAACAACTAAGTTTAGTAATGATACTTATAAGGTAAATGGTTAGAAGGGGGACCAAAGACATAATTATCATTCCATTGAAAATGACCAAAATATTCTTGCTAGTCTCCTAGCAATATTTTACATTTTAACCTTAGTCTATTCTACTAAAAGACTATGACTGCACTTCAAGATAATTATTGTATGAACAGGAGTTAATCAATAATATATGACTCTCAGTCTTTAGACCAACTAAATGATAATGACCACGCTAGCCCTCTATACTCACTCATAGCCAAGATAGGTTCACCGATTGTACTATCACCTCTTTTACTACATCTTACTCCTTATAACCTCTAACCCATAATCTAATCATCCTTTAGAATTTATCCACTTGACCACAGAAGTGACCCATAAGTATAACAACCAATACATCATGTATTACTGTGCCCACAAATTCAGGATGATCAATCTGGATCATTCTAAGGGAATGATTATTTTATAGATTCCTTATTGCATATACATGTCCATTCTAACTGTGTCCAGACACCCAAATCACAAACCTGTTGACCCATATATAAGATCTCAACCATGGTGACTCAAAGTGCAAGAACTCGATTTCGTCAGTTCATCCATATATGCTGAAGATTAAGAACACCGACCCACTTAGAAGATTGTAGGTATAGGTGACCTTTTTCTTTGATAGTATGTATTTAGAGTTCACATCTACGGTGGCCAGCCCAATGCATACACATGCATAAGTATAATAAGTTTGGAAACCCTATCCATGTTCAAGGCAGATCGCCCTACTATAAAGGGAACTTATTCACAATAACTTCTACCATAGTAGAATGCCAAACTCTACTACTTACTTATGGACTAAATAGTTCAGCTTAACAAGTAACCATGACTTAGACCTTCTATACGTAACCGTCACATACCTAAGTCAACACTTGAAACAAGGACCTTATATTCACGCACACACACATACACACATATATGTAATAGTCAACCACGTAAGAGATAAACATGCTCATGAAAGTAAGATGACAATAATTATTCATTGCAAACATCCAGATATATCAATGGCAATGTGCTAGTGATCTTTTGGACACACTATTCCCAGCAAATCCAACACATACATTTGAACAATTTTTTGAAATCAAACCTATCTATTGACTATAAGAGTCCACATTCAACAAAGACATACTTCCTCTAATACAAATTTTTTTTATCGTATTTTGAATAAATTAATTAAAAACAATTACATTTTTTAAGTGAAGTTACATCATTAATTGCTTATTCGTAATTTAATATATCTTGCATTTTGACCTATTTTAATTAATATTACTCTTTAGGATGTTTAGAGTCATAAAATACTTTAAAAATTAATTCAAAATGGTACTAAAATATAGGAAAAAAGAGTGTTGAATAGGAGGTATGTGTAATTAGAAAAACAAGAGAAACATGTTGTGAATTACCGTTTAGAATGCCAATGCATTTACACAAAACAATAAATAAAAAATTATTATCCTAATATTACAAACTCATATATAGTATAATTGTTTTTTCACTATTAAGGTATGGATCAAGTGATGTTCTTCGTAGTTGGAAAGATTCCAATAACTTGCAAAATAAGGTCCTTGGAGTTGTGCCCGTGAAACCCTTCCGATGCTTAAGTTAGTGAGGTCAGGATAGGATAATCTGATTAAATATAATGAGAATATAAAATATCAACTGCCTTCCTTGGAATGTGTGTCATTTTATTTATACTAGCGCTCATGAAAGGATATGATTCATGTGTATTGCCTTATGGCAACTAAAAGTTCATTGAGCATCCTTGAAGAGCAAACAACCCTAGAAGTCGGGTAGCATCAAAGATTAAGCATCCTTGAAGAGTGCGTAGTCTTGGAGATCGGGCCATATATGCCAGATTGGCTAGATTATGTCACGCTGGACTCTTGATCTTCCTTGGGCTTCTTATTTTATTTGTCAATAGCCCAAATTTCTTTTATACCATTATGAGATTTATCGTCCCATATCATTTGCTCCCTAGTTCTTTTGTATTAATACATTTATCAAGGAAAACAATAAATACATACACGCACCTGACATTAATGACGACTCCTTCAATAATTGTCGCCGATATTTTTTCTTTCATGAATTAATGTCATCACTTCAGCCTTTTCCACTTCACATGCCGTTATTATGGAATTTTAATTTCACATTTAATGCTTCTAACCTTTTGTTTTCCCTGGTAGTAGTAGTTGGGTTGGTGAAATCCGCTCAACCAATGGTAGAGGTTTGAAGATGCTCGACTGATAGGGAGAGGAATGGAGTTGGCTCCAGTGAGGCATCTTTGTGGAACTCTGCCTGAATTCCTCTATAAATATGTATACATAATGGTTCTTCAGAGCATTCTCGTAGTATTTTCTTATTGGACATTCCTTGGTACTTTCTTACTGGAGCGTTGTTTTGGGTATTTTCTTAATATTCCTTAAAAGACTTAGTTTGGAATTCTAATCAACCTTATTATATAGAATTAACTCCAATACTCACACTCTGATCTCTTATTGGTATTTTCTCACTACTCTTAGTTGGGATTTTACTTTTGGTGCTTTCGTTGTGTTAAATTAGGGTCCGGATAAGGTAGTTGTAGTTAAAATCCACTTAGGGCCTTCCCAAGATTTTGTCTCCAAAGCAGATTTTCAGGGCCTAGGTAGGTGTCTTTTGGCTTTCTTAGGAATGTAAAATGATTGGTTTATAGATTTGAGGCCTTGAATTTCATAAAAAAGAAGAATTGCAAAGTTATTAAAGGGGAAAAAGTGATCATGGATACCTTTGTGCTTGTATGTGCTTGTAGATGTTTTGCTATGCGTTTAAATGCATGTTTGAAGTATAATGAAGCTAATTGAAGAGTTTGGAGAAAAGCATGTTAGTTGTCTCTTTTGTGTTTATATCGTTATTGTGTGTTAAATGGCTTATATCATATTTAACTGTAAAGGTGGCCTACCTTGTCGTCCCTCTTATGTGATATTTGAAATTATTGGCTCTCGTGATCTAGACTCAGGGTTGCGCAACTTTTTTGGGCATGGTAGTGTCGAGCCATTCTTCCTCAGCTACCATGGTTTCCCAATCCCTATCTTGCTGAGGCATACTCTCCAACCCCAAAGGCGTGGTTCATCTCGTTGGGATATACGGACCTACCTCGGGAGATATAGGTCGTAGGATCGGGATACAGCCAGAGTATCCCATTTGGAGGAATAAAGGGTTTGCCGGTACTTGTTTGAAGATCGTGGCTCACGGCTCGAGATCGAAGACAAGAAGTGGAACCATATCCTTTTTATACATGGTCAAATACTTGTCAAATTAGCTTTGTTATTTTGTGTTGTTTATGTTATTATCCTTGTTGTATCTCATGAAAGCACTTCCCCGGTATGCTGCATCACCTTCCTCGCTAGGCATCATTGTTGCTAACTCCTCATTTAACATGTTTCAGGTGAGGCAGGTAAGGCCCCTCCTGAGTCAGAGGAGGAGAAGGCTATAGAAATGCCTTGACTGTCTATGATTGTTAAAGTGGTCGTTTCTCTGTGAATATGTTAATGTTAGAGTTGTGTATTCTTTTTTAGGCCTGCATGCCTTGTAGATATTAGTTAGATGACAAATGTAATTAAGAATGGCTTATCTTGTAGGAATGGTATGTAACATGCTAACTGATACTTGGTATGAGGTAGTCTAACCAGATGCTCTAATCTATTTTGTTAAGAAAGTACTTTACCGCCAAATGAACTAGAAACTAATGGAATTAAGTTAAAGTTGGTTGATTGGGCATAGATTATAAGAAAGCTTGTTTGATAATATAGAGTGGTATGATAAATGGATTAGAAATATAGAATTTCAATGGAATTAACCTTGCACGCCTGTGTTATGTTGTTGGGTTCCAAGGCTCGGATGGTCTTGAGGAGTTTGTTGTATGTGTTGACGTTGGTGGATGGGTTTGTATGATAGAGTTAGGTTGTAGTTTGAGGATAAATTTACTATATACTGGTAAACTGATAGCCCTATAAACAGGGGAGACTCCGTCCGTTTTTTCTTATTTTTTGTGCCTTGGGTTTCGTGTTTGGGGCTCCGGTCTCGAGAAGGATCGGGGCGTTACACAACCATAGACTCGTTCCTCACAAAGATAGGCTCTATCTAGGAGGGAACAGACTCAAAGTTGGCTTTCTGAGAATGTATGAACTCTAACTTAGAAGAGAAAGAACATTAAGCAAGTTGTGGACTATCGCCCATCCAAGCATTGAACACTTTTGACCCCTTAATCTATATTCATTGTAAAGAGATTACGGGGTCAAGCCATGCTGGGCGTTTGATGTCTACCCCTAATGAAACTCCAGCAGGCCAAGTGGCATCCCCTCATTGTTCTTCAAGAGACCCAGCCTAAGGGAGCCGCTTCAAGATGTTTGTTGTCAAGGGGAAGAACGTCCAATCAAATGTCTCTGACAACTCCCCAAAGAAGATCACTATTCAAAAAGATGGGAAATCTACTCGGGTGCCCTTAGCGCAAACGTCCATAGAGGTAATGACATACCATATGATGTTTTTAGCACGATAGTAAGGTTATTCTTCTGTGTTTCTCATTTTTGCCTTAGACATTTTACCTGAGTTTTCTTTCCTTTGATATATCTAGGTGGGCGATTACCATATCCAGATTAGGGTTCACGCCTTCGTATGGCAAGGCTTTTCATCGAGCTCTAGTATCGGCATGTAAAATTAGTTGTGCTAAAAAAAGGCCCAAAAGAATAAGGCCAAAGAGAATATCATGGACTTCCAAGCCAAGACCAACTAGTCGGAAGCTAGGTTGGAGGATCATAAGTAGAAGAATACTATATGTAGAAACCAACACATGCATTTGAACACTCTTTCGATGTCAAACCTATCTATTGGCTATTAGAAGTCTAGATTCTGCAAAAGGGTGGTACTTTCTCTACCATCAATTATTTATCACTTTTAGAATTTCTTAATTAACCATTACATTTTTAAGTGAATTTATATCATTATTTTTTTATTTCTTAATTTAATATATCTTTCAATTTGACATATTTAAGTAATATGTGTCTTTAAGATGTTTAGAGTCAAACACTTTGAAACTTAATTTCAAAATAGAGATATGTTTAGAGTCAAACACTTTGAAACTTAATTTCAAAATAGTGATAAAAATATGGGACAAAGGGGGAGTTGAATAAAGAAATAAATGTAATTACAAAACATGAGAAGAATGTTGTGAAATACTAATTGGAATTCAATGTGTTGGTCTTAGGTGTCTTAATAGATCTTAACCCAAGTTTGTGACTAATTGCGCCTCAATTTTAAGATGGTTTCATACCTTGGTGAAGGTGGAATAAATATACATACACATTCATCTTTTGGAGTAGATGAATGTGGTAGGATCACTTGGGTTAATCCAACACATAGTGAATGAGAATTGGGATTCAGAGTTAGTGATTGGAAATGGAATGACCAATAGTACATTCTACTTTCATTAAATAGTGCATTCACTCTATGCACCTACTACGATGTAGACTGGGAAAGCTATCGTAGGATGCGATAGTCTACCATAGGCTACATTATATTCCTAGACTCTTCAGCTATATCTTGGCAATCCATGAACAAACTTTGGTCTCACGCTCATTTGTAAAAGCTGAATTTTGTAGTTTGCCAGCAACTACCAGTGATATCATTTGGCTTCGTGGATTTTTTGCTAATATATAGGTTGCATGTCATGTGACACCCGAGTCTGATATTAATTGGCTTGTTTTTCAATATGTGGATCGATGTGTATTGCATTGCATTTAGAGTAAGTGAAACTAATATTGATAGTAGTGGACTACATAGTCAATAATATGATGGGTGCATTTTAGTGGGCTTTAGTGGACTTGATAAGTGCATTTGGTGGGCTTTGTTGGAGCATAAGATGGATGAAATAGAAATTGGGCTTAATTCTTTCTTCAATTTCAACCTAAGGGCACAAGTTCAGCCCACTTAGCCAAAATAAGTTAAAACCACAATAACTCTTTAGAAGAATGAAAAGAAAATCAGATGAAGAGGAGAAAGGGAGAGAAATGACCAAGAGGAAAGAAGAGAGAAAAGAAGAGGAAAAAAGGGAGAAAGAAGAAGAAGAAAGAAAAGAAAAAAGGGTAGTTTGGGCTTGTTCTAGCCATTTCTAGTGCAATTCTTCAAACCAAGGTTCGTTCATGCTTTATTTTCATATTTGTAGTTGTATTGAAGTGGTTAGTATATTGTTATGCAGAGAATTGATAGAATAAGCCATGGAAAGTATGCTAAGAAAGTTGATGTGTGGAAAGAGTGTAATACTTGTGTTGTATAACTTGTGTAGTAAAAGCTTTGGGTATGTGTGATGTTAGCGCATGTTGCTTGAGGTAAATGAGGAACTTGAAGGTTAAGTGTTTGTTTAAGTGCTTAAAAGAGTGATTATACTTCATAGTAATGTACTCAACACCTATTTACATTTATATGCAAGCAAGATAAGTTTATAGAAATTCTGGACAGATTTGTGAACCTGAGTTGTAGAGCTTATTTGAAGTAGCAAACATTGTTAGAATTGGTTGAAATTTTAGTATGGTGTGCCCAATATCTTGAGGAACAAACTTTGTTTTAGGTGCAAGTTGTGAATTTGTCGTTAAGTTGTATTTTTAGGGCAATTTCAGTAGGGTTCTGATTCTTGCATAGGTGCAGGGCAGTTTGCACAATGAATTTCTAGAGGTCATATCTTGTTGAATATAACTTCGAATCGAGATCCATTTGATGTTAAACCTATATACATTTAAAGAACTACATATCTGTTCAGTTTTAGAGTTTTTGGAGAAGATTAAGGTTGATAACCAAACTAGTAAATTCATGCATGTGTCGTGAGGAATTTCAATTTGTATTGCTAAGAGTTTTATGTGTATTAGTGATAAAATTCTAGATGAATAATGGTTGATCATAGGTGGTTTAGATGCTTGGTGGTAATGAATAATTGTTAGAATATAATGTTCAAGTGAAATGAATGCTAGATGAATAATGGTTGCTTGATAGAATTAAGGTATATATATAAGTGAAACAAAGACATGCCATGTAAATTAATATATGCTATAATCGATGATGTTCAAGAATGCATGCATGTTCACTTGCCTATGAAATTGTTCACGAGTGTAAATGTTGCATAAATGGTATGTTGGCCTACTTTGTCACCTACCAAATGTGTTTTTAAAAGCGTTCATTGATTGCTAATGTGAAACTGTGCCACATAAGTGTTATTGATTGCTTAAATGCTTAAGTGTTCAAGGGGCAACCTACTTTGTTGTCTCCTCATTTACGTACTTATTTAATGATTATTAAAGTGATCTAATGAGCATTATCAGAGGTTGCAACCTTAAGCGAGGCACGGTAGGTTGTGCCTTCACTAGGTGCTATCGGGCTTGCTAGTGATTGGTGGCACACCTCCGTGTCTTCTTCCCTAACTTGTTTGGTCATTGAAGGCCTTGGGGTATTGGGTCGTAGGTTATTGGGGTATATCCGAAGTACCCCAACAGGAGTGACAAGGGGATGCCGACAAGTGTTTAAGCGATAAAGTGTTCATGAAAGTAAAATGAAGAGCAGTTGCAACAAGCAAAATTGTATCCTTTTTATATGTGATTATTTAGTTTTCTAATGCTTAAATGAATGCCTTGTATTACTTTTTATATTCTCGTACTTGTTCATTGTATATTTGTTATTCAGTTTAAAATGGTTGGCATATATGCATTCATGAAAATGTTTTCAAAAACTCCCCTTATTTATTCCTCCCTCACTGAGCACGTGGTTGTTCACCCCTCTTTCTTCCATAATTTCAGGTAAAACAAAGAGGACTTTGAAGTATTTTGCTAGTGGTTGGGCCTATTTTACAAGGAGTGCTATCTTAGGCTTGTGATAGTTCATAGTTATCTTGTAATGCCAAGAGAATATTAGATGTTAAATGGTTTTTGTGGAGATGTAATGTATGTATATTTAGTTTGATTTGAACATGTAATATTAGTAGGCTTGAATTGGAAAATGTGAGTTAGAGGGATGTGGAATGCTTGTGGTTGTGAGATTTTCTAATTGTACACGGTTTGAATTCTCCATGGTACAGGGAAAAGTCTGTTCATTTTTTCTCGTATCTTGCTCTGGGGTTTGGATCGGGCTATTGTAGCGAGACTTGATTTCGCGAGTGATCGAGTCGTTTCAAGTGGTATCAGAGCTTAAATAACTCATAAGCCGGTACAGGGCCCTCAGTCTATTGGGTAGCAACCCTTAAGTGCATGCATGAAGTGATAATTGTATGTTTTGTGGGAAATGTGCAATATATGCTAAGTGTGCATTATGTGTCATATGTCAAGGCAAGGTTAGTTCTAATCTTTAGAGCATGACATCATTTTGTTTGGGTTGGTTGTAACCCCCCAACTCGACCCCCATAAGATCAGTCAGGACGCAACGGAATTTCGACAGCATAACGACAGTGACATGGACATCAGGGCTTTAAACCAATCCTTTAGAATATCATACATCAAACTCCACGAATCACCAACCAACTCCACAATCAATTTAACAACATACAACGCAACCATTTATACATTAAGCATTCATTGAACAATTCTTTCATAGTTATGCGCCTCTGTTCCAACAAAATACATAGGCTATAATATACATCGCAAAATAGATTATAGGCCAAACTAGTAACCTAATCATGTTCCAAAATAAGACTACTAAGCTAGCAACATTTAATCCATTATCTTTACAACATCTTATATATCATAAACTTTTAAATAAGTACAAAACATCTAGTTTTAATATACAAGATAACAAAAGAGAACTACATCTCAGATATCAAGGATAAGACTCTGGCACATAGGACTCGTCCACATATGGCACATTTTCCTTTTCAAGAGGCACGTACCCGTAGTCCTGATCAGTTTCACCTGTATACATGCAATAATTGAGAGTGAGCTTATATAAAACAAGCTCAATGAGGATTCGATAGATCTCTAACAGTATTTACTATACTCGTTGAAAACCATCCCTTGAGTAGTAAACACATATAATCATCAATAACAATATAAGCACATTAATAATAATAACCAATCAATAAAGGATACTCTAGCTGGTGTAGCTCCAAACGCCATGATCTCAACCATTCTTCTTATAACTCCCTATTACTCATGAACTCGAGGTACCTCTCTAGCCCCTCCCTCCATGGCACCTCCGCCCATGCGAGCTGGGGGTAGCCTATGACAGTTATGCCGTTATCAACCTGACAGCCCAACGCTGCTCGAGAGGTGGCACACACATAACAAGACTCATGACAATAATAATAATCATTCATATCTCAGGAGGACAATAAAGTAGTTTTCCTATCTCCCGGGTTCATCAATAATCAATATTCAATCATCAATCAATTAATTACATTTCAACAACATAACATCAATTAATCAATTAACAACTAAACAACTAAGTTAGATGACAAAGTAGACCATCCAACTTAACATGCATTAATCTACTCAACCAAACCCGATTCTAAACAACAACAACCCATAATTCAATCACTCAAACACCACCCAAACAACTAAAGGCATTATTTCAACAATTAAAGAAAAACAATCCAAATTTCTAAAAGTCATAACTTACATTCTACTAATCCGATAACTTCCAAACCAATTTCTATCACTCACCTACTCAATCAACAACATAAGCCCCCTAGGAAACCAACCATAATCCATCCAAATCAAGCCCAACAACCCTAAAACTCTAATGCATCATGGCTGAAATTTCTGGACTTTCACACCGACATCACAATCAAAATTTCGGCGTGACAACATTACTACCACGTATTTAACAACTTTTAGAAACTAACAGCAAGCAATTCCAACCACCACAACAACATTTATTCAACAAATAGCCAAATTATCAACTTTAATACCCGAAAAATAAAAATATATTCTACAATGGTTCAAAACAACTATAAACCCATATAATAAACACTTAGCACCTACTGAGCAATAATCTAACATCAGTTTAATATTTTACCGGCTAAATAATCAATTATATGAAAAGACATAAAAATAGCATTTTGAGATCTAGAATTTTTCTCTCACCTTTGATGTGTTTTGATGCAAGAAAGATGTAAAATGGATGCACAACAAGTGAATTCAAGCTTTGGGTCAAGACATTTGGCCTTGGATTGCAAGGTTTAATGAAAAATTACCTTTGAAAACCTTGAAATTTCTTTCTCTTTTCTCTCCTATGGCTCTCGGCCTTGTGTGTGTTGAGTGAGTGTGTTTTGTGAGATTTTAATGTGTGTTGATGCAATATAAGTAAAGGTCAAACAAATAAAAATGGTCAAAGTTAGTTTTTTAGTCTTTTAATTCTATTTTTAGTCTTTTAATTCTATTCTTGACTATTTTTGCTCAAAACAATTATGCAACACATAGACTAGTTTAAGTAGCTTATTTTTAGGTGACAAGAAGTTTTACATTTAAACATTTTCACCCGACTCGGTTTAAAACTCAATTTTTGCAAAAGAAGGTGTAAAAACCCTTTCAAATTCCTATGTTGATTTGAAATCCGTTTTAATCAAACACAGGTCTATTTATATCCGAGTACTAGGTTTTGAAACACTTAAAACACCCGTGTAAAAATTTTAGCGGACGTGCGTTTAAAATACTATTCACAAAAATCGTCGATAAAATTTCTAATACCGATTTTGATGAAAATTTTATGAATGCACACTTAGTATGTTATAGGAATATAAATCACATATTTAGCGCATTTTAATTCATATAGCATGTAAACATGTCAAATCACGTAAATCTAGGCAAAGGAAAAATATGGGGTCTCACATTCTCCTCCCCCCCCCCCCTTAAATAAATTTCATCCTCAAAATTCTTACTTGTTGTATGGAATAGATCTGGGTACTACTGCTGCATCAGATCTCTCCGTTCCCAAGTAGCTTTCTCAATCCTGTGATACTTCCACAACACCTTGACCATTAGAATCTTCTTCGACCTCAACTTTTGTTCCATCTGATCAAGAATACGAATCAGCCGCTTATCATAAGTCAGATTCTCACAAAGCTGTAATGGCTCTGGCTCCAAACTATGAGAAGGATCCAGATTATATTTTCGCAAGTTAGACATGTGAAATACATCGTAGACATTAGAGAAGTTCTCCGATAAAGCCAACCGATATGCTAACTTGCCAACCATGCCGGTAATCTCAAACGGTCCTGCAAATCTTGGATTCAACTTACCACCTTTACCATAGCGAGAAAACCCCTTTCGAGGAGACAATTTCAAGAAAACCTGATCCCCGACTGCAAACTCCAAATCCCGACGACGTTTATCAGCATAACTCTTGTATCTGCTCTGCACTATAAGCATTCTCTGCCTGGTCAACTGAACATTCTCAATCTTCTCTAGAAGCTTTGGCATGATAGTCGGATCAATAATTTTCATCTCCCCTACTTCGTCCCAATACAAAGGTGAATGGTACTTACGGCCGTAAAGAGCTGCAAAAGGTGCCATTCCAATAGTCGCTTGATAACTATTGATATAGGCAAACTCGGTAAGTGATAGATGTTTCTCCCAATTTTTTCCGAAGTGCAGAACACAAGCCCTGAGCATATTCTCGAGAATCTGAATAGTCCTCTCAGACTGACTATCGGTCTGTGGATGATATGTTGTATTGAAGTTTAACTGAGTACCCAAAGTCTCTTGAAGTTTCTCCTACAAATGAGAAATAAACTGAGGATCTCGATCTGAGACAATACTAGATGGACTCTCGTGAAGTTTAATAATCTGCCATCCTCATCAGAATAAAATGAGTTGTCTTCGTTAAACGGTCCACAACAACCCAAACAACATCGTTACCCCTCGGTGTTCTAGGTAACCCAAAGACAATGTCCATCGTCATATGCTCCCACTTCTATTTTAGTATTGCCAACGGCTAAAGTAACCCTGCGGGTCGTTGATGTTCGGCTTTCACCCGCTGACAAGTCAAACATCTGGATAAAAACTGAGCAACCTCATTTTTCATGTTATTCCACCAATAATGTTGTTTCAAATCCCAGTACATCTTGTTTCCACCGGGATGAATGGTGTACTTAGAATTATGAGCCTCTTCCAGAATACCTTTCCTCAAACCCGGTTCATTGGGAACACATACCCTGCTCCAAAACTGAAGAATACCATCCTCATATAATTTGAAGTCAAACTAATCATCCGTGATCTGATCCTTGATCTTCTGAAGTTTTACATCAAGTTGCTGAGCTTCTCTGATTTGAGATAGCAATAAAGGTTGAATACAGAGACATGAACACATCACCCCCACCTGAGTCAATTTCGGTCTCCAATAACTGAATTCCTTAAGAACCTCCCACTTTTTGACAGCCAAACAAGAAATACTCGTCTTATGTCTAAGAGCATCTACTACAACATTTGCCTTCCCAGGCAGATAACTGATAGAACAACTATAATCTCCGAGAAGTTCCATCCACCTCCGTTGATGCATATTCAACTCCTTTTGTGAGAACAAGTACTTCAGATTTTTATGATCGGTGAAAATCTTGAACTTACTGTCCCATAGATAATGACACACCTTTTTAAGTGCGAAGACCACTGCTACCAACTCAAGATCATAAGTCAGATAATTCACCTCATACGACTTCAACTTCCTAGAAGCATAAGCAATAACCCGGCCATTCTGCATAAGTATATAACCCAAGCCCTCTTTGGATGCATCACTATAGATAACCATATTATCAGTCCCCTCTGGTAGAGCAAGTACTGGAGCGATAGTCAACATCTTTTTCAACTCTTGAAACCCACTCTCATATTTCTCATCCCAAATAAAGTTGGTCCATTTCTGAGTTAACTTAGAAAGTGGCCCTACAATCTTAGAAAAGTCATTCACAAACCTACGGTAATAACCTGCTAAGCCAAGGAAGCTACGAACCTCCGAAACATTCTCCGTCCATTTCCAAGACATCACCACTTCAATCTTAGTGGGATCTACTGAAATACCACTCTGTGTAATCACATGGCCAAGAAAATATATTCGTTGCAGCAAGAATTCACACTTGCTGAACTTCGCAAACAACTGATGTTCCTGCAGCTTCTGTAAGACAAGCCATAGATATTGCTTGTACTACGATTCAGTCTTAGAATAAACCAAGATATCATCAATAAAGATTACCACAAACTGGTCCAAGTACGGCTGAAAAATTCGATGCACAAGATCCATGAATGTTGTCGGTGCATTAGTCAGTCCAAAGGGCATAACTACAAATTCATAATGCCCGTATCGAGTCCTGAAAGTAGACTTTGGAACATCCTCCATACGAATCTGAAACTGGTAATACCCCTCCCTCAAGTCAAACTTAGAGTAGACTTTGGCTTCCTGAAACTGATCAAACAACTCGTCAATCAGTGGTAAAGGATACTTGTTCTTGATGGTCACTTGATTCAAACCACGATAGTCGATACATAATCTCAAAGTACCATCCTTCTTTTTCACAAATAAAACAAGTGTTCTCCATGGTGAAGAACTCTGCTGAATGAAACCATTCTCTAATAACTCCTGCAGCTGAGTTTTCAGCTCATTAAGCTCAACTGGTGCCATATGGTACGGTGATTTAGAAATAGGTTGAGTACCGGGAATCAGATTAATTACAAACTCAACATTTCTCTCTGGCAGCAATCCTGGCAACTCCTTGGGAAATACATTGGGATATTCCCGAATAATAGGAAGTTCTTCCAACTTTAGCTTATCAGATGGCTTGTTGATCAAATAAGCTAGATAACCTGAACACCCCTTACTCACCAACTTAACAGCTTTAGTTGATGAGATAATAAAACTCGTCCTAGCATCCCGGTTCCCCGCTACCTTAACCACTAGCCAATCTAGCAAACAAAACTGTACTACCTTTGTTCTACAATTTAACTGGGCATCATACTTAGAAAGCCAGTCCATACCCAAGATAACATCATACCCCCGGATAGGAAATAAGATAAGGTCTAAAGGAAAATCCTGACCCTTAACATGTATTTTACAGTTTTTACATACTAAGCCAGTCACATACTTATTAGTTAAAGAAGTACTAATCTCAACCACATAAGGCAATCTTTCAGGTTGCATGTTAACACGTTGCACACAAGTAGGTGTAATGAAAGAATGCGTAGCACCAGAATCAATCAACACTTTAACAAGTTGATTGAGTATAAGGAAGTTACCATCTACACCTGCCGCTGCCTCACGTATTTCTTCCAAATCCACTATATAGGCCCGAGCCTGAACCCGCTGCTGCTGAGTGCACCACCAGTAGGTCGACCCTGATAACCTTGGGTTGCTGTCCGACCCTCAGACCTCTGAAATCTAGGGCAATCCCTCGCCCTGTGCTGATTGCTGCCGCAACCCAAACATGTTCCTATATTTACCCTACAATTGGCCTCCAAATGGTCCTGATGTTTGCAGTAAGTACACTATGGTGATGAAGCACTAACACTGCCCCTCGAAAATCCAGAAGCTGAAAAAGTAGCTGAACCAGCCTGCTGCTGGGGTCTTGCAACATTAGGCCTATATTGACCCTGAGACTGGGCCGGCCTATACTGTGACTGAGCCTGATAAGACCCCTACTGAAACTGAGGCCAATAGTAACCCTGCTAACCCTGCGGTTTGAAAGAGCTCTGTTGTGTTGACGGCCTGTACACAACCTGCTGCCCAGGAGGCCTATGCACACCCTGCGGCTGAAAGGGCCTCTTACTAGGCTGACTAGGTCCAATCTGTTCCCCTTTCCTCTTTTCCAGTCTGGATGCCGCATCAAAAGTCTCAGAAAATATATCATACTGATTCAGGGCCATTGCATCCTAAATCTCTGATATCAAACCCAACATAAACCTCCGGGTCTTGCGCTCCTTATCGGCTACAAATTATGGTGCATACCAAGACAGTCTGGTAAAAGTGACCTTATACTGAGCCACCGTAGCATCCCCCTAAACCAAAGATAGGCACTCTGCCTCTCTCTGTTCCCGCGCAATCCTCGGGACGTACTTGGCCTAGAACGCTTTAAGAAAGGTATCCTAAACATAAGGAGTACCTCTTGCCTCCCAACCAGATTTTACTGTATGCCACCACTCTTCGGCCTCATCATCAAACAAATAAACTGCAAAATTAACTTTCCTCTCGTTAGTGTAATCCAAAGGATCAAAAATCTTCTCAATCTTGTTGATCCATGCCTCCACCTTCTTGTCATCTGGCTCGCCCTGGAATCTCGGCGGATAGTAACACAAGAATTCCTTCAACGTGCTACGTCCCTAATAACCACTCTGAACGTGCTGTAACTGAGTCTAAAAAGTTTGTGCTTGGGCAGCCTGCCCTGCTAGTAACTGTGCCTGCCCAGCCATGATTTTCGTCATTCTATTCACAGCTACAGCAAAACGGTCATCACCCTTATCTCGGCCCGGTGCCACATTACCCGGTGCCTCATTATCTGCCTCAGGCCTACCTTTGGTTTTTGGTCTACCAGCCATTCTACTAATCAAAGAGTTAGCACAAGTTATAACACATAGACAGGCTATAAACAATTATTAGCACATTAGCAACAAACCCACGTAAAGCACATAAATCATTTAAGTATCAATCACATAAACAAATTGATCATATAATCACATAGTCATTAAATCACATAATCACTTACTCACTTAATCATATTAACATATATTTCACTTTTCTTTCACTTCATACTTACTTTCATGATAAGACAACTACCCACATTCCGAGAATACCTCGGCAGACAACTAAACATAAGCTTTGATACCACTTAATGTAATGCCCCAACTCGACCCCCCCTTAAGATCAGTCAGGACGCAACGGAATTTCGACAACATAACGATAGTAACATGAACATCAAGGCTCTAAACCAACCCTTTAGAACATCATACATCAAACTCCACAAATCATCAACCAACTTCACAATCAAATTAACAACATACAACGCAACCATTTATACATTAAGCATTCACTCAACAATTCTTTTATAGTTATGCGCCTCCGTTCCAACATAATACATAATCTATAACATACATCACAAAATAGATTATAGGCCAAACTAGTAACTTAATCATGTTCCAAAATAAGACTACTAAGCTAGCAACATTTAATGAATTATCTTTCCCATATCTTATACATCATAAACTTCTAAGCAATTACAACGATCTAGTTTTAATATACAAGATAACAAAAGAGAACTAAATCTCAAATATCAAGGACAAGACTCTGGCACATAGGACTCATCCACATATGGCACATTTTCCTCTTCAAGAGGCACGTACCCGTAGTCCTGATCAGTTTCACCTGTATACATGCAATAATTGAGAGTGAACTTATATAAAACAAGCTTAATGAGGATTCAATAGATCTCTAACAGTATTTACTATACTCCTTGAAAACCATTCTTTGAGCAGTAAACACATATAATCATCAATAACAATATAAGCACATTAATAATAATAACCAATCAATAAATGATACTCTAGCTGGTGTAGCTACAAACGCCATCACGATCTCAACCATTCTTCTTATAACTCCTTATTACTCATGTACCCAAGGTAGCTTTCTAGACCCTCCCTCCATGGTACCTCCGCCCATGCGAGCTGGGGGTAGCCTATGATAGTCATGTTGTTATCAACTTGACAACCCGACGCTGCCCGAGAGGTGGCACACACATACTAAGACTCATGACAATAATAATAATTATTCATATCTCAGGAGTAGAACAAAGTAGGCTACTTATCTCCCAGCTTCATCAATAATCAATAATCAATTAATCATCAATCAATTAATTACATTTCAACAACATAAGATCAATTAATCAATTAACTAAACAACTAAGTTAGATGACAAAGTAGGCCATCCAACTTAACATGCATTAATCCACTCAACCAAACCTAATTCTAACCAACAACAACCTGTAATTCAATCACTCAGACACCACCCAAACAACTAAAGACATTATTTCAACAATTAAAGAAAGACAACCCAAACTTCCAAATGTTATAACTTATATTCTACTAATCCGATAACCTCCAAACCAATTTCAATCAACAACATAAGCTCTCTCGAAAACCAACCATAATCCATCCAAATCAAGCCCAACAACCTTAAAACCCTAATGCATCATGGTTGAAATTTCTGGACTTTCATACTGACATTACAATCAAAATTTCGGCATTACAACATTACTACCACATATTTAACAAACTTTTAGAAACTAACAGCAAGCAATTCCAACCACCACAACAACATTTATTCAACAAATAGCCAAATTATCAACTTTAATACCCAAAAAATAAAAATATGTGCTTCAACGGTTCAAAACAGTTATAAACCCATATAATCAACCCTTAGCACCTACTGAACAATAATCTAACATCAGTTTAACATTTCATCGGCTAAATAATCTGTTATATGAAAAGACATAAAAATAGCACTTTGAGATCTAGAATTTTTCTTTCACCTTTGATGTGTTTTGATGCAAGAAAGATGCTCAATGGATGCCCAACAAGTGAATTCAAGCTTTGGTTCAAGAGATTTGGCCTTGAATTGAAATTTTTATTAAAAATTTGCCTTTGAAAACCTTGAAATTTCTTTCTCTTTTCTCTCCTATGGCTCTTAGCCTTGTGTGTGTTGAGTGAGTATGTTTTGTGAGCTTTTAATGTGTGTTGAAAGTAAAGGTCAAACAAATAAAAATTGTCAAAGTTAGTTTCTTAGTCTTTTAATTCTATTTTTAGTCTTTTAATTCTATTTTCTTGACTATTTTTGGTCAAAACAATTATGCAACACTTAGACTATTTTAAGTAGCTTATTTTTAGGTGACAAGAAGTTTTACATTCAAACATTTTCACCCAACTCGGTTTAAAACTCAATTTTCGTAAAACAAGGTATAAAAACCCTTTTAAATTCCTAAGCCAATTTGAAATTTGTTTTAATCAAACACATGTCTATTTATATGCGAGGACTAGGTTTTGAAACACTTAAAACACCCATGTAAAAATTTTAGTGGACGTGCGTTCAAAATACTATTTACAAAAACCGTCGATAAAATTTCTAATGCTGATTTTGATAAAAAATTTCATGAATCCACACTTAGCATGTTATAGGAATACAAATCACATATTTAGCGCATTCTAATTCATATAACACGTAAACAGGTCAAATCACACAAATCTAGATAAAGGCAAAATATGGGGTCTCTCATTAGTGATTATTACATGGTTATAGCACGATATGATTAAAGGTTTATTCTCATAATGATTGTGTATTGTGGTTGTAAAAGTGACTTAGGGTTTTGAAGGGTATAAGTTCATGAAGTGTTGGGGCTTAACTCTTGAGAGTAATACTTTAGGCGGTGATTGTTCTTAGGGTTTTTTACTACCCATCTTTGGTACTTGGTGTGTTATCTTGTTTGGAGACATTTATGATGGATTGTTATTTAGAGTGACCCTTGAGATATGTGAAAAGTGTAATATTTATTCATGTTTTATGGTTAGGAGTATTCTCATGTTATTAAGAGACATACATTTCTTATGGAATGGATGAAGCTATCTAGACAAACTGAGGTCAGATTGATCAATAGAATTCTGAGGTACTCCGAGAATTAAGCAAGAATTGCGAGGACATAATTGTTTTAAGGGGGGAGAATGTGACACCCAAGCCCGATATTAATTCACTTATTTTTCAATATGTGGATCAATGTGTGTTGCATTGCATTTAGAGTAAGTAGAATTAATGTTGATAGTAGTGGATTAGATAGTCAATAATGTGTTGGGTGCATTTTAATGGGCTTTAATGGACTTGATAGGTGCATTTGGTAGGCTTTGTTGGAGCATAAGATGAATGAAATAGAAATTGGGCTTAATTATTTCTTCAATTTCAACCTAAGGGCCCAAGTTACACTTAGCCAAAATAAGTTAAAACACAAGAACTCTCTAGAAGAATAAAGAGAAAATCAGATGAAGAGGAGGAAGGGAGAGAAATGACCAAGAGAAAAGAAGAGAGAAAAAGAAGAAGAAAGAGGGGAGAAAGAAGAAGAAAAAGAAGAAGAAGAAGAAGAAAGAATAGAAGAAAAAGGGTAGTTTGAGCTTGTTCTAGCCATTTCTTGTGCAATTCTTTAAAACCAAGGTGAGGGTTCATGTTTATTTGCATATTTGTAGTTGTATTGTAATGGTTAGTATATTTTTATGTAGATAATTGATAGAATAAGCCATAGAAAGTATGCTAAGCAAGTTGATGTGTAGAAAGAGTGTAATACTTGTATTATATGACTTGTGTAGTAAAAGCTTTGGGTGTGTGTGATGTTGGTGCATGTTGCTTGAGGTAAATGAGGAACTTGAAGGTTAAGTGTTTGTTTAAGTGCTTAAAAGAGTGATTATACTTCATGGTAACGTACTCAACACCTATTTACATTTATATGCAAGCAAGATAAGTTTATAAAAATTCTGGACAGATTTGCGCACCTGAGTTGTAGAGCTTATTTGAAGTAGTAAACATTGTTAGATTTGCTGAAATTTTAGTATGTTGTGGCCAACACCTTGAGGAACAAACTTTGTTTTAGGTGCAAGTTCTGAATTTGTCATTAAAATGCATTTTTAGGGCTATTTCAATAGGGTTCTGATTGTCGCGTAGGTGCAGGGCAGTTTGCTCAATGAATTTCTAGAGGTCATATTTTGTTGCATATAACTCCGAATCGAGATCCATTTGATGTTAAACCCATATACATTTAAAGAACTACATATCTATGCAGTTTTATAGTTTTTGGAGAACATTAAGGTTGATAACCGAACTAGTAAATTCATGCATGTGTTGTCAGGAATGTCAACTTGAATTGCTAAGAGTTTTATGTGTATTAGTGATAAAATTCTAGATGAATAATGGTTGATCATAGGTGGTTTAGATGCTTGGTGGTAATGGATAATTGTTAGCATAGAATGTTCAAGTGAAATGAATGTTAGATGAATAATGGTTGCTTGATAGAATTAAGGTATATATGTAAGTGAAACAAAGACATGCCATGTAAATTAATATATGCTATAATCAATGATGTTCAAGAATGCATGCATGTTCACTTGCCTATGAAATTGTTCACGAGTGTAAACATTGCATAAACGGTATAGTGGTCTACTTCGTCACCTACCAAATGTGTTTTTAAAAGCATTCATTGATTGATAATGTGAAAATGTGCCACATAAGTGTTATTGATTGCTTAAATGCTTAAGTGTTCGAGGGGCAACATACTTTGTTGTCCCCTCATTTACATGCTTATTTAATTATTATTAAAGTGATCTAATGAGTGTTATCAAAGGTTTACAACCTTAAGCGAGGCATGGTAGGTTTTGTTTTCACTGGGCGGCATTAGGCTTGCCAGTGATTGGTTGCACACCTCTGCGTCCTATTCTTTCACTCGCTTGGTCATTGAAGGCCTTGGGGTGTTGGGTCATAGGTTATCGGGGTACATTTGGAGTACCCCAACGGAAGTGACAAAGGGATGCCGTCAAGAGTTTAAGGGATAAAGTATTTGTGAAAACAGAATGAAGAGCAGCTGCAACAAGCGGAATCGTATCCTTTTTATATGTGGTTATTTAGTTTTCTAATGCTTAAATGAATGCCTTGTATTAATTGTTATATTCTCGTACTTGTTAGTTGTATACTTGTTATTCAGTTTATAATGCTTGGCATATGTGCATTCACGAAAATGTTTTCAAAAACTCCCTGTATTTATTCCCCCTTCACTGAGTACGTGGTTGCTCACCCCTCTTTCTTCCATAATTTTAGGTAAAACAAGGAGGACTTTGAAGTGTTTTGTGTGAAACCCCATATTTTACATTTGCATAGAATTACTTTTTTTGACCTGTTTATGTGTTATATAAGTTAAAATGTGCTAATTCTGTGATTTATATTCTTATTACATTATATGTGGATGAAATTTTCACCAAAATTGGCATCAAAAATTTTATCGTTGGTTTTTGTGAATAGTGTTTTGAACGCACGTCCGCTAAAATTTTGACACGGGTATTTTTAGGATTTGAAAACCTAGTACTCTGTTATTAATAGACCCGTGTTTGATAAAAATTGATTCTGAAACAGAATTGAAATTTAAATAGACTTTTTGGGCGACAAGTAGCATTTTTTTAGCTAAATAGTGATTTTGCTAAACTCGATTCTTGCATTGACTTTTGTTGACCTAGTATATACTAATATAAATGTATTTATATGTGGTATTAAATGATTTTAGATTAATTGTGCATTCAAAAGACATTTAAAAATAAATAATACGACTTTTTACCTTCTTTTACAAAAATCAAGTTTTTAACTGAGTCGGGTGTTAATGTATGCAAATGAAAATTGTTGTCACCTAAAATAAACTATCTAAAAATAGTTTAAGTGTTAAATATATATTGGTGAGCAAAATAGTCAAGAAACACAATTAAAAGACTACAAATACTAATTAAAAGACTAGAAAATCAACTTTGACTTTTATTATTTTTATTGCCCTTGAGCTTATATCATCAACACACACTAAAATAGCACAAAAAACACTCCAAAAAACACTACATAACCGAAAATGCTAAGGAAAGCAAAGATAATGCATTTTTCTAAGGTTTTCAAGTGATTTTCTCATAGATTTTGCAATTCAAATCCAAATCACTTCATTTAAAGCTTGAAATTGCTTGTTGGACATCCATTCTACCTATTTCTAACCTTAGTTTGCATCAAAGGTGAGAGAAAAATTCTAGATCTCAAAATGTTATTTTTATGTCAATTCATATAATTGAATTTTCAGCTATTGAAATGTTGAATTGATGTTAGAATATTGCTCAGTAGATGCTAAGGATCATTTATATGTGTTTATATAAGTTTTGAATAGTTATAACATGTTTTTCTATTTTCCAGGTATTAAAATTGAGTTATTGGCTTGTGGTTGATTTAATGGAGTTGTGGTGGTTGGAATTGGTTGTTGTTAGTTTCTAAAAGTTTGTTAAATATGTGGTAGTAATATTGTAATGTCAAATTTTTGATTGTGATGTCGTGGTGAAAGTTCAGAAATTTCAGCCATGGTGCATTGAGGTTTTAGGGTTGTTGGGCTTGTTTTGGATGGATTGTAGTTGGTTTCCAAGGGGACTAATATAGTTGTTTGAGTGGGTGAGTGATATAAACTGGTTTGGTGGTTATTGGATTAGTAGATTGTAAGTTATGACTTTTAGAAGCTTGAGTAGTTTTTCTTAAAATATTGAAATAATGTCTTTAGTTGTTTGGGTGGTGTTTGAGTAGTTGAACCATGGGTTGTTGTTGGTTAGATTTGGGTTTGGTTGTGTGGTTTAATGCATGTTAAGTTGGATGGCCTACTTTGTCATCTAACCTAGTTGTTGGGTTGTTAATTGATTAAATGATATTATGTTGTTGAAATGCTATTAACTGATTGATTATTGATGAAGCTGGGAGATAGGCAACCTCTTTTTGTTATCCTCCTGTGATATGAATGATTATTATTATTGTCATGAGTCTTGGTATGTGTGTGCTACCTCTCGGGCAACGTTGGGCTATCGGGTTAATAACGGCATGACTATCATAGACTACCCCCAGCTCGCATGGGCAGAGGTGCCATAGAGGGAGGGGCTAGTGAGGTACCTCAGGTGCATGAGTAATGGGGAGTTATAAGAAGATGATTGAGATCGTGATGACATTTGGAGCTACACCAACTAGAGTATTCTTATTGATTGGTTATGATTATTGTTATGTTTATATTGATATTGATATTTGTTATGTATTTACTGCTCAAAGGATGATTTCCAGGGAGTATAGTAAATACTTTTAAAAGATCTATCGAATCCTCACTGGGTTTGTTTTATATAAGCTCACTCTCATTCATTATATGCATACAGAAGTTACTAAACATGAATATGGGTACGTGTCTCAGGAAGCTGAGAATGTGCCTTCTGTGGAGGAGTCTTATATGCTGGAGTCATATCCATGAGGTTGTCTTAGCTTTTGTAGTATGATGTATTGTATAACTTACTTAAAGATAAAGAATTATATAACTCTAGTTTAGTAGTCTTTCATTTGAACATGATTAGGTTGCTAGACTGGTTATAATCTATTTTACAAATGTATGATATGTCCTATGGTTAATGTTGGAACGGAGGCGTATAACTTATAAATGAACTGATGAATGGAAGTTTAATATATGGGAATGGTTGTGTTGTATATTGTTGGTTTGGTTGTGGAGTTGTTGTTGATCTTTGGAGTTTGTTATACGGAATTATGAGGGTTGGTTTAGAGCCCTGATGTCCGTGTTACTGTTGTTATACTGTCGAAATTCCGTTACGTCCTGACTGATCGTAAGTGGGGTCGAGTTTGAGTGTGACATTTTGCTAGTGGTTGGGCCTACTTTACAAAGAGTGTTATCTTAGGCTTTTGATAGTTCATAGTTATTTTGTAATGCCAATAGTATGTTAGATGTTTAATAATTTTTGTGGAGAGGTAATGTATGTATATTTAGTTTGATTTGAACTTGTAATATTAGTAGGCTTCAATTGGAAAATATGAGTTAGAGGGATGTGAAATGCTTGTGGTTGTGAAATTTTCTGATTTTACAAGGTTTAGATTGTCCATGGTACAGGAGAAATTCCATCCGTTTTCCCTCGTATGTTGCTTTGGGATTTAGATTGGGCAGTTGTAGCAAGACTTGATTCTGTGAGGGATTAGGTTGTTTCATGCCATTACTAGTACACTATTTTGTGATAATCAGGTAGCCTTATATACAGGGGCAAATGCAGGAATGATTTCAAATGGGGGCTAAAATTCAAAACTTTTGAACTATATAAATATATTTATTTCAGTGGGGGCTAATTCATCTTTTAACTAAAAATACATATATATCTAACATTTTTTTGAAAAAAAAAATACATAAAATTTTTAGCGTTTCTTTTTTTTGTCGAATCAGCGAGAAAATTTATTAATGAAAAAGAAAAGAACAAGCATAAAAGTACATCAAAATAGCCAAATCCAAGAGTTTCCTATAGATTAAGGAAGTAAACTACTCATGGAAATGGAAAGAAGCAACAAAAGGTACATCAGAACTGTCACAAAGAAACACAAGCAAACAAAGTCATGTCAACTAGGCAACAAACCTTGCTCTTCGCAAGAAATGACTGTTAATGGAAGATTTCTTGATAGGTCTTCTAACCAGAACTTTTATCATAACTTCTTCATGGATGCGTAAGAAAATCTCATCCTTAGATGATGCCTCATCCCTAAACAGCCTTTTGTTCTTCTCAGTCCAAATGTGGTAAATAGATGCACCAAG
This sequence comes from Ehretia macrophylla, assembly GCA_037974665.1. Taxonomy (NCBI): domain Eukaryota; kingdom Viridiplantae; phylum Streptophyta; class Magnoliopsida; order Boraginales; family Ehretiaceae; genus Ehretia; species Ehretia macrophylla. The sequence goes on along the minus strand of CM075781.1, from coordinate 38,761,852 downwards.
GATCAGCGGAAGATGTACTCCTTAATGTTGTTTCTACCTGCAAGAGAGGAACCAAGCTCAATGACATCTTGAATGTAAAGATAGGGGCATCAATAAGAATGAACATTAAACTTTCCTTCAAAATTCTTTTTGTGAAGCAACATTCAAAAAAGATATGGTCTCTTGTCTCCAAAGCCTGGCAGTAGAAAATGCAATGTACTCGATTGATGCTACTCCAGCAAAAAAGACGATATCTTCTAGCAAGACGGTCAAGGAAAGCGAGCCAAATAATAAAACTATGCCTGGAGATATTGTAAGAGAACCAAACAATAGTGTGCCAGCTAACTCGTTGACCTTTATCACGAACAAAATCCCAAGCATTATTGAAGGAAAATGAACCATTAGAGGTGAGAGACCAGACAAAAGAGTCATGAGGGGCCGATTGGGAGAGAGCATAGTGTGGTAAGTGATCAAGTAGTGCAAAGTCCAGAGGGTGGTGATGTGACTGTATTTGCAGCACTCAAACCTTGGTATTTTGTACTATATTTGTATCTTAAACTTGAGAATTATTGCAACACTTAAATACTTTCGATGCAATGTAGGATGATACCGTAAAGTGGAAATTCAGACCCAAAATGATCCAAAATGCAAGTCAAGAAGTGAAGAATGGGGATAGCACAAGAACTGGTGGAAGAATGATGCTGATAGAGTTGGAATTTGGTCGAAACTAGCGCCTAATCAGACTCGAAACGCTCAAAATAGCCCGAAAACGCCTCGATTAATGCTCGGTCAAAAGTCAACAAATAGAGCTAGAAAGTCAACAGACGGGCACTCGAGTGCACCCTCTTGGCGCTCCAGTGCCCCATGCAGAAAAATCCACAATGTTTCGGAAGAAAACACGTGTCGCAAATTCAATGTTGGAGCAGAATGGCGCTCGAGTGCACCAAACTAGCGCTCGAGCGCACCTCTAATTATTTGCCTATAAATAGCCCCCCTCCCTCCGAATTTGTTTAATTAATTTTGGATATTGGTTATTTTTAATCAATTTTCGAGTTAATTCTAGATAGTTTTTTGTTTTAGTCTTATTTAATTAGTGGGATACAGGGGAAATCCGACCTAGGTAGTTCTTATTCGGGAAAATTCTGCCCGAATAGCTACTATTAGGGGGAAGTCCGACCCAAGTACTTATTATCAAGGAAGGTTCTGCCCGAATAGCTTATAATAGGAAACCTCTTACTCGGGGAAAACTCATCCCTAGTATTTCTTATTTGGGGGAAATTATCTCCGCCCGAATAGCTACTTTGCATCAGACCTCTGCTAAAATTTCTGGGATCAGAAATACGCATTCATCAATACGGGGGAACCTTTCTTGACACTCTTTTATTTATAGAATTCATATTCAATTATGCCTAAGTAGATTGATATTTAGGGAGAATATTATAAATGTTAGTCTTTTAATATACGGTCTCTGATTCAGATTATACGCTTTGATGCAATACATGGCTTGTTTTAATTCAGTAATATCTTTCATACGTAATGCTTTTTAGTAGATGTATGATTACCTTACTATCATTATTGTCTTCCATAACATACTGCTTTTAAGTAGATGTTATGTCAGTTTTACTTTCATGCGATATATCCATGTTTTAGAATGTTAATCAAATAGCTTGACAAACTTAAAAGATTCCAAGTGACTATAGGTAATGCTTTTAAGTAGACCATAGTTTCTAGACTAGGAAGGAAAAGTTAATTACTTAGTTGAAATAGACCGTTTACACTAGGTTGCAAGCACATATCCATACGAAGGATGGAACGGCACCTGCATCAGAGTAGTAATCAGGATTTTAATAGGCTAAGTTAATTGACTAGGTTAAATGCTTATAGCTTAACCTCTTGCATAGAATCAGATAATCTTGAATATTGAGTCTAGATTAATTGCCTCATTTACATATTCAATCCTCTAGATCCCTACCCCTTGTATCCATATTTAGTTAGTTTAATTTAGTTATAGTATAATCAAACATCTTGTATAAACTGTTACACTTCCGCTTTAAACATTTTCACATACTACTTCACCAACTTGCTAACGCGTTTTCCTGTGGTACGATTCTGCACTCTAAGCACAGTACACTGCAAATAACCGTGTACTTGCGGGTATTTTAACTTGGTTTATAGCGCACATTTTTAATGCACAACCCAAACGCATCAAGTTTTTGGCGCCATTGCCGGGGAAGCACGGTCTAGTTTAGTTATTGATAAAAGTATTTGTGAACTTGTTTAAAGTGTCGTAATTATTCAAGTGTTGTAATTATTGTTCAAATTGTCTATACTTGTTTAAGTGTTGTAATTATTGTTTATATTATATATACATATTTTAAACTGTATAAGTTATTGCTTGTATAGTATTTTAGTTACAAAAAAATGTTTGGGAAATTTAGATGATCAAAAATGTGACTCATTTTAATGTTTAGTCCGATCAATGGGCTTTTAATGAAACAACTCAACCCCCTATCCTAAATACATGTGAAGTTTGTTTTCAGTTTGGGCATACTTTTGAAAATTGTCCCCAAAATCCCAAATTCTTTCATAGTCATGATTCTACTGGTCAAGGTTATTTTTCAAACAATGATGTGTACTTAAATGCATATAACCCGGAATGGAAAAACCATCAAAATTTATTTTGGGATTAAAATGATACATCTTTTCTGCCTCAAAATTTTAAAGAAAATGCATTTCAAAACCCTAATTCTTCTGAGTTTTGCGAAAGCTTTCAAAGTAATTCTTTCAATCAAAACTTTTGTTATCCTAACTCGACTGAATTTTCTTTTCCTAAACCGAACTTTGATGACAAGTTCGGCCAACTTGTCCAACTCGCCGAATCCAACCATCAATCTATATAAACGCTACAAGACCAAATCGATCAACTAGCCGAGAGCATAAATGGGTGGGATAAAGTCGAGCACCCTATTCAACCTATCGTGAGTCCGCAAGACCAATCTAGTTCCGTTTATCATGAAACTACCCAAAATCAGGTTGATGAGGTAGAAGTGTTTAATGGAGATAATTTGGGTAAAGAATGCAACACTAGGAATGAGGTAGATAGCATGTTTGAGGCAAATACTCCAAGTTGGCAAAACCAGCCATCACTTTGGAGTCAAGAAAATTTTTCTCAAAACTTCGAAAGTCAAGTCCCTACACCTTTTCAATCTGAATCTTCTGTTGATCCTATCCTTAATCTTTTCAAACAAAATGATCAACAAGATGATTGGATTGACTCTAAACCTCCTAAATCCACTGACAAGTTTGACCAACTTTTTCAACTTGTCCAAACCAATGCTCATAGGCTTCAATCTTTAGATCAACACATTCAGTCTATTATGAACCCCTTTGAAGAAATACCATGTGAACAGACTAATGAAATGAGCGAGATTATTTGGGAGACATCTAATAGGGAAAATGAATTTGAGAAAAATGATGAAACACCTCGCATAGAAGGACAGAATGACCTTAGTAATATCATGACTCAACCCGACTCTGACTCCTCTTCAAGGAAGATGAGTGTACACACTTCCTTAGAGTTTTCACTCTTTTAGGATGAGTCTATTGAGTCTACTTTCATTCTTGCATCCTTCTTGATACCTGAAGAAGATGTTAATGAGATTGATCGACCTTTGTATTTAATTGACCGAGAGAATGAGTCCAATACTTCCACGCCCTTTTCAACTGATTATAACACTAAAAAAGAAGTTTCGACATCCATCTTCTCTCTTGTTGAAAGTTATCTCAGTTCTACATTTGATGTGTCTTCCTCTGTTATGCAACTCACAACATTACACAAGGAGGCACAATTTAGATTTGACCAATTTATGAACAATATGTTGCATACATCTTTTAACTTATGAGTTGACGAATTGGGTGACACTGATTTACAAAATACTATGGCCCCTGTTGACATAGTCGAGAACATTCCCACACACATCACATTGGGACGGGAATTGTCACCTTTTCAAGGTGACCTGAGAAAGGCATGTTCTATAGGAATAATGTACCATCATTTGTTGCATGATCCTTTTCCATTCAAGAATTGTGCTAAAACGATTATCAGGCAATATGTGCCGAAGAGCTTTAAACATAGATGGCTCTAACACTGGCGCCTGGCTGAGGGCATAAAACTCAACGCTGCTAGGAGGCAACCTAGTGTTCTTTTTTAAATGCTTTAATGTTTTAGGTTAACTCTTGAACCCTAGAAAAGAGTATAAATATTCTGGGTAGTTAAATTATTTGCTTAATATATTAGTTATTTTCCATGACCATATTTCTTTTTGGTTTCTCCCCTATATATTTGTTCTTGACCCCCCATCTCTTATACTATTTTGTATAGATTAAACTTACTATTATTTTTGATGTGTTGGTGATAATCTGTAAAATGATTTGTCTACTAATCTTTAATTGCAGAATGATACATCGTTTGGCAAAAGTTAGTAAAAAAACTTTGACATCAACATAGAAATGCTTCACAACAGGCGATATCTTTCCTTACTACATTTCCCTTTATACTTGATCAACATGCGCTGATGAGTAAACAAACCATAGGTTTAGGAATGTAGCATTTGTCATTATGTTATTTCTTGCATATTATACCCTCACTGTCTTACATTGCTATTTGTTTGAGGACAAGCAAAGTTTCGGTGTGGGGGTACGTACATTTCATGAAAAAACGTTTTCAAAATATGCAAGAAATACACCATTTTTTATTTATGAGAAGAATAGTTTGCTACCTTACCTATTAAAGGAGATGATTTAGATGATTTGAGAACCTATGTTGTTAGCTATGTATTGTGAAAAACTTTGAGGAAACTCTGTAAGAAAAATTTTGGAGTACTAAATTCATGAGTAAACCTAGCTGTTCTTCCTTTCTTCAATTGATATCTATGTGATTATGAAAGGACTGAGATATGATTGCCATTTGTTATGAGAACTTTTTGTGATTGAAACCTGAACCCTTATGCCATATCTGTACAATTTGTTATGTTATTCTGTCTATATGTACATTGTGAAAAAAAAAAGAGTTGTACATACCTTTACTTTTGAAATAAAATTTTTGGTGTAAATATGTTATAAATCTTTAAGCACCACTATCCTAGACATTGTAATTTGGGATATGTGCTATAGTGTAAGGTTTCAAGCTTGGATACCTCGGGTGATTAAGGCACGTAGGGGTCCCTTTGAAACCTGGCAACCTCAGTCATAATGGCGGGGGATTGTTGGCCTTAAAGCCCGCTACATGGGATATCCAGAAAGCAAATGAAATTGAACACTATATAAAGATATTGTAAGTTGTAGTTTTATTTTTCTAGCAAACGTTAAAGGGTTAAGACATGATCAAGAGTTTGATTGCAAATGTAGGTGAGAATATCAAAGTCCGATCTGTTTGCATAATTTGAAAATTGAGAATTGTGTGAACTTAATCTACTTAGTTTACTTCTAAATATGTACTCCGAAGCTATCAATAGTCGATTTCCAATAAAGAGTATCTGTTTGTGAAAATTGTGTACAAGGTTCTCTTATTATGTTTGTCATCAACTACTGAATAGGTTTCAGATAGTAGATTGCATTTCTCATGTTACATACTTGGAAAATGTTTGACAAAAAGATAGGATAGATTATGATATCTGTTTTTGACTTGTAAAATTTTCTGTAAATTTCACTTTCACTTCTATTTTAAAGACAGTCTTTCTTGAGGGCAAGCAAGATTTAGGTTTAGGGATGTTGATGTGACTGTATTTACAATACTCAAACCTTGGTATTTGTATTATATTTGCATCTTAACTTGGGAATTATTGCAATACTTTGATACTTTCGATGCAATGTAGAATGATACCATAAAGTGGAAATTCAGACCCAAAATAATCCAAAATACAAGTCAAGAAGTGAAGAATGGGGAGAGCACGAGAACCGGTGGAAGAATGTAGCTGATAGAGTTGGAATTTGGCCGAAACTAGCACGTAATCAAACTCTAAACACTCAAAATAGTCCAAAAATACCTCGATCAATGCTCGTTCAAAAGTCAACAGACAGGCGCTCGAGCACGCCCTCTTGGCGCTTAAGTGCCCCATGCAGAAAAATCCACAATGTTCCAGAAGAAAACACATGTCGCAAATTCAACGTTAGAGCAGAATGGCGCTCAAGCGCTCCCCAGGAATTATCCGAAAGCTGCCACGTGTCAGGCATTCAACGGACCACAAAGAAGCGTGCTCGAGTGCGCCTACAGGGCGCTCGAGCGCGCCTCTAATTATTTGCCAATAAATAGCCCTCCCCTCTCTCCGAATTTGTTTAATTAATTTTGGATTTCGGTTATTTATAATCAATTTTCGAGTTAATTCTAGATTATTTTTAGCTTTAGTCGTATTTAGTTAGCAGGATACAGGAAAATCCCACCTAGGTAGTTCTTATTCGGAAAAATTTTGCCCGAATAGCTACTATTAGGAGAAAGTCCGACCCAAGTAGTTATTATTCGGGGAAGGTTCTGTCCGAATAGCTTTTAATAGAAAAACTCTTATTCGAAATAAACTAATCCCTAGTAGTTCTTATTCGTAGAAAATTAGCTCCGCCCGAATAGCTACTTTGCGTCGGACCTCTGCTCAAATTTCTGGGATTAGAAATACGCGTTCGTCAATACGGGGGAGCCTTTCTTGACACTCTTTTAGTATAGAATTCATATTCAATTATGCCTGAGTAGATTGATATCTAGGGGAGAATATTATAAATGTTAGTCTTTTAATTCAGATTATATAATTTGATGCAATACATGGCTTGTTTTAATTCAGTAATGTCTTTCATATGTAATATTTTTTAGTAGATGTATGATTACCTTACTATCATTATTGTCTTTCAAAACGTAATGCTTTTAAGTAGACATTATGTTAGCTTTACTTCCGTGCCATGTATCCATGTTTTAGAAAGTGAATCAAATAGCTTGACAAACTTAAAAGATTCCAAGTGACTATAGGTAATACTTTTAAGTAGACCATAGTTTCTAGACTAGAAAGAAGAAGTTAATTACTTAGTTGAAACAAACCATTTACACCAGGTTGCAAGGACAGATCCATACGAAGGATGGAACGGCACTTACATCAGAGTAGTAATCGGGATTTTAATTGGCTAAGTTAATTGACTACGTTAAATATTTATAACTTAACCTCTTGCATAGAATCAGATAATCTAGAACATCGAGTCTAGATTAGTTGCCTCATTTACATATTCAATCATCTAGATCCCTACCCCTTGTATCCATATTTAGTTAGTTTAATTTAGTTGTAGTATAATCAAACATCTTGTATAAACTGTTATACTTCCGCTTTAAATATTTTCACACACTACTTCACCAACTTGCTAACACGCTTCGTTGTGGTACGATTTCGCACTCTAAGCACACTACACTGCAAAGAACCATGCTCTTCCGAGTATTTTAACTTGGTTTATTGCGCACATTTTTAATGCACAACCCGAACGCATCAGGTGGAGTGACCAATTCCAGGAGTTGTGGATGATGACATCTGAAACACTAGAATACCAAAAGAGTGTACGATGATTGTGTAGGTGAGCTAAGCGGCCTTCAGGGTACCAATTGTCATGCTAGAAAAATGTGCTACGACCATCACCAATACGATGAAAGATGAGATCACAAACAATGGTCTAAGATTAAGGAGTTTCCTCTAAGTCCAACTAATATTGGTAGGGACCTACATAGTCCAAAGGCATTTCTCCTTTATGTGATTAGCCCAAATCCTAGCGCTCCAAATAGAATCTCGCATTGAGTACATTCTCCAGAAAAGTTTCATAAAAGCTACTTTGTTAATATCCCCAAAAGTTCTAATGCCCAGCCCCCTTCACGGTGAGGCTTGAAAACACTAATCCAAGAGACTTTTGGTCCTATGTCCCTCCAAAGAAAAGCAGCAAACTTCCTTTCAATGTCTACAAGAATACATTTTGGAATTACAAGAGCACTCGCCCAGAAGACGTGCAAGTGGTTCAAGAAAAATTTGATCAATTGAAGTCTACCAGTAAAAGAGAGCTAGTTATGGGTCCAGTATTCAATCCTCTTTGAGATCTTGTCAAGAAGGCTCTGGCAATCCTGTTTTCTCAGCCGCCCCGAGATCAAAGGGATACCCAAAAAATGAAATAGAAACATCCCTTCCCTGAAACCTGTCTACTCACCTATAGATTTCTTAAGGTCCAGAAAACCCCCTCCAAAGATGGTCTCACTCTTATCAGCATTGAAACTCAACCCCGAAAGTATGTGAAAAATTTCCAAGATACCCATGATGTATCTGATAGAAGGAAGATCAGCCTTGCAAAAGATGAGAAGGTCATCGGCAAAGCAAAGATGGTTGAGCTTAAGCTTAGCACACTTTGGATGAAAAGCGAAGTCATTACGGGAGGCAAGAATGTTAAGCATATAATTGAGGACCTCCATTGCAATAACAAATAGGTAGGGAGACAGCGGGTCACCTTGTCTAATTTCGTTTCCTTCTTCAAAATAACCTCCCAAAGTACCATTGATGGAAACCGAGAAACGAGGCAAGGTGACACAGGCTTTAATCCAATTGACAAACTCTTGAGGAAACCCGAAAGCATGCAAAGTAGGAAGCACAAAATCTCATCTCAAAGTGTCAAAAGCTTTAACAAGGTCAACCTTTAATGTGCATCTGGGAGTGGAATTTTTCCTAGAGTAGGCACGGATAAGATCTTGCACAATGAGGATATTTTCAACAATGAGTCTATTTTTCACAAAAGCTTACTGGTTCCGTGAAATGATATGAGGAAGACAACTCTTGAGGCGATCAGCTAAAATCTTGGAAATGCATTTATAGAAGGTGTTGCAGCAAGAAATGGGCCTAAAATCTTTCACATTACAAAGGTTAGTAATTTTAGGAACCAAAGCAATAAATGTAGAGTTTACCTCCTTAAGAAGCAATGAAGAGTGGAAGAATGATTGGATTGCAGAGATAACATCATCTTCAATAATACTTCAAGCAGTTTTGTAGAAATGAGAGGTGAAACCATAAGGACCTGGGCTTTTGTTACCATTAAGGCTAAACATTGTGGTTTTGATCTCATTAGTTGTTACTGAGTCAGTGAGGCTTCTGCACAACTCTTGAGGGATGACTTTTCTAACAATGGATTGGATGTCCTCAACCCTGAAGGGTTCCTTGGTAGCATTTGAAGAGCCAAGAAGGTTAGTATAAAAATTAACAACTTTATTCCTTACCTCATCTTCCTTGCGAAGAATTCTACCATTTGCATCAACAAGCCTATTGATGGTGTTCTTGGATTGGCAGTTTTTGATGGCTTTGTGGAAAAAAAGTTGTGTTAGAATCAATGTCCTTGATCCAAGAGACTCTGGATTTTTGGCAAAGAATGTCGTCTTGGGCTTTTGATAGAGACTCGATCTCCGTAGTAAGCTCATTTTCTTTAACAATATCGTCTTGATTGGCAATCCCATTGAACATGTCATGTTGGATCATAGAAACTTTTTCTCTAATAGAAGAAATTCTACTAGAGAGGTTAGTGAAAAAAATATCATTGAAAGATTTAAGTGCAGGTTTAAGCCTTTTCTGTTTTTGGACCAAACGGTACATGAGGGAGCCTACAATGTTACAATTCCAAACCTTACTTACAGTCTCAAGAAATCTATCATGGTGAGTCCAAGCATTAAAGAACTTGAAAGGTTTCGGTTTGGATGTGATTGGGACATTAGTGTAGAGAACAAGTGGGGAATGTTCTGAGGGGCCAGGGTCATCAATGAAGAGTGTAAAATGGTCAAATGAGTCTAACCAAGCTTGGTTATCAAGGGTTCTATCAAGTTTTGAAACTTTGAAATGGTCACCCAAGCTTTTGTTGGTCCAAGTTAAAAGGGGACCAATACTAGGGTGGTTATGAAGATAAGCTTTCAAAAGGCAATCTTTGAAGTCATTGGAGCTAATGGATGGATATCAGTTAATGGACATATCATCAACCTCAAGAGTTTCATTGAAATCTCCTAAGACACACCAGGGGGAAGAGTGACAATTGTTGCTCCAGATAGAAATTTGTTGCCAAAGGCTTTTTCTTTCAGAATGGGTGTTTCGACCATAGACAAAAGTAGCCTAGAAAGATAGATTTTCAGTTAAGGACATGACGCGACAATGTATGGCTTGGTCAGTACAATCAACTTTTGTGACATGGGCTCTATCATGCTTCCATAAGATCCAGATATGACCAGTAGGGCAAGAATCATAATTGTGAATGAACCCAAAATACTTGAAACGGTTGGCAATAATGGAATTCATTTTATTAAATTTGACCTTAGTTTCAAGGATGCAAAAGACATCAATATAATGTTTATTCACAAAATGCAAGACTTTTTTTTGTTTGCGGGGCTTATTAAAACCCCGGATGTTCCATGCACTAATAATCATGAGGAATGGGAGGAAGCGAGATATCCAGGGGAAGAAGATCCCAAAGAGGAGATAGGGGCCTTACCTCCCACCAACGAAGTGACTGCTAAGGAGAAATCACCAAGCTTTGGAGAGCCATGGTCCACCTTATTGACAATTTCACCACCAAGCCCTTGAAGCGCGCTAAACTTGTTAGAATTGGATTTTGAGGGAGAAACATGTTTTGGATATATGAAGGTTGGCTTTGGTGAAGCTTGACGAGTACTAGCATTAGCACTTGGCTTGGAAATAGGGTCGGGTTTAGGTAAGGCCAAATTATTAGGTTAGGAACCAGGCAGGGAAGGGGCAGAATTAGGTAGAGGGTCAGGTTTATGTTGAGTCACATGATAGGTGGATGTGCTAGGATCATTAAGCTTGCTAGGAGCATCTTGGGCTATAGGATTTACGAACGTGAAAGGTTGAGATTTGTTCTTTTGGGGAACATGTTTCCATTCATCATGAGGTTGTTGTTGTTTCCTTGGCAAGGTGGTCACTTCAACTTTCTTGGCTTCACGGGGAAATTATTATTGTTATGACCAACAATATTACAAAAGGTACATCTTGAAGGCTTCTATTCATACTCGATGTCAATCTTCACAAGTTTACCATACCTATTCTTAGTCCATGTATGGTCCGGTAGATCTTTGTTAATGTTTATTTCAATGCACATTTTAGCATAACCAAGGTGGGATCTTTCTTCGATTTTAGAATCCATTTGTAAAGGAACTCCAATGGTGCTACCCACATAGCTCAAGCCTCTTCTTGACCAAAGATCAAGTGGAACATTCTTGAATTTTAGCCAAATGGGAACTTTTTCACAAATAAGGTTGACAAGTTGAGTGTTGGGATCCCATCTTCGTAAAAGAAGGGATTTATGGTTGACATGCCACAATTCTTGGAGAATAGTATTGCTAGGATCTGATTTTAGCTAATGTTTTTATTGGCTATGTTTTAGCAAAATTTTGGATATTGCGTATAGAGTTTTGATATTGCAGATAAGATGATTGAAGTATTCTAGTGCAAGTGTAATTAAAGATAAGAGGAGTTCTAGTGCAAATAGTATTCAAGCCATGAAGAGTCTAAGTTCAAATAGAGTTTATGTTTTGAAGAGTTCTACATCTTTGGGGATAAGGTGATAAAGAGATAGAGTTTTAAGCTATCAAGAACTCTTGTGCTAAAGAGATATCCTTGAAGACTCTCCTACCTATACTCGACATCTGCAGCAGAGCTTCATAAATAGGCGTGTCAATTCTTAGTTGAAAACACAGCGAGCAGTGAGCAGAAAATAAGAAGCTGAATTGTGAGTTAGCTATAGGTTGTCTGTGTCAGGTCGTGTTGCAACATGTTGTGTAACAGAGTGTATTGAATATTCTAATTAGTGTTGCAACACAGACTGTTTTTTGTCTTATGTATTGACCAATCCATCTAGAGTTTCAAGACTCTTTTTATTATGTTTTTAGTGTACATTCTTCGGGAGAATGTGTGTTCTCGGGAGAGAACTTTGTAAGTCGAGGGGAGCTCGCCAAACTAGAGAATCTATTAAAGGAGTCTTACACCTAGGCGGCAAGGGTTAAGAGGGAGTCTTCAATTGCGTAAGTTTCTATTGGTGTCTGTAATCTCTTGAAACTTAGTGGATTGGTTTGTTAGGCCAGGGAGTGGCCGCGTGGACGTAGACCAAGTTGGTTGAACCACATTAAAATTTTTGTGTGCTTACTTTTGTTACAACAAATTTACTTTCCTGCAAATTTTACTTAGTTGATTTGTTTTATTATCAAATTGATTAAAGAGCTAGAAACTATCAATTGACATCAAGAGCAGGTTACTGAACTAACTCGATTAGATCTTTGGAAAAATTTTTCTGGCTGTTTTGCAGGTATGGACACATTTCATGATGGAAGTTCAATCACCAAACCACCACTACTGGATGGATCAAACTACTTATATTGGAAGGCTTGGATGAGAACATTTATCAAATCCATTGATGAAAAAGCTTGGAGGGCAGTTATCGTAGGATGAGCGCATCCTACAATGAAGAATGATGAAGGAATTGATGTGCCGAAACCCGAGGATCAGTGGGCCGCAAAAGAAGATCGTTTGGCTAACAATAATTCTAAGGCTTTAAATACGATTTTCAATGCTGTAGATCTAAATCAATTTAAACTGATTTCAACTTGCGAAATTGCTAAATATATTTGGACTATTTTACAGACTGCATATGAACGAACAACAGCTGTCAAAGTGTCCAACCTTCAAATTCTTGCAACAAGATTTGAGGAATTGAAGATGCAAGAGGATGAGACTATTGCTGATTTCAATGGCAAGTTGTGTGACATTGCAAATGAGGCATTTGCATTAGGAGAAAAATACTCAGATTCAAAGCTTGTGAGGAAAGTCTTGCGGTCACTTCCTAATAGATTTGCCATCAAAGTTGTTGCCATTGAAGAATCAAAAGGTATTGATGACGTGAAGTTGGATGAATTAATGGGTTCACTTCAGACTTTTAAAATGAAATTTAAACAGAAAAGAAAGGAGAAAAATATTGCATTCCAAGCAGAAATTAAAAAACAAGATGATCAAAGCTCTTACTATGATGAAGATGCAGAAATTACTGAATCTTTAGCATTGCTCACGAAGAATTTCAACAAAGTGCTGAAAAAATGGAAGACTCAGAGAAGTGGATATAGGCCAGTAACTTTTGAAAGGAAGTAGACTGTTACAACAAATCCTGAGACATTCAGAAAGCAAAATGGAAGAACGTTCAAGGAGAAAAAGAGAAATAAAGGTATTCAGTGCAGGGAGCGCGAAGGCTTTGGTCATATACAAGCTGAATGTGCAAATACCTTGAAGAAAAAAAACAAGGCCATGAACACCACTTGGAGTGATGAAGATTCAGATGATGTTTCTGAAGGTGATAAAGGATAGACTAGCAATTATGTTGCATTTGCTGTTGCAATAAGGCAGAATGGCTGAAAGACTGTTTCAGCTGATGTCGCACCATCTGTTGCAACAACATCCACAACAGAACATATACTATCAGATGACAGCAGCACGAATTCAGAAACAGAGAGTGATGATGATTTGGATGAAGAAGGAATCATGAAAGCATACAAGGAGATGTACGAGAAATGGCTGATTGTATACAAGAAGAATCAAGAGCTAGAAGAAAAGATTAATGAATTGGAGGATCAAAAGGCTGACTTAACAAAATATGTAAGAAACTATCAGATCCAAGCAGCCAAGAGTCAACTAAAGATTGAAGAGTTGCAACTAGAGTTGAAATAAACTCAGCGAAATGTGAAGATGTTGAATTCAGGTACTTTGAAGCTTGATCATATATTGTTAACTCAAAAGCCTAATGGAGAGCATACTCGATTTGGGTCCCAAGAAGGCACTTCAACTGGTAAACTATCTTTGTCAAAGAAACTGTGGAACCGAAGCTGGACCAGTATCTTGCAACATCTCCTGTGACAAAGGCAAAAATTTCAGAAGGAAAGCAAAAGAGATTTGTTCCAATCTGTCATTATTGCAGCGTTCCTGGACACATCAGACCATGATGCTATAGGTATAGTGATGATCTAAAAAAAGTTATGTTTGTCAATTATTTCTTTCATGGTAAGCCTAGGAAATCACCAAAAGTAAGGGTTGATTTGTCACAACAAAACTTGAAACAACTCTAGGTTAGAAAATCTGTACACACTTGTCTAGTTGTTTATACCTTGTTACAAGCTTGTACCACTAACTCTTGGTATTTTGATAGTGGTTGTTCTAGGCATATGACGGGAGATCGTGAGATGTTGACAAATTATCAAAGTTGCTCTGAAGGTCAAGTAACATTTGGTGATGGTGAGAAAGGTCAAGTTCTTGGGAAATGAACTCTTGCTATTAAAGGCTTTCCAAGATTAAAGAAGGTTCTTCATGTTGAAGGGTTGAAGGCAAATCTCATAAGCATTAGTCAGTTGTGTGATCAAGAGTTATTTGTCAAGTTCACCAAGGATGGATGTCAAATGTTTGATAAATCTAACAATTGTATTCTTGTAGGGACTAGATCGACAGACAATTGTTATATGTTTGACCTCACCATGCGCACAAACTTTTTTTGTGTCAAAATAATTTACTTGATAATGCTGAAATTTGGCACCAAAAGTTAGGTCATTTAAATTATAAAATGCTTAACAAGATTGTAACAACAAGTGAAGCAGCCAGCGACGATGTTTCAGAGGCTGGTGCAACAAGAGGTGCAACAAATCTGGAAAAATCAGAAACTTTTGGAAGTAGTAATTTGGAGTCAAAAGCTCAGGAACCACTTGTTCATGTTCACAAAAATCACTTAGCATAAGATGTTATTGGTTCCATTCATGAAGGGATCAAAACTCGAGGTAAGCCTAAGGTGAACTACAGGGAAATTGTCAGGTATGTATGCTTTATCTCACAACTTGAAAAAGGCTACAAGAGGGGGGGAGTTGATAAAACTCTATTCATTAGGAAATTTGATTTAGGGATTTCGATTGCACAAATTTATATAAATGATATAGTTTTCGGTACAACATCTAAAAGCAAGGCTAATGAATTTGTGAAGCAAATGAAGCAAATGTTGGAAGACTATAGTATTGAACAGGGAGTTTTAACTATTTTTTGTAATAATACTAGTGCCATAAATATTTCTAAAAATCATGTGCAACATTCACAAACTAAGAACATTGATATATGACACCATTTTATTCGTGAACTTGTTGAAACAAAAAAGGTTGTTCTAGAATATGTTGCAACAGGACAACAACTAGCAGACATTTTCACTAAGGCACTGAACTCTGTGAGATTTGAAGTTTTGAGAAAAGATATTGGTATTTGTACCAATTAATTGTGGGACATGCATTGAAACATGAATGTGTTAAGTCTCAAGAGATGTGAAAGTTTAATAATTAAATCAAATTGAGATTTATTTTTTGAACGATACTTCTTGTGCACACAATATTTTGATATGATTGAGAAACTGATTTTAATGGTTTGCAAGAATTTGATCTTCCTAGTGACTCTGGATATAAAAAGAAGTCTATTTATCAATTCCTATACTCTATTCACTCATGAAAGGGAAAAAGATACAAAAAAAAGAAAAAAAAAGGAAAAAAAAACAAAATAAAAAAAAGGAGAAAGTGGAGATTGGAAAAAACTACCTATACCAGATTGAAAGATCTAGAGTAGCTTTCACTCACCACTTCATCTTCTTGAGAAAGTGCTAGGGCATTATTTTATAGGTTTCTTGAAAGCAAGCATGATATCACTCATTCAGGAGTTTTCTCCCAGGTTTTTGTAGGGTCTGCATAAAGTAAATATTCAGGGGGAGCCTCGAGCTAAAGGGCATATTGGACCAACTCCTGCAACAGCTTCTGATGTGTTGTTGCAACAGGTGCAGAAACTTCATAGTGAAGTCCATGAGCTGCGTAACAATCACGTCACTGTTAATGCTAATCAGCAAAAAATCATGGCTGATCTTGAGAAGTTGATGGTAGGACAACAAACCTTACTTGATTTCATCTCCAAATCCGCTGTTTGAATGTTCATTTGTTTGATGATTATTGCTTTATTACTTTACTGGTTTTATTTTTGCTCTAATACTTTGCTTTGTTTAAATTCTGCTACTTTGCTCTAGGTTCATATTTATGTTTGATATTTTATGTTATGCATTTATTTCTCTGATACTCTATGCAACTGATTTGGTTTCTTTTGTCAAAGGGGGAGATGGATCCCACAAGACAATGGTTTCATTTATACTTTGCTAAATTTTGTGTTACATTGTCTATTTTGATGATTAAGTTGGCTAACTGTTATGCTAACCATTGCTTGTGAATGTTTTTGGCAAAACAGAGCCAAAATGGGAGATTGTTAGGATATGCTTTTAGCTAATGTTTTTATTGGCTATGTTTTAGCAAAATTGTGGATATTGCGTGTCACGCCCCGACCCGACCCTGCAAAAGGCCAAGCCCGGACCCGACACACGGACGGAGTCTCCTCTGTACCGCGGACGATCCGAAAACCCTAAAATCAATATAACACTTGCGAAAACCATATAATAATCAAAACAAGCCAACTTTCTTCAAAACATACATTTCTTATTATCCAACTTTCCAACACAAAAATGCTATGGATAGTCCACAGGTCTTTATGCCACTAAACCATTAGCTATTAGCATGCATTTCTTCACTAGTCAACAGAGTATAAGTTACAACATTACATTCTTCCAACTTATACAACATAAGACCGTAGAGGCCTCAAACTAGAAAATATATACAAGGCTACAAGCCTCAAAATTAAGTGACCTCCACGCAATATACATAACAAACAAGGTTCGCACAAAAACTGGTAACCAACCACCAGCAAAGCAGAGAAGTGCTATCACGGAAACACCTCCACCTGCTCCTCCTCCTCTATTATCTCGAGAGGGTCTGCTTCAACTACTCCTGTAAAACATAGTATAGAGAGGAATGAGCAAAAACTATTGCTCAGCGAGGGCAATTGGTCTCAAGGACGGAGATGAGAGGAGGATGCAATGCAATTAGCCAAGCAATGTATACATATATCATACCGTGATATAATAAAGCCATCAACAAAACAAGGCAAGCATTAAAGCAATAAACACTCATTCAAAGGATACGATACTCTTTTCACGAGCAACTTTCAAACACAAATTCGATGATGACGCGCCGGCCCAAACCACCTTATAACACCAGTTTGGAATACCCCGGAAGTATCCATCAGCCTACGACCCAAATATCCCTGGGAGGCAACCCAAGCGAGAAAGGGAATAGCAGCGGAGCTAGAGCAACCAACACTGGCAACCCAAGGCTACCCAGAGAGGCCCATTACTCACGTGCGAGACACTATGCAATGCAAGACTCGATACAAGCCAATAAACAAGCGATAAAGCCACATGTAGGAGAATAACAAAGTAGGTTACTCTCGCACGCAATAGCAACAATTGATAAGCAATTCAATCCAAATCAACTCAAACAAGTATTTCAAGTAATTCTAAGCATTCTATAGGCATAAAGACAAGAAAACACACAAAAACACAAATCGGCCCCAACTATCAGAACACTACCATTTCCAAACGAGCCACGAGTTCTGGAAACCGACTTCGCCAACCCTCCTAGGTTATCATAAGGCACGTCTAAAGACCCCGAAACCTTACTTTACCCTAGAACTCGCGCAAAGCACCGATTTCCCTCTTTCTCGTTTGAACTACAACTATATCAACCAAACACCCAACCAACGCCATAATCGCACCAAAAGTGCTTCCATGGCTTCCCGAAGCAATGCCAACACGCAAAATGAGAAAATACTAAAGTCGACCTAAACGACCCCGACTTTCCCAAAGGCATAATTCTCATTTTTTCCACTACGCAACCCAAACAAACCACACATTTTAGCATTCTAGCGTACCTAGCACAATTCTACATCAACAGAAAGCATAACAGCGCAACTTCAACGTTTCAAGGTTTTACTATTCACAAAACACTATTCAATTAACAATTTAATTTGCAATCACAACATTTAACCGCAGAAAATGTTACAAAGCTATAAATACATGTTCTACAAATGCCAAGGAACATTCTAGAAGCATCAAATCGCTTTAAATAACGATCTACGGATAAATCTCAAAATTGACAAAGTTAACATACATAACGTATAAATGCGCAAATAACATGCTTCCCTCACCTTAGGCACTCCTAGTCGCTAGGAAAACAACGCTAGTCACCTCAGAAACCACCCCGCACGAGCTCTCGCGAAGATTGATCGATTGGAAGTTGAAAGGTTTTTTTTTTCTTCTTTGGAACTCACAGCCAGCTCCTCACTGTTTTGCTGCTGTTTTTTTTTTATTATGCTAAGTTATAAGCTTATAAGGTGTTAAATGGTCAAAGTTGGTCAAGGCTAGGTCAAACAACTTAAGACTTGGTCAAAGGGCCCCATTTTGTGCATTTTAAAGCCGTTTTAGCTAAGGTAAGATCAATTAAAGCTAGCAACAATTAAAATATAAAATTTAAGTCATCTAAATACTAGTTTCACTATTTGATGAGGACTGGAAATCGTTATCTAGCTATTGCTCCTTAAATGCAATGCATGTTGCGACGGCGAGAAAGTAACAATTAATTCACAAAGAATTTAAGGAAATATAATTTTCAAAATAATAAACAAAGAATTTTCACATTCCGGGCTCGGGTATTACATTGCGTATAGAGTTTTGACATTGCAGATAAGATGATTGAAGTATTCTAGTACAAGTGTAATTCGAGTTAATAGAAGTTCTAGTACAAGTAGTTTTCAAGCCATGAAGAGTCCAAGTTCAAATGAAGTTTATGTTTTGAAGAGCTCTACATCTTTGGGGATAACGTGATAAAGAGATAGAGTTTCAAGCTATCAAGAACTCTTGTGCTAAAGAGATATCCTTGAAGACTCTGCTACCTATACTCGACATCTGCACCAGAGTTTCATAAATAGGCATATCAATTCTCAGTTGAAGACACAGCGAGCAGTGAGCAGAAAATAAGGAGCTGAATCGTGAGTTAGCTATAGTTGTCTGTGTCAGGTCGTGTTGCAACATGTTGTCTAACAGAGTGTATTTAATGTTCTAATTAGTGTTGCAACACAGTCTATTTTTGTCTTATGTATTAACCAATCCATCTAGAGTTTCAAGACTCTTTATATTATGTTTTTAGTGTACATTATTCGGGAGAAGAAGGTGTGTTCTCGGGAGAGAACTTTGTAAGTCGAGGGTAGCTCGCCAAACTAAAGAATCTACTAAGGGAGTCTTACACCAAGGCAGCAAGGGTTAAGAGGGAGTCTTCAATTGCGTAAGTTTCAATTGGTGTCTGTAATCTCTTGAAACTTAGTGGATTGGTTTGTTGGCCAGGGAATGGCCGCGTAGACGTAGACCAAATTGGTTGAACCACGTTAAAATTTTTGTGTCCTTACTTTTGTTGTAACAAATTTACTTTTCTGCAAGTTTTCCTTACTCGATTTGTTTTATTATCACACTGATTAAGAGCCAGAAGATTAACAAGTATCAATCACATCTTCATTTTCAAACTAGAAGACGAAAATCCCATAATTTATACGTTTTATGTCAACTTTTCCAAAGGGCTTCCAAAGTATGTCCATAAACTTTTGGATGAGAAAAAAGGTGGAGGTTCATCGATGAATTGTCCAATGAGACAACTATTCCAAACTTTATCATTTTCTTCATAGACATCAAGTGGGGGATAAACAACTTTCATTCCAACTTCCTCACAAACCTCCATATCAACAAAGTCAAGTTTTAGATTTTGTTTGAGATTCCCAACAAAAATACTCTTCCACTTAGAGATTATATTCGTGCCTAAAGCATTTTTGTAGGAGTATTGGTTTCTCATATTTCCAAGAACAATATTCCCAAGCATATTTGTAACAATTGCATCATTAGAACCTTACAAGAAACACTTGTAGTAACTTGAACTTGGTCACCAAAACTAGTTGAGGAGGGCTTAGTCGATATGTGCACACCAAGGGGAGGGAAATTCGGGTCATGAGACAAGGGAGTAGATGAAGGTGGATGGGAAATAATAGCTGCCAACCTGGGTGATGTGGCGGCATAGGGTGACGTGGTTGATGATATGGCACGGGTTGGTGATCTGGCGGATGTCATGGAGAAGGAGGGTGATATGCCAAAAGGGGTGATGTGGAATATGATGAGTAGGTGTGTGATGTGATAGGGACAAAAGATGTGGCATGTTGAGTATTAATAAGGAAAGACACGGCTGAGGGGGAAAAATTGTGGGTTAGTGCATTGGTAGGGTATAGTTGGTAGGTAGGCGGATTTTTGAGAAGGAGTCAAAAGGGGGTGTCATGTTCGAAAAGGGAATAGGGGTCTTAGTTGAAAAGTTGTCAGGTAAGTTGGTATTTGGATTTGGAAAGTAAGAGTTGTCCATTTGGAAAGACCAACGGGTAACAAAGTAGTTGGAGTTGTGGTGATGGCCGAACCAGGCAAGGTAGGAAAAGAGGAGGAGCTGTCCAAATGTGGAGAGAAAAGCAAGGGAACACTACGAAAAGCAAGGGGTACAACTACATTGGACAAGTGCAAGGGTAGAGAAGAAGAATCATGACCATGACTTACCTCTAAACCTTGGTGATCATATAACCATTGCCCTTCTTCAACTACATCAACAATCTTACCATCATTTTCACATAGAGCTTTGTAGTCTTTGTGGACAACTTCAATATTCTGGCTAGAGGTGGAGGAAACATCATCACCTTGACTAAGGGGGAAAGATGATGTGTCATCAACCTCTTCGACTGTTGGGAGAGAATGGGAGGATTTTCCTCTGGCCTTGGACAAGAGAATGGCACTAGCTCGAGTAGAGGTGGAAGAATGAGCCTTCTTCTTCTTGTTGTTAGCCATGAAAGCAAAGGAAAACAAAATTAGCAAGGGAGGCAGAGGTTGAGGTCTGAATAAAAATGGCAAAGGGTAAAGGTGTGTGGGAGTGGTGAAGCGTGCTGTCAAGGGTGTGGCAAGGTAGTCAATGGTGTTCAATAGGGTGGTGAGAGGTATAGCCAACAGTTGTGGGGTGAGGGGGGTGGTGCATGGTTGGAGAGCATTTTTCTCATGTGTATTCTTATTATTATTTATTTTTAGTGTTTCTTTTGACCAGCCCCTACTAGCATACTTATACTTCCATCCCCGCTTACATATTGCTCCTAATCTAATCTTCCATGAAAGAAACTAATCACATTGATACGCATTGTCATTTTGATCACGAAAGAATTCAATTACAAGAGTTGTTTGCACTCCTTACCTCATCACATTATGAATTGGCAGATATTTCATAAAAGCACTCGAGAGGGATCAATTCCATGATTTACTTGGAAAGTTGGGGATTTTGCAACTCTATGTAGGGGTATTACTTGTCATTATAGTATCTTAATTATTTTTGTGATTATTTCCCCAAACATCATGACTTGATTTTGTAGCGATAATTGTGTATATAATTTCAATCAATATCTTTAGGCTTAATTCATGCTTAACCATAGCTAGTTGAGGTCATAGAAATATTATACTTTATATGCATCTGTTACAAGAAATACATGCCTGGTTCATTTCTTATGGTATTGAAGTTGGGGCTTTGTTAATAATTCATCCACGTTTGAGCCCACTCATTTTAGACATCAATTTTGTTGTACAAATCTTCCAAATTTGTTGTTTTCTCTTCTTTTTTTTTTTTTTGCTCAAAGGGAGGTCGAGGGCGGGTTAAATGAGAATTATTATGGGGTATGTATCCCCTTCACAATTTTTTTTCTAACCATCAAGTCATCAACGGAAGGGCCTGTTGCCATAATGACACACCAAGAAAGTGTTGTAAAGCATAATTCGCCACGACTTGAAAAAATTGATGGTGATATAGCCACTTTTTACAATCTTCCACAAGAATTCTTAATGGACTATGAGGTGTTGGTACTTTTCTAATCAAATTGCATATAACTTTTGAATCCGTTTCAACTAGAAGATGCTCAACATCCAACATAATCACCCTACGAAGGCCTACCCAAAGTCCAACAGCTTCTGCCCTACTATTAGTTGCATATCAAAGATTAATCACAACCCAAACTCCTAACACCCTTCACAGTTGGGAAAGAGTCCTCCTTCACCGTGGGAGGGTTTAGACCATTTGATGTTGACCATATGCCGTGAATAAGGAATGGTTCTCACGTGGGCTTGTCATGCATCAGCATACTCTTTAGCCTGATGAGTGATCTTCCCTACCATGACAAAGGCACCCTGTTGTCTAATGCCCTTGTGACTAAATTCATTTTGACATTTCCAAATATTCCAAGGGTCGCTGCAATAGTAGTATCCCAAGTAATTCCACAATTAAGTGTGTTGTTCATCAAGTTCTCATTGAGCCAGTTTTACTATATCATTTCTTCAACAATCAATCATGTGTCATATACAAAGACGTTGCTGAATCCAATTTGTATCACATGAACATATTAGGATGTTCAAAATGAATATATAAGATATTCGACTACTCTGATTACTTATTAATTGGTTTTATCACGAAATTCCATATTTCTTATTATGGGCTCTGTGTTTGGCAATGGTGCAGTTTATCTATTGATATTCCACCCATTTGGGCATTAAATATTGTTAGCAGATTTTATAAATTTGCCGACAATCATCAAACATTAATGACTTTGAGCGCAACTCGAATTTGTTGCTTCTCGTGCGACGTCGCTGTCAATAATTATTAGGCATTGTTTTAATACGCGGGGTTGGAATTCGCTGCTTCTCATGTCGCATGTAAAGAAGGCGTTGGAGGACCCAAATCGGATAAATTAGACTTGCAAAACCTATGTATGAGATCTCATGTTTTCCGTCACACCGAACTTCATAATAAAACTCTTGTAGTTGACCCAAATCTTCCCAAAATATATAATAATAAGTTTTAATTTATGCAAGTATTTTTTGTGGCACCAATACATCACAATAAACCAATAAGAAGGTATCGATATTTCGGCTAATAGAGAAAACATAATATATGAATAATTATATTTCATTTCCACACGAAGATGAAGGGCCTTTAGAATCTAAAGATCATACAATCTTCAAGGGGCACACTTTAAACAAAACTAATTTACATATCAGCAACGAAACAATATCCTTCATAAATTCATTTAGAGATCAACCGTCGTCGTGACCGAAACATACGTTTGGTTGCAAAGATCGACCAAATAATGATGTCTGTCAAGAGGCGATACTTCACTATAACAAATATTATCGGGACAAAAGCAAAGAGACCCAATAGAGTAAGAGCTGTTGCGAATTCATGTTGACCATACAAAATCAAACTTGCGCAAAACGCCACCATCATTCCAGCTAGAGAGAAAAAAAGGGTCATAATTCCGAATGCTAACGAAGTGGGCAACTCCAGAAAATCTTCTTCTGCAAAACGAGAGGTCAAGATGACCAAGAACATTATAACTGAAATAATAGAAGATAGCATAGCTATTGCATCTGCTGCGGTGAAGACCGTGAACAACATCTCATGTTGTAAAATTGGCTCTCCTATGTTTCTGCTACCACCTGAGTTTTCATTATTATTATTATTGTAGCCACCTGGAACGGTAAAGGCAGCAGTGAATACCACGGGGGCGAGAAGTGGTGCAACAACCATGCAAGACTGAGCTGGTTTCTTCATCCATTTTTCTCCTTCCTCCATCATAAATTTGTGATTCTCGGTGAATAACTCATGTGGTGTTTTGTTATTTTTATTTTTCATGTTTCTATATGTTGGTGGAACTACCTTCTCGACTTCCTGTCATCAGAGAACAATATTAAACAAATAAATCATCTAAAAGATGGCCCTTTTTCGGGAGATAACAAAAAGAGCAAAAGCATTTTACCCTCCCTACACAACAGCCATCGTGCTCCTTTTATTTAAAGAGTAATAGTAGATGTTATCATATTTTTATTACACAAATATTACTTTCTACGTGTGTTAGGTTGGCATGTTAATTTAAGAAAATTTTGTAATTCTCTCTCCCCTTTTAACATACCAACTAAAACTTTTTTAATTCTCTTTCCCCTTTTAACATACCAACTAAGAATATACATGGCTAAGAGGTGATAGTTGGGTGATAAAAATATAGTAATATCTAGCATTACTCTTGGTGGTGTGAACTCCAGGTGTATAGAAGATGAACAAAAAGAATTCAGAAATCATGCACATGATAACGCTAACAAAAGTTTACCTTATACCATAGCAATTCGTGATGCATCTGAAGAGCGGCCCCTGGTAAAGTTTTGGACTGGGATTTAGCCGCTACGTTTGCAGCTAAATGCAGCATGGTATTGTCTTCCTTATCTCTATAGGTTGCAATGAAATCCTTGAGTTTGCCGATTTCATAAATTAAACTGAAGATGGACTCATGACGATGCTTAACTGCAATGTGAAATATAGTATAATTACAGTGATCTATTATATATAGGAATTCAGGACGTTGACGAAGAAGCTCCACCAAAAACTCGTACTTTCCCAACTCTGCAGCAGCAAATACAGGGAGTGCAATATCTGCACATATGGTTGGGTTTTCAATGTCCATTTGTGGAACTTGCTGCAAGATCCGCTCTAGCAACCGAAAGACGTCAGAACTTTCTTCTTTGGCAACTTTCTTAGGAGACACTGTTAGAGAAGTCATGTCAGTTCAATTTATGTTCGAGTGCAGCTTTAGGCTCCTCTCTTCTTTGATAACACTAAAAAATTATTCAAGTAATCGAAAAATATTTTTTTTGATTAAAAAATATTTAGTTAAAAAGATTAAAGAATATTTACATCTCTTTTGTGAAAAGAAAATATTTTTTACTTACTCCACTCTACCTTTCACCCATCCCTGACCCCACCCTCGACCCCACTCATGTCACATGACCCCTAATTGTTTCTAGAAAAGATTATAGTTTTCTAAAAAATTAAATCATTTTAATTTAATAACTAATTAATCAAATAAATTAATAATTAATGAAATAATATTTAATAAATTAATATTAATTAAAAATAATTAACTAACTAATTATTTAATTACTTTAATATTTTTTTATTCATTTATTAATTATTATTATTATTCAACTAATTTAATTTTAGATTAATAATTTTATAAATTAATACTATTTGTTTATTGATTAAAATTTCTACTAAATAATTATTTTAAAAATAAAAAATTAATAATTTTAATTAATTTTTTCTATATTACATCTAAACACCGAAAAATATTTCAAGGATTATAACCAAATATTAGAAAATATTGTTCTTTTTTTTTTCAAGAAAATATTATTCCTTGTAAATATTTTATACCAGCAACTTATTTTATGGTAAACAAACAGAGGCTTAAGAGAATTTGGAAGTGGGGCATTTCTCTGTCTCTTATTTCTGATATTCCTATAAGTTGGAAAAGAATTCATGATTGGGGAGTTGTGCACTAAAAAGGGGAGGGACCTCTAGACATGCTTCTCAAGATCTTAGTTTATGTTACAAGTTATTCTATTTGGAGAGAAAGAAATAGTAGGGTGCTTGATGCTGGGATTGGAAAATCAAGTTTTTTGTCAAAATTTTTGATGTGGTTAGAATGAAAATTTCTTATTGTAAAGAAATTTAACCATAGCTTTTTGATATGGTTAGGTCTCCTTAGTTTTTCTTATAAGTATGCGATGTAAAGATATTTGTTGAGTTTTAATGAAATCCCTTGCCAATTTAGCAAAAAATATATATAATCCAAGCTAAAAATATCTACTCTAAAAAGAATTATATACAGATGTGTTGTATCATTTGTAAGATGAGACATAAGTGCTCCAAATCTATGGAGTCTTAAGAGCTCCTTAACATGTTCAAAATTAAGGAGACAAGAAGAGCTCCAAATCTAAAAGTGCTACAACAATAAAGTCATGATCTCCAATATTCTATACAATAAAATCATGATCTTCAAATCCTGTAGGAGAGAAGGTGCTCCTACAACAACCACTCTTACTTAATTCTAACGAATGGAAAATCTTCACAAATATCTTGTGTCTAAATTTTCAAATGCACGACACCATAATAGGCAGTTTTGTTTTTCCCATGTTATAGAGGAAATATATTCCAATATATATTTATATATAGCATTTCGTTAACATTCCTAGCAATGTTGAATGTGCAAAATATTCTTAAGAACCTACGCATTAAATTGGAAGACAAAATTATTCCTGCATCATACCTCTAAATGTGACACAATGCTCTGAACGTGATGTAACTGAGTTAATAAATATTATGATTGAGAGGGCAACTTTAACAAAATAAAAATGAAGAGAAAGAGAAAGACTAACATGCATAAATTGTTCTCGTCCACCATCCCGGCTGATTTATTGAAGAAAATGTTGAGGATTTCCGTACTAGCACATCTAATGATGTCTCTCTATTTTCATACTTCGCCAAAGCTAATGTAGGGTTGCTCTCTATAATTTTTTGTGCCACACCTGGAAAAGAATTTTTTTTTTTTTTTTTAGTGTTGATTACGCAAAATAAAATCTTATATGCATGAAGGTATCATAAGCACATATGCAAATTAAAATCCATCTTCATTCACACAATTGAAAGTGCATTGCTGTGAACTGATGTGAGCAGAAACAAGGAATCTCTTTCCTGTATAGAATACACAAGTAAATTTTCTACTCCCACTTGAACTTGAAATAAATTGTACAGTGCATTTATTTTCTGGGGTTCAAACAAATTATCTTCTCTATCTTGTTTACAAGTAATTGCTCTGATTAATCTAACTGTAAAATTTTAGATTTTAAATTGTAGACTTTTTAGTAGTAGAGCTTTAGTTAAAAATATTGTTGAATAAAATACGTTGATTGTTTGGCCTATATTAGTTAGTATATGTTGAGCTTTTAAAAATTTTGAGGGTAATATTGGACTTAAAAAAATATAAAGGGAGTATTTGAAAAAGTAAAAGGATGTTAAGTGATCACCTTATCTAAAAGTTTAAATTGTTATAAAAGAGTTTATTATATTCTGTTATTGTCTTCAACAGGTCATCACACGTGTAGGCGTGATTTGTTTTTTAGCCTTGCACATGGATAGTTTTAACATTATTAAATGGGTGACAAAGTGATTTGTTTTTTAGCCTTACACATGAACAGTTCTAACATTATAAAAAAGGTGACAAAAGACTTTGAACCCTGGACCTTTTGGTGCCTATACTCTAACACCATATTAAGTGACCACCTCATCTAAAAGCCTAAACTATTAGATAATGATTTATTATATTCATGTAATATTGTCTTCAACAAAGGAACAAACTTCCTAATTTTTGTAAAACCGGCTTCCCAAAATTCCTTTCTGAAAAGTTTCAATTTAAAGTTTCTTATTTTTTTAGTTTTTTTTAACTTCAACTTTAATTTTATCTCAAGCACTTCCAAAAATAGACCAAATAGATTGATTTCAATTTCTAAACTCACAAGAAATACTTTTGAATGTCAAAAACTTAGGTCAATGGGAGTGTTACTCCATCCAGACACAAGCACACATCAATCTAAAGGTGAATATTGGACTTTTGAAACACCCTCCTTTGATCCCATCTCACTTGAGTGTGAAACCCTCCTCCTAGGGGTGGCCTAATGCAATCTTATCGATCTATTTTGTGGGAGCAGACGTCCTTCATCAAGGAAAAAGAGTTCCTCATATAGGACTGAGCTTATGAAACATGTAAAGAGCCCGAAATGGACACATCAGTTGCCATCATTTCTGGAAACGTAACAACAAACTGTTGCTCCAAAATGCGTTACTATTCCTACAAAAAGGTGAATGGTGTCTTCTTTTTGGGGCAATAAGAGGAATGGGCCAATTTGTTCGCTCACATAAGAAAGTTCAACAGGCTTTAGATGACCTCCATAAACTACGACTAGGCTTCATTTAATCAAAGACTTATTAAAAGGATCACCAATATCTTGTGCTAAATGTATCAAAAGTGGTTACCTCGGCGATGAGCTTGTTCTTCCAGTAGTGGACAAGGGGTAGCGAATCAGCTTGATACCATACCTGTCCTATTAGGGAATAGTAAACTTACTCTGAAATAGTACTTAACCAGGGAAGTAGAAGTGCTTAGAAAGGCCTAGGCCTGTTTGTACCCCAACGGCACTTCTTAGACCTTAGGGCTTAGAGAACTATTCAACATTGGTATCTGATCCTTAAAAATGGGAAATAGATCATCTCATAGGCTAGATTCTCTCATGTTAAAATGATAGAGAATTTTAGTCATTAATTAGATCTATTTTAATTCCAAACTGACATATATCACTTCAAGTGGACTCAAGGTAGGAGAAAAGTGAGATGTGTGGACTTCCTACTGACACGAGTTCTACGTTTCCTTAAGGAAATGACATTGGGGAGGATGCAAGTGATTTAGCTATCCGGATTTGCCTCTACCTTAGACGAGGAAATTGAGAGAGTTCATTTCTACATATAGGCATGCCTAATGATGTAGGTGGTGGACTACCCCAAATGCTTCTGGAAGAAAGAGTAAATATGGTTGTGTATGGCTCCTTCCACCAAGATTTTGGACACAGTACTAAGTGGAGCATTATTCTCAAGGACGCGATCGAGTATCACATATGCAAGAGATGGCCTCAGCCGTTCATCCAAGACCCCGAAGATGTGCAAACCCACCTGGTAGTTGAAGAAAAACGACCAACCATCACGTTGGGTTTCTATTGGCAAAGGCCATGGACCCTATCATTGCAGTCACCTATCGCTAAATAGCCAAGGCTCCTAAAATTAAAATTTATTAAATAGAAAAGAAGCCCAAAGTAATTCTCTATATTATCCTTAAGGCATACCTGTTGTGGTATCAAAAATCATTGTATTAGCAACATTGATGCCTAAATTATTAGAAATGAAATTCAATTAGAAAAATAGTATTTCTTCTTTACAATACTCCATATTAGTTGCAAGTTAGAGACCTTGCAGGTAATGGCACCATAATCAGCCGAAGGTGGAAGAAGGCCGCACAAGTTAAATTAATACAAGGCAAGATCTCATCATGCACATAGCAGAAAAACCTGAAACCACTCATAAAAACTCACTTGAGGAAGACGAAACCTTCCCAACCAAGTGAAAATTTCCTCTAAAAAGATATTTACGTGCATTCACTATCCCACGACTAGGATGCATATAAGGAAAATAAAGGAAAAGTGAAGATAATAGAGAGCTAATCGATGCCAAGTCTTCGACCCATATAAGAGGAATTTCCTAGAAAAGTAGACCTTGAACTTGTATTCAACCATTGTGCAAAGCCTCGAATGATAATCATAACCAAAAGGTGTCAAGTAGGAACTAATTAATACTCTTACAACATATTAGTGAAAGAGTAATATTTTTCCGTAGAAAGCTTTGCTCTGCTATTGATCATTATATATAATAATATTACATTGTGTTCAGTTACAAAGATATACATTAGCATATAATACAAAACAAAGATATACATCAGCAAGTAGTTATGCTCTTGTAGGACAACACCCCCTCACAAGCTTAAGGGGAATCTGTCACCTGAAGCTTGTCACGCACCTTCACCCACCCCAACCCAAACCACATTTTTAATTAACTGTTATTAAATAAAAAATTATTAATTAAATAACAAAATATTATTTATTTAATAATAAAAATTAATTAATTTTAATTTAATGACAAATAGATTAATTAAAGTATTAATTAATAATTTTATTTTTAATATTATTTATTTAATAGCAAATTAATTAATTATCTGATTAATTTTACGATTTTATTCATTTAATAACTATTAATTATTTATATATCTAATTTTATAAATTAATGATATTTAATCAAACTTCATTATTAATAATCAAAAAAATTAAATAAATAATAAAAAATTACTTATTTCATAATAAAAATTAATTAACTTTAATTTAATTAATAAATTTACATTAATATTATTTATTTAATAACTAATTAATTAATTATTTGATTAATATAATTTTTTATTCATTTAATAAATATTAATTATTAATTTATCTAATTTCATAAATTAATAACAAATAAATAAAAACTAATTAATTAAATAATAAAAAATATTTATTTAATAATAATATATTAATTTAATGATAATTAACAATAATTAATTATTTAATTAATTTAATATTTTATTTATTTGTTAACTATTAATTATTTATTTATCTAATTTTATGAATGAATAATAATTAATCGATCAATTATTATTAATTTAGTTTTCAGCAATGACAAAATCTTGGGTCTTGGTGGCATTTGTCACGTGTCACTGTTGTATCAGTCATTAATGTTTAAAATAGAAAAAACGATGTTGTTTTATGTCATCTTTAACCTTTTGATTGTAAAATTTTAGGAATAAAAGAACTTTAAAAATTTGTATTTTTTTTTTATTTTTTGTCCAAATCACATGAAACTTAAATCATTAAATTCGTAATTTTAAAAAGAATGACGAGAAGTGAAAACTATATGAAATTTTGTTATCAAATTTTCGTCAATGTGGTCCACATTATGAAGTGAAAACAACATGTGATGAAAAAATTCAGAGAAGCTAAATAAACATACACGGTTATTTCGTCTTTTAAACCTTAAATTAATTGAGTTTAACATAAAGGAGAGGATGTGCAACATTCTAAATAGCACAAAGAGCGTTGAGCGACTTTAAAAACACGAAATGTTAATTGCAAATTTAATAAAACGTAAGGGGGATATCGTGCATTTTACTCTATAAATACGCCATTGACAAGCCAAACTGTTTATGAGCATCTCGGTTCATTCGCTATGATTAGACGAGAGAAAGGGATGGGGTACCGGGGATAAAGATAGTGAAGAATTTATTTACCGTATAATCCAACCTTGATACAAGTGGTCAGCAATTCGCTTTTCTTGTCATCAATCCAATATCCAAAATCGGACAATGGGAGAAGATACTCCACCATTTCACCATTGCCTGACATAGCTGCTAAGAGGAGTGGACTTGCTTCATTCTCATTGAATATCCTTGGTAGTTCCGTGTTCCAGTTCACCATAAGTTGTGCAATTTGCATATTTCCAGATATGGCCGCAAAATGAAGCGCCGTACTGCCAGCTGTATTTCTAATTATTATCTCATTGTTATGAATTTTCCCTAATAACTTCTCGACAAAATTCTCATGCTTTGATTCAGCAACTGAAGCAGCTATGTGCAGAGCAGTTTCACCACTTGGTGTTATACTAGCTGTTATTATGTTTGGATATCTCTCAATAATTTCTTCAGCCTCTTCCCAATCACCAGCTAATGCGGGGTTAAGTATCCTGGTGGACAAGCAAATTTCTGCTACGGCAACAATACACAGAAACCAATGCAAAAGTTAGGTGTCTTCTATTTGTCCATTTTCCATTGACAAAGGGTTTCCACAAGTTCCTTATCACATATATATATATATATATATATATATATATATATATATATATATATTTTTTTTTTTTTTTTTTTTTTTTTTTTTGGGGTGAAACTTATCACATATATAGCAAAATACAACAGTGACGCATTTTGAGTTCTTTTTAATGGGAATTAAAATATTTGAACCAAAAAAAAGGGAATTAAAATACATATTTTAAAACTATTTATAGTTATTTTTTTAAGTAAAGATAAATTAATTTTTCATTTTAAAAATATTTTACAAGTACAAATATTTTGAAAAAGTACAACTCCAACTAATAAATGTCTCCCCCTTAAGGGTTAGTAGGAATCCGTGAAGCATTCGCCCATAAAATATAAAATAGAAAGCTCAGGTGTTGTAATTCATTAATTAGGAAGAACTTTATCGTGACGAAGAAGAATGGCACATTGCTAATATAAACGGATAAAGCATAATTTTTCTTTTTCTTTATGAAGGTACAACACAAATCCAACACCAAAATATTTGCAATTCAGGGCAGATTCAGACCTCGAGGGTCAGTGTAGGTACTACAGCTATATAACCAGTAACTAAAGGTTCGCAGACACTCATAGATATCTACACATAAACTAATATATAATTTATGCACATTATAATAATTATAAAAATGTAAGCACCAAAATATATACAGAATCTTCAAAACATGACTTTTCTCGTATAATAATGATGCATCATATAAAAGAGAAAAAAATAGATAACTATATTAATAATCGTTGAATAATCAACTCATTGTCGATACAATAAAATACGTCTCTCTCTATGTATTATCACAACATTAAATACTAATAAGAGTGACTAAATCAAGAATTTACAACGTGTTATTGCTCGAAAATTAGTAATTTTAACCATAAATTCTTTTTTTTTTTTTTGGCTAGCCAAATAACCAAAACAAAATCAAATTTTCTTACCCTTTTGAATAAACAATACACCAACATCTACAAACAAGTTTCAAGCACAACGCTTCGATTTTGTACTTAATGTGTAACTTGCTTAAGTAATAAATCATTTCGAGCACAAGAAGAATTTCATTCCAAAATTAAAAAAAAAAAGAAAAAAACTAACAGGGAATGTTTCTATTTTCCTAACTAAAAATATTACAAAAGCTTCTCAAGTTTTCTACAAGATGAATAATCAACACTATTAAAGAACTAAAGTTAGAACTAATAGTAACTATAACTAAAAATAAACAATTAAGCTAAAGTTAAATGTAATAAACAAGTAATGCTAAAAAAAGAAAACAATGAATAAGGAAAACTAAAAATAAATAAATAAATAAACAAGTGAAATTGAAAATAAAAATAAATAAATATATTTTTTCACATTAGGATTGAAGTATGAGTGTGTTGGGAGAAAGAAACCATACACGGGTTTAATTTTTATTGAATTTTGAGAGTGAATTTTAAGATAGATTTGGGGTTTTCGTTTTGAGAGTTGGTGGCAAAAAAAAAAAAAAAAAGATGAAGAGAGTTTGGGACTTTGGAGGTGGAATCGGGAGGTAAAACTGAGGCTACGTTTGTTTGTCGTAAAATAATTTGTTAGGGTAAAATATTTTATTGAAAAATAAAATATTATAAAATATTTTTTGGTATTTGGATGTACAGTAAAAAAAAAATTTCGACGTGAGATTTTATAATAAAAAAAAAAATATATATATATATAATATATATATTAACTGTGAGGGTGCGGGTAGGGTAGGGTAGGGTAAGGGGAGGATGGGCCGGGGAAAGGGGTGAGGTGGGGTTGAAGTGAATCAGTTCCGGAAAATATTTTTTGATTTACCAAATTTTCTATACCAAACAATGAAAAATTCATAAAATATTTTACTGCAAACAAACAGAGTCTAAAAGATAGAATGTTTGTAGCTGCTTTTTTAAATAAAGATAAAATAAAATAAAATACATGCCAATTTACTAAAATACACAGGAGGCATCTCCGCCCCTTATTTGTATGATTTTTTATTTTCAAGTACTATAAAAATGAAAGGAATTGTTATTAAGAAGATTTCATCTTAAAACTAATTGGTACAAGAAGTAGTAGCTTGAGATCTTATATGGTAGATTATGAGTTTATGATTTTTGTATGTCGGAGGGATTATATATCCCCTGATTTGCATGATTTTTTTGTTTTCAAGTACTATGATAATGAAAGGGAAGTGTTAAGAAGGTTTCATCCTAACACTAATTTGTACTAGGAGTGATAGCCTAGGATCTTATATGATGGAGTAGGAGTTTATGATTTTTGTATGTGGAGGAATTATATATTTTAAACATGCCTCCACCCCTGATTTGCATGATTTTTGTTTTCAAGTACTAGAATAATGAAAGGGAAGTGTTAAAAAGGCTTTATCTGAAAATCAATTGGTACTAGAGTAGTATCCCATTATACATTTTAACACCCCCTCACGTATGAGCCAATAAGAACTGAGAGCTAATATGGGGATGCATGAGTCAGCAAGTGGGACAAGAGAACATATGGGTCACACGAGGATGAATATTCCTGGACAAGGACACAACTCTAATACATATTCAGAATCATGTGGTTTTATTCTAAAATCAACAGGTACTATGAGGAGTAGCCCGCGTTCTTATATGGTGGACTATAAGTTTATGATTTTTATATGTGAGAGAGATTATATATTCTAGGATAAATGTCATAAATAGTTCATTTTTTTTAAATATAATTGACACTTTCATCCATTATTTTTTTAAATGAACCTTTTAGTCCATTATGTTTAACATTATTGACGTCGTTAGTCCAAATCGTCTTTTTCGTCTAATTTTTAACGTTAAAATCATGTGGCGCGTATGTGGCGCGTACGTGTATGCTCTTAAAGTTGTTACTTGGACATATCTAACACATCTATATCATGTGTTAAGAATACTAATTCAATTTTACCCTTAAAAAATTAAGATATTAATATATACGTGCGCACCACGTAATTTTAATGTTAAAATTAGATGAAAAAGACAAGTTGGACTAATGACGTTAATAATGTTAAACATAATGAATAAAAGTTTCATTTGAAAAAATAATAAATAAAATTGTCAATTAGACGAAAAATAATGGATTATGTATGACTTTTACCCTATATTCTAACAGAAAGCTTGAGATGAAAATTTGCATTAATGTTTTGAGAAGTTTTTGTTTTTTTTTTTTGCTCGGTATAATGTTTTGAGAAGTTTCTTGAAAATCCATTGAAACTTATGATGTTTATGGTGTTTTATCGCTGTGAAAATAGATTATCAACTAGGCAGGGAACTACAATACAATATGTAAAATTATGAAAATTAAGTACTTATTTTGGTGGGAAAATCTCACTAGAAGTCCCCATTGTTTCATTTTATCCCAAATTAGTCCCCATTGTTTAAAGTGTACCAAAATAGTCCCCAATGTTTGGAAAAAAATCTCAAAATGGTCCTCACATCCAAAATTCTCTCATCTTTGACAAAAAATTAGTAAAAAGACTAAATTACCCTCACACATTTGAGTTAATATCAACAATATCCTTGATTTATTTGAGCACTTTTTCTCGATGGCTTGTCACAGCCGCGTACACCAACAACAACATCACCATCTCCAACCATCACCATCTCCAAACAACAACATCACCAGCTCCAATTCATTTTCATCTTCTCAACCGCGCCATCGTCAACCATCATCGCCATCGTCATCTTCATCGTCAACCATTACTGCCAAGAATGTTAACGATTTCAGGAGGTTTATTCTGGTTAGCCACAAAAGGCTGTTGAATTGCAAAAATAAACGAGTGAGAAACAGAGAAGTGAATTAGATGCATAACAGTGTGTGAACAATATGTAAATGAGAATTGAATAAGCATCTAATGTTTAAACCTTGAACACATGAAATGCATCGATCTGAATGCTCTTGCTTGAGTCCTGCAACATGGAACTCGCACGAGTTTAGGTGGACTAATCCTTTTCATAGCTAAAATAAACTTTAAGAAAAATAGGGAGGTATCTATTTCAGCAAGTAAAAATGAATTTCCACACAGAAAAATGAATTTCCACACAGAAAAACAGTAAGAAAAACATAGCGTTGTACAGAAATCTGTGCTACTAAAACGAATGAATTTCCACACAGAAAAATGTAAGCAAAAATCCTCATGGAACAGCTTTGTCTAAATCAATTAGGAAAAGCATTTAAGGATAAAATCTCAAGCATCGGCTGTACCTTGATGGCTTGTCTTCTGGTGATGTAATTTGTAGACTCCGAGTAATTTGGAATTGAAGTCATCAAAAAACTAGAACCAGAAAACAAGAGATAAATTTTAGACTTCCGGGAAAGATTAAACTAGAAAGAAACATGATCATAAATGGAATTAGAAAAGAATTAAAACGATGACGATGATGATCGCGATGATGGTTGACGATGACGATGACGATGGCGATGATGGTTGACGATGGCGCGGTTGAGAAGATGAAAATGATTTGGAGTTGGTGTTGTTGTTGTTTGGAGATGGTGGTGGTTGGAGCTGGTGATGTTGTTCTTGATGTACGCGGCTGAGACAAGCCATCGCGAGAAAAAGTGCTCAAATAAGTCAAGGGTATTGTTGATATTAACTCAAATGTGTGAGGGTAATTTAGTTTTTTTACTAATTTTCTGTCAAAGATGACAGAATTTTGGATGTAAGGACCATTTTGAGATTTTTTTCCAAATATTGGGAATTATTTTGATACACTTTAAATAATATGGACTAATTTGAGACAAAATAAAACAATGGGGACTTCTAGTGAGATTTTTCCTATTTTGGTCAGTGTCCACCACTACCGGAAAAAGTTACATGCAGCTTTACGCATAGTCCATCATTCCTTATTAAACAAATATTGCAAGAATTAACTTACAAAATTCTTCAATAAGAAAATGTTTCTTTCAAATTAATTTTAATATAAATATGAATCTAATTAAACTTAATTAACTACGAAATAATTGAAAGCATAAATGAAATCAGAAAAGAAAATTTAATGTATTTTGCCACAAACTCTGAGAGAGAGAGATTGTATTCTGATGGATAATAAAAGATTTTTGAAATGAATAAAATAATACCATGTCGCATTGCTGTATCTGTTATCAAGCTGTCATCGTTCATGTTAACCGCTCGTGATAGCTCAGTTTCCATTTTGACGGTTTATTGGTTGAACAAAATAATGCTGCAGTTCAAAGAAAGCAATCTTGGCAGTGAAGAACAAACCTTTAAGTATGTACATATTATGTCATTAACTCGTCTAAATGCATTCTTGAAAAATTATACCAAAACATAAAAAATAAAAAAGTAGAGCTGAGGAAGTGGGAAATGAAACTAAGATGGTACTATGTACCAAAAAATGGTAAAAGTCAGTTCATGTCGCGTTATGGTCAAGAATCTTAGATCTGCAAGTAAGACTATTTTGTAAGTTTATGAAACAAATACTTGGGTCTGAACTCAACTAGTAAAAAATAATTAACGTGAGTCATCACTTATAAACTCGCAACATTAAAGTAACTTAATAATCACATCTCAATGGGACGTTAGTCATTATACTTTAAGATATGGCATAAACTCCAGAGAAGCAATGATTGGTTTAAGGTGTACAACTAGAGCTTGTAAACCTCAAGTATAAGGTTAACTCCAACAACCTCTCTATTTTTTCTCTACATGTAGAGAGTTTGAAGTTGTCTCCTTAACTTTAGAAGTCCCTTACTTCAGTTTTACTACAACACTCCCTCTACTTTTAATCTATCATTATTTTAAAGAGTCCCTATTTTAATTTTACTCCAACAGCCTCTTTAAAAATTATGTTTCAACACTCCAACAGTCATATTTTTATCCATTGGAGCACTTATGTAGAAGTAGATTGGCTCTCTACATTTAACAAGTCTAGTGAGTAAAATAGGGACTCCCAATTCTAAAGAGCCCCAACTAAAAAGGCTGTTAGAGCCATTTTCACTGATTTGCCTCCTTATAATGACTAAGGAGCCATTATAGGGAGTCTCTTGGAGTATGTCTAAGGAATATAGTTCTCAGTTACCAGGAAAACAGTTTAGTTTTACCCTATTTACCATGAGCTTCAATTTCATATATTTCTCAACTTTTTTGACATGTTTGAATAGGCAAAAAGAAAATTCTATAATATGAGATCTGAGAGGAATGGTTTACGATCAGAGATTCAGCCATAAATCCATAAGTCAATCTTTTCACTCTGCCAACCTTAAAGTGGTCTATATTTGTGCCATTGCACCAAAAAAAAAAAAAAACACGACACTAAGAGAAAAAGAGGAGGAAAATAGGTAAACAAATTCGAGCGTTTGGCGCATACTAATTGCAAACCATGCTTCAAAAGTCCAAATACTTACTGCTGCGGAACAAAACTTCGTTCTTATGTCAAATTTTACTAGAACTGTATTATTTATTATTTATCCTAAGTATAAGATAAAGGAATTTTGTTTTATCATTCAACCACGTGTTGAGCGCAATAAATAAATAGACCAAATTTCTCTTTAACATTAAACTTTTAATGAAATGGTCATTTAGTATGGTATTAAAATTTAAGTACCAAAAGGTTTTCGTTCAAATCTTACCACACTCATTTATAAAATTACATCTACATATAAGATTCACTTAAAAATTATTTAACCTATACGTAAAGGGAGTGCCTACATGAACTATGCATTTAATAATATGCTTTAAAGGCCGAACACTTTTGCAAGGGTCAAAAATTTTCTCTTTCTTCGTAAATTTACGAAGTGTTGAATTGATAGCATCGAGGAAGAAATACAGTTTGGAGCCTGAAGTTTTTGCTAAATAAGTAAGGGTATTATTAAAATTTAAAACTATATAAGAGATGAATGTACAAGTATATCAAAAGATCTATCTACATAAGAATGCTAACTTCTAAATTTAAAGGTAGACAAGTGGTAATTAATGATAACTTTGGAGCCTGAAGTTGAGATGATTGAAGTAACTATGCATGCATGCATGATTAAAATAATTAAAACTACACGCACAATTAATTACAACAAATATTACCTCGAAAAAGTGAACCTAAAGGGCAAGAAGATACACAAGTAATTAAGTGCCGACCCCTTTGAATAACTTGACACTGTTTCTGTTCCTTATATAAAGTCTAAAGTGAAAAAGTAGGGTAAAGTTGAACTAACAAACAAGAATAAAAAATAATTTTTTCTCTCTTTTTTTCCTTTAGTTGGAGGAGAACGATATCATACAATATTTATTTAAAAGAAAAAAACAGTACAAAAACTTCTCACGGCATTGATGGGATTTTTTTCTATAAAGTATGTGATAAATTTATTATATACACATAAATAAAAATAATTTAATTAGTTAATAAATATTAATCAATTATTATAAGTAAGGATATTATAATAATTTATTTAAAACTCTGTATGATCAAATTAGTAAAAAGAGAAATTTCAAATATTTTAATATAATATATATATACGATACAGATTAATATAAATTAAATTTATAAAATAATAACTTAATATTTAATTGTTATAAATTTATCGCATATCTATTTTCCCCACTTGGTGCCTAAAAGAATTTACGTACTCGAACCAATTATTGAAGCAAGTGGAAGTTCCATCATCCACCGTGAAAGCAGATCAAAACTTGTTTGAATTGTTAGTGCGCCACGCATGCCAAGCAGCACTTTTCCTCGGGGATGGTGAAGGTTTCCCATCACATGCAAAAAGTAAAAGTAGAAGTGATAAGGGTAAAAACACCGTACGTCCTCGAGTAAAAGATTCCTGTGCCCCTGAGGCACCATTTTATCGCGCAGAATAGGTAGATTCGCTATAATTGAGTTAACCTTTACACCTCATCTACCTTTAGATGATATTACAAATCAGACCTCTTGATTACATCTCAAAATTAGATGATGATATTTTAAAAGTCTTATTCAAACGATAGCTTACTTGACAAAATTTATGAGTGTCAAAACATGTCGATTTTTCTCTCATTCAAATAGTATAAAACACACTCAACATTCTTCAAGTAACTAATTCATTATCATTGAAATTATCTACACTCTTCTTCTTCTAGCACCCGACTAACTTAAGTATCGAAATACTAACGTAAGGCCACCCTCTGCAGCTCGATTTTCTGTTTTGCAGGCTTAGGGAAGTAAACTCGAGTGTACTTTCCAAAATCAGCCTCACCAAATTTACCCCTTAACAGTTTGGCGCCTTTTGTGGGAAAT
Source organism: Ehretia macrophylla (assembly GCA_037974665.1). Taxonomy (NCBI): domain Eukaryota; kingdom Viridiplantae; phylum Streptophyta; class Magnoliopsida; order Boraginales; family Ehretiaceae; genus Ehretia; species Ehretia macrophylla. The sequence continues at coordinate 38,722,166 of CM075781.1, read as the reverse complement.
CGAAAAAATACTTCTCACTGAGCAAAAATGATGGTTCATACTAGAAGCCATGTCAGCTCTAGCGATCTATCGCCACCGAACAATAATGAGCGGCAATTCACTGGAGTAACCCTGATACCGGAAGTGGATGCTCCAGCTGAAAATATCACACAGCCACAAAAAAGCCTGGTCGGACCATCTAGAACAGCCTAGACTGAGCAGCCGGCACAAAAGCCCGTATTGCGCAGTGAGATGCAAGCACTCATGCAACTGGCCCTCGACATGAAACAAACTATGGACAATTTCATCCAGAAGCAAAGGTCAAATAGAGAACAGCCTCCAGCTCCACAGAGAGCTCATTCAGAAAATGACCAACGGTCTCCGCTTAGGCAAAGGGAACCAAGACGGAAAGAGAAGATGAGGGAAAATTCCACCAGTTCCTCCAGCAGGGAAGTAAGGAAGCCATGAAGGCAAGAAAGCGACAAGTCAGATCCAGACTTGGCGAGGATCCCAGAGAATTTAAGAAGGTCAGTAAGCGGCCAAGGCTTCCATCCGTTTGTCAAAAGAATACGAGAGGTGTCAACGGCAGCATATAAGCTGCCAAGCTGCCAGTATATGACGGAATAAGAGATCCGAAAGACCACGTGCAATGCTTCGACCACCTCATGCTCTTTAAATAAGTGCATGGGGAAGTCAAATGCAAAGCATTCCCCAGAACACTAGATGACACTGCAAGAAAATGGTTCAGTGGTTTACCAAAGGATTGTGTTAGAAATTATGCTAACCTGGTTGAAATTTTTCTGAACAGATTCATCAGTAGCACCAAGGCATCAAAGCCCACTACCGCTCTATTCCGACTGGAGCAAGGAAAAGATGAAACTCTCTGCAAATACACAGAGAGGTTTAACAAAGCAACCTTGGATATCCCAGGTCCACAGGGGAAGTCGTGGTCAAAGAACCTAGAGACTTGGACCACTTGATGAAAAAGGATAGAAAGTACATTACATCTAAGGAAGACGCAGTGGACCTGTCACACCCCGACTCAACCCTACGTAAAAGGTTAAGTTCGAACCCGACAAACAGACAGAGTCTCCTTTGTACCAGTCGTGCCTGAGTCTGAGTAGGCCCTAAATAACTCTGAGTTTGCCTCGGCTACTGACTCTAACCCACTAAAACAGTCTACATCTGAAATCCCTGACTCTGAGTCTGGTACGGCCGTTTACTAAGCTGGCTCGGTTCTCCAAATAGGTCTGCTTTGCGTTTCTCATACCTGGCAGCTATCCTAACTGCGGCTGCATAAGTGGGGTAATCTTGAGTAGACAAGTTCAAGGAAATATTAGGTCTCAGCCCCATAATGAACTTTTGGATTCTCTTGCTCTCTGGCTGGACTAATGCAGGCACATAACGGGACAAACGAGTAAAAGCGGCATCATACTGATCAACAGTCATGTTACCCTGTTTCAGATTAATGAACTCTTGCTCACGCCTTTTAATAGTTGTCTCAGTAATGTACTTCTCTTGGAATTCTCTAACAAACTTATCCCAAGTCCTCAGTACTACCTCCACCTCCCATCTTGACTTCACGGTGTGCTACCACTGCTCTGCATCTCCCTCAAGCAAAAATTCAGCACATGCAACCCGCCTCGCATCAAAATACTCGAGGCCTGTAAGAATCTTCTCTACCTTGTTCAACCACTGTTCAGCCTGCATATCGTCAGGCTCCCCGAAGAAACTAGATGGCCTACGGTGTAAGAATTTTTCTAAGTAGTTACCTCCACTGCCCTCTGCCCCAACCTGACCCTGTATTGGATTACCCGTGGGGACATTTCCTCCCTGACTCTAAAGTACTTGAGCAATTGGCCCAATAGCAGCGGTCAGCTTGTCCGCTGGTCAACCTCTTCATCCCCAACATTCTAATTCATGTTTTGTCGACGAGGCCCCATCTCGAATAGCTACAATGCAAGGTATTATGATAGGTATATATATATATGCAGTTTACAAGTAAACATATAAGGAAAAGTTCAAATAATTTCACATAAGGTCACATATAAAAGTCATATAAATATTTCATATTCAAGAAGTACATATAAGTCACTTAATCATACTTTTCATTCTAAACATTTCACATTCAATCATTAACTCTTAAAAGACTTTTCACATTCCATTTCCATACTAGCATGTTCCTTACCAATTCTATTTTTACTTTGTCAATCAAAGGGTCATTGATTCATGCAATCACGCAATCATATAATAGATCTCTACCCACAGACCGAGAAATCTATCTCGGCTCATGCATTCTAATAGCTCTGATACCACCTAAATGTCACGCCCCGACCCAACCCCACGTAAAAGGTTAAGTTCGGACTCGACAAACGTACAGAGTCTCCTCTGTACCGGTCGTGCTTGAGTCTGAGTAGGCCCTGAATAACTCTGAGTCTGCCTCGGCTGCTGATTCTGACCCACTGAAATAGTCTCCCTCTGAAATCCTTGACTCTGAGTCTGGTGCGGCCGTTTACTAGGCTGGCTCGGTTCTCCAAACAGGTCTGCTTTACGTTTCTCATACCTGGCAGCTATCCTGACTATGGTTGCATAAGTGGGGTAATCTTGAGTAGACAAGTTCAAAGAAATATCAGGTCTCAGCCCCATAATGAACTTTTGGATTCTCTTGCTCTCTGGTTGGACTAATGCAGGCACATAACGGGACAGATGGGTGAAAGCAGCATCATATTGATCAACAGTCATGTTACCCTGTTTTAGATTAATGAACTCCTACTCACGTCTTTCAATAGCCGTCTTAGTAATGTACTTCTCTCGGAATTCTCTAACAAACTCATCCCAAGTCCTCAGTACTGTCTTCGTCTCCCATCTTGACTTCACAGTGTGCCACCACTACTCTGTATCTCCCTCAAACAAAAATTCAGCACATACAACCCGTCTCACATCAGAGTACTCGAGGCCTGTAAGAATCTTCTCTACCTTGTTCAACCACTGTTCAGCTTGCATATCATCGGTCTCCCCGAAGAAACTAGATGGCCCACGGTATAATAATTTTTCTAAATAGTTACTTCCACCGCCCTCTGCTCCAACCTGACCCTGTATCAGATTACCCACAGGGACATTTCCTCCCTGCCTCTGAAGTACTTGAGCAATCTGCCCAATAACAGCGGTCAGTTGTGCATTAATTGCCCGCTAGTCAACCTCTTCATCCCCAATATTCTGATTCATATTTTGTCGACGAGGCCCCATCTCGAATACCTAGAATGCAAGGTGTTATGACAGGTATATATATATGTAGTTTACAAGTAAACACATAAGGAAAAGTTCAAATAATTTCACATAAGGTCACATATAAAAGTCATATAAATATTTCATATTCAAGAAGTACATATTAGTCACTTAATCATACTTTTCATTCTAAACCTTTCACATTCAATCATTAACTCTTAAAAGACTTTTCACATTCCATTCCATGCTAGCATGTTCCTTACCAAATTTATTTGTAAAGCTTGTAATATTTTTATTGAGGGTCGTGTATTTCCTACTGATTTGATTATTCTACCATTCAACGACTTTGAAATTATTTTGGGGATGGATTGGTCGGGAAGATATTATGCACAACTTGATTGTAGAAAGAAGATTGTGAAACTAGAAATGCCTTACCAACCTGTAATTGAAATTGTTGGAAGTAGAAAATCAACTGGAACTCCTATAATTTCTTCTATTAAGGCGTCAAAATTGTTGAGCAAAGGTTGTGAGGCGTATCTTGCATATTTAATTAATCAACCTGGGGACAAGTTGAAATTGAATGATGTACCTATTGTGAGAGAGTTTTCGGGGATTTTCCTGAGGAATTGTCTGGTTTACCGCCTGATAGAGAGATAAAGTTTATGATTGACCTATTACTGGGGACTACACCTATCTCTAGGACTCCGTATAGAATGGCTCCACCCGATTTGCAAGAGTTGAAAATTCAATTGCAGGGCTTGTTTGAGAATGGATTCATTCAGGCGAGTTCTTCGCCTTGGGGTGCACCAATTCTATTTGTTAAGAAGAAAGACGAATCTCTTCACTTATGCATCGATTATCGAGGTCTCAGTCAGGTGATTGTTAAAAACAAATATCATTTGCCTTTGATTGAAGAGTTATTTGATCAGTTGTAAGGTGCCAAGGTATTTTCTAAATTCGATCTGAGGCAGAGTTATTATCAGTTGAGGATTAAGAAAGATGATATTCCTAAAACTACTTTCAGAACTCGTTTTGACCATTATGAGTTTGTTGTTCTACTGTTTGGTTTGATTAATACTCCCGCCGCATTCATGGATTTAATGCAGAGGGTATTCTGTCCTTATCTGGACCAATTTGTGGTTATCTTTATTGATGATATTCTTGTATATTCTAAATCTGAGGCGGAGCATGAACATCATCTCAGGATTGTGTTGCAGACTCTTCAAGAGCATCAGTTATTTACAAAATTCAGTAAATGTGAATTCTGGCTAAAGCAAGTTGCTTTTCTTGGTCATATTATCTCGCATTATGGTATTTATGTTGATCCGACAAAGATTGAGGTTGTATTAGCTTGGAAACAGCCTGAAACCGTTACAAAGATCCGTAGCTTTCTTGGCTTAACTGGGTATTATTGGAGATTTGTCAAGGACTTCTCAAAAATTGCTGGACCTTTGACTTAGCTTATTCGGAAGAAGACTGTGTTTGTTTGGAATGATAAGTATGAGGCTAGTTTCTAGGAATTGAAGAAGAGGTTAGCCACAGCTCCTATTCTTGCTTTGCCTGAGGGTTATGATAACCTAATAATCTATAGCTATACTTCTAAGGAAGGTCTGGGCTGTGTATTGATGTAGAATGGAAAGGTTATTGAATATACCTCCAGGAAACTGAAACCTTATGAACCCAACTATCTGACGCACGATCTCGAGCTCACAACTATTATTCTTGCATTAAAGAAATGGCGTCATTATATCTGGGGCAACAAGTTTGAAATCTTTACAGATCATAAGAGTCTGATATATTTGTTTTCACAGAAAGAGTTGAACATGAGGCAAAGGCATTGGCTGGAGTTACTTGAGGATTACAACTGAACTATTAATTATCTTCTAGGCAAGGCCAATATTGTTGCTGATGCTTTGAGCCGAAAGGCTACTGTTGCTAGCTTGATTATCAAAAATTGGGAATTCATGGAAGAACTATGTTTATGGAAACCTAAGACTTCAGATTTTCGTATTCAATTTGCTTCAATCTCTGTTGTTATCCAGGATTAGAGAAGCTCAACAGACTGATCCTCATTTATTGAAAATCTTAGAAAAGTCTAAAGGGGAAGAGTCAAATTTTAAACTACATGAAGATGGTATTCTCAAATTCAAATGTAAGATCTGTATTCTGAGTGAGCCAGCTCTAAAGAAAGATATTCTTGGTGAGGCACACAGTTCTAAATATACTATCCATCTAGGCAGTACAAAGATGTATAGAGATTTGAAACAGAACTTCTGGTGGAACAACATAAAGAGAGAGATTGCTGACTATGTTGCTAGATGCCTTACATGTCAGAAAGTTAAAGCGGAGCATCAGAGACCTGCAGGGTTATTACAATCTTTGGCTATACCTGAATGGAAGTGGGATCATATTACTATGGATTTCGTCTCAGATTTGCCGAGGTCTTTGAAGGGTAATGACTCAATTTGGGTTGTTGTGGATAGATTGACCAAGACTTCTCACTTTATTGCTAAAAAAAAGATTGATTCTCTTGATAAGTTAGCTGAGTTATCTATCGAGAATATTGTCAGTCTTTATGGGATTCCAAAGAGTATTGTGTCAGATAGAGATCCTAGATTTATATCTCAGTTCTAGCAGAAGATTCAGAAAGCTTTGGGCACGACCTTGAGCTTCAGTACTCCTCATCACCATCAGACGGATGGCCAATCTGAGAGAACTCTCTTAATCCTAGAGTATATGTTATGAGCTTGTATTCTGGACGTTGGAAAGAGTTGGGAGAAATATTTGCCACTCACAGAGTTCACCTATAATAATAGTTATCAAGCCACCATTAGGATGGCACCGTATGAGGCACTTTATGGACGTAAATGCAAGTCTCATTTCTATTGGGATGAGGTTAGTGAGATGAAGATTATCGACCCTACTCTATTGTCCGAGATTAACTGAATGATTGATCATGTGCAGCTTATCAAAAGAAGGATGCTTACAGCTCAGAGTCAGCAGAAGAGTTATGCAGATAAACGTCGCCAAGATTTGGAGTTTGTCGTGGGTAATCGGGTGTTTCTGAAAATCTCTCCTCGGAAGGGTTTGATTCGACATGGTAAAGGAGGTAAACTCAGTCCAAGATATGTTGGACCGTTTGAAATCACTGAGAGAGTTGGTGCATTGGCATACAGACTAGTTTTATCTCCTAGCTTGGGCAGAATCCATGATGTCTTCCATGTGTCTATGCTTCGGAAGTATCAGCCAGATCCTTCTCATATTCTTGAGTCAGAGCTGCCAGAGATTAGTGAGACTTTGACTTATACAGAGAAACCTCTGCGGGTTGTAGATCAGAAGGTTCAGGAGCTCAGGACTAAAAGCATTCTGATGGTTAAGGTACTGTGGGATCACCATGGGTTAGAGGATGCCACGTAGAAAAGAGATGATCAAATGTGGGATCGCTATCCTGAGTTATTTGCCGAAACATGTAAGAATTGTGTGGGCACATTAGTTTAAGGGGGAGAGGGTGTGACGCCCAAGATCTTAACCGTACATTTATTTACAGTTGCATCCACTATTTGCACATTTCTAATGTGTTTTACTTGTTGCTTTAAGTGGCTACTATTCATTCCATTTTTCAACTGCTTAATTACTTCGAAATAGCATTTTTCATAAATCATATTAATTATTTTAGGAATGAGAAAAATGTGCATTTGAGCTAAAAGCGATAGGAGCACCTATTTAGAAAATGTTTTGTCGAACTAATAAATAGTGTTACGTAACTAAACTATGTGTTTTAATTAGCTTACACTAGATTGCACCTTTAGACTTTTTTTAAGCTAATTAGACTCATTTTTATAGACTAATCACTCACTCAACTTAACACCACTCAGCATATATACTCACCCAACACAATAAGCTCATAAGGCAACTCAAAAAAAAAAAAAAAAAAAAAAAGCTGATTTTTACTGTGCCAAACCCGACAGCAAGAAAGAGAAGAAGAGGAGAATTTTTTGCCATCAAACCTTCAAACCAAGCCCTCCCAAGCTAGGTTCAAGCCCTTCCCCTAGTGTTCTAGCATTTCCTTAGCTCCTACATGCAATAGGCGAGGGATTTCATGCTTGGTTTTGCATTTAAAAATGTTGCTCATTTCTTGATTTGCTCTTATATGATCATGCAATGCTCAAATATGCTAATGGATGTTGTATACAAGTAGTAGAGACCACATTTATGCTATTGTTTCATATTTTAAACGGTTAAAATCGATGGTTGATTCGTAGGGAAAATTGGGGCTGTTGGGGTAAATGCGGTTAACTAGGTGACTTCGAGGGTCTTAAGGGTACCTAAGGGGTTAACTAGAAGCATGGAATAGTCCACTTACTAATCTAGAACCATAACATGAGTTTGGAAGGAAAACGGTTTGAGTTACAAAGGGGTTAAAGTAGGAAATTGGTTCTCTCGCTTCTTTGATCTTGTAACTGTTCCTTGGGTGTTTAAATGTGTTTTTAAGACATTCTTGAGCTTTTGGTATAGTTCTATGTGAATTTTGTAATTGCCCATTTGTAAACTATTCAGTTGCTTATATGATAGTGCTTCTATTCTAACTGTTTTGAAGATAACCTACTTTGTTGTTCCTCCCATGTCTTATTGCTTCAATTGTTATTATTATATTTCCTTTATTAAGTGCATTACATAGTGGTTGCGCAACCATAGTGTCAGGGGCAGTTATATTGAATATCGGTTGGGCGGCAACGGGCTTGCTAGTGGATATTCGATCTCCATGCCCTAGTCCCTCACTCGCCTGATCCGGAGATTGACAGGGGGTGTTGGGTCATAGGTTATCGAGGTACATCCGGAGTACACCCACTGAGTGATTGGGGATTTGCCGGCATATTGTTCGTGGTTCATGGCTCATGATTCGTGATCGAAGATAAAAGAATTCTGGAGTGTTGGGGCTAAGTGTATCGTATCCTTTGATATATGTGGTTATTTACTGTTTCAAATGTACTTTACTTGCCTTTCTTGCTTAACTGCTATAATTGTTGCATTGCACGTCCCGGGTAGTTTTTATCCCTCACTGAGCAATTGTGGTTGCTCATACCTCGCTAACATATTTTAGGAGACGCTATGGTTGAACCCTAGCTTGATTTGGTTGAGGGTGAAGAACAGGAGGTCCAAACTGATCAATTACCTTAGTTGCAACATCTAATTGCTTGAGGTGGATTTATGGTTCTTGTTGTTATGTGGAGATCATGTTTGTTCTACTTTATGTCTTATTTTGTAGCCTAAGTACTTATGTACATATTGATGTAGTCGTAAGTTGGAAGCTAGATAATTATAGTAGAAGATGTGGATCTACGGCATGTAATAACTTATATTTTCTGTTCTTAGCTACTTTGCATGTTTGGGGGTGAATGACTGGTTGAATGGTTGTTTTTAATTTCTAAGAATGTTTAAATGCTATCATGGAGTGGCACGATAAGCGGTTTTGTTAAGAAGTTATATTGTGAATGCATACTTGTATGAATATAAATTGTTTGTATGTCTTAAGGCTCAGATGGCCTTAAAGCTAAGATCTTTAATTGGAAATGGAAATCTTGCTATGTTGTGGCTTTATTTGATTATTACAGGATTTTAGAATGTCAACAGTACAAAGGAGACTATATCCGTTTTTCGGATCCAGACTTAACCTTTTACGTGGGGTTGGGTTGGGGCGTGACAAGACCTAAAGCACAAGGAGAAAAGCTCAATCCGCGAAGTACCCCACGGGAAAGGGAAAAATGAGTGGTCCATCAAAGGATCCAAGTCGGGTCGAACAACGAGCTCTTCAGCTCACAAAAGAAGGTTCGATAAATACACACCACTAACCATGGCTAGGTTAGAGGTACTAATGGAGATCAAGTCCCGATCTGACCTTAACATCAAATGGCCAGTGCGGATAAGATCAAACCCAGATAGAAGAGGAAAAGAGAAGTTCTGCTGGTTTCGCCAAGACTACGGTCATGAAACCAATGAGTGCAAAAACTTAAAAAATGAAATTGAAGCCTAGAGAAGTTAGACAAATACATAGCTAAAAAGGGGCAAGATCCCAAGCACGTAGCTAGTCATGAAAGGGATAGAAGCCTGCGAAAGGTTGATGGAAGGTTGATCGATATCAACATGATCATAGGAGGATCAACAGCATAAGGAATCAGCAGGTTGGCCAATAGAGCATATGTAAGGTCAGGAAAGGAAGAGTCGTTACCCAAAAAGTCAAAGGTTCATGAGGAGTTAATCGTCTCAACCTACGACTTGAAATGAGTAAAAACCCCGTATGACGATCCATTAGTGATCACCGTACAAATTGTAAAATGCAAAGTTCGGTAGTTGATGGTGGATACGGGCAGCTCGGCAGATGTACTATTTATGACGCCTATCTAAGAATGGGTTTCATCAAGGAACAACTCGCTGCATTCAACGGTGAACTAATAGGATTCACTGGCCATGGTTTCAAACCAGAAGGCACTATCCAACTCCCTCTCACTATAGGGCCAAAAGACAAACAAGTCCAATTCATGACTGAGTTCGTGGTAATAAACTGTCAATCAGCATACAACAAGATATTGGGGTATCTGGCCCTCCATCATCTCATGGCAGTAATCTCAACTTATCACAAGGTGATGAAATTCCTAACGCCTGGGGGCATAGTAGTGGTTCAAGGATACCAAAGGGCAGCAAAAGAATACTACGCTGCAGTGCAAAAAATACGAGGCCCAAGTCCATGGGACGGGGTAAGGGAGAAAAGCAAGAAAGAGATGAAGGAAGAGGTAAGAAAAGCAATCCCAATGGAAAAGCTGGATTAGGCCAAGCTGGAGCCAAGAAAAACAATTCGGGTTGGCGGCAAGCTGAATCCATCAATGAGAGAAGGTATAACCAACTTTTAATTTGAAAATAAAGATGTATTTGTATGATCTACTTCTGACATGACAAGAATAGACCCAAACATCATAGCGCATCACTTGAACGTCGACCCAAACTATAGGCCAGTGAAGCAAAAACGTAGGATCTTCCACCCTAAAATGAGTCAAACCATCAAAGAAGTGGTTGGGAAGCTCCTAAAGGCTGGCCATATCCGAGAAGTACAATACCCGACCTGGCTGGCCAACGTGGTCCTAGTGAGGAAAGCCTCGGGTCAATGGCAAATGTGTGTGGACTACACTGACCTCAACAAGGCATGTCCGAAAGACTGCTATCCTCTGCCCCGGATAGATTAGCTGGTAGACTCAATCTTTGGGAGCTAGATGTTCTCCTTCATGGACGCATTCAAGGGAAATAATCAGATCAAGATGGCTCCGGAAGATGAGGAGAAAACTCCATTCATTGCCGACAAAGACACCTACTGCTATACAGTTGTGCCCTTTGGATTAAATAATGCAAGAGCTACCTACCAAAGAATGATGAATCATGTCTTCCAACACTAGATCGAGAGAAATATGGAAGTCTATATAGATGATATGGTGGTAAAAATCCAAAGTGTGGAAAATCACCCTACTGATCTAGGGGAGGCATTTGAGACCATGAAGAGGTTTGGAATCAAGCTAAACCATGAAAAGTGCGCGTTTGCAGTAAAGGCTTGGAAATTCTTGGGATATATGATCACCCACAAGGGTATCGAAGCAAACCCAGACAAGATCCAAGCCATCCTCAGGATAACCCCCCCGCAGAGCGTGAGAGATGAACAATCCTTGGCAGGGAAGGTGGCCGCACTTAGCAGATTCATGGCCCGATCGGCTGACAAATGTGCACCCTTATTCAAAATATTACGGGGCCCAAAAAACTTTCACTGGATAAAAGAATGTCATAAGGCCTTCGAAGAACTAAAAGAGTACCTAAGTTCTCCTCCAATACTGACCCGACTTGTGCAAGGGGAGCTACTCTATGCATATTTTTCAGTGACAGTGATGGCGGTAGTTATGAAACCCCAGTTTTCGTCTTTACTTCGATTGCATGTCTTTACCTCGATTTGCATGATTTGACATGTTTATATGTTATATGAGTTAGAATGTGCTAAATATGTGATTTATATTCCTATTACATGCTATGTGTACATTCATGAAATTTTCATAAAAAACGGCATTGAAAATTTTATAGTCGATTTTTGTGAATAGTATTTTGAACACCTGTACGCTAAAATTTTTACAAGGGTGTTTTAAATGTTTTAAAACCTAGTCCTCTATTACTAATAGACCCATGTTTGATAAAAATTGATTCTGAAATGGAATAGTAATTTAAATAGACTTTTCGGGCGAAAAGTAGCGTTTTTTAGCCAATTAGTAATTTCTTCTAAATCCGATTCTTGCATTGACTTTCATTGACCTAGTATATATTAATATAAATGTATTTATATATGGTATTAAATGATTTTAGATTAATTGTGCATTCAAAAGACATTTGAAAACAAATAATATGATTTTTCACCTTCTTTTGCAGAAATCACGTTTTTAGCCGAGTCGGGTGAAAGTCTTTGCATGAGAAAACTCTTGTCACCTAAAAATAAACTACTTAAAATAGTCTAAGTGTTAAATTAATGTTTTGAGCAAGAAATAGTCTAAAATGAAATAGTAGATTTCCCAATTTTGGGTCATGGATATAGGGAAAGGATTAAACCACATTAAAAATACTATGTGTTGATTTTTTAAATGCTTTGTGCTTTATATGTGCATATATCCGATTCTTAACAAGTGTTATCAAAGCGTAAGTTTGCAAACTAGGTAGCAGGTAGGATGAGGACATAAAGAGTCTTAAAGACTGCAGACTTACGACATGGAGAGGGATGTTGGAGTCACTCAGTTAACCTACTATGATGCAAATGTGTTGATATCTATCAAGCGATGATTCCAGTGTAATAAAGTCTGAGAAGAGGTTCTTAAGTCCAAGCCCAAGTGAAAGTTAAAGACAAGTAGAAGTCTATTATGTTGAGAGCCGAGATAGGAATCCTATTCTTAGTAGAATTAGGTTTTCATTCTGATGAATATAACATTCTAGTTTGTAATTTCTTGCCGCGAGAGCCACACCCCATAGAGGGATGTGAGAGGGTGAGCCGAGTGGTAATAGTTTTTCGTGTTTTTGCCAAAAAATAAAATAAAATTGATTTAGGAAGAGTTTAGATTTTAGCCATGTATAAAATCTTGTGAGCGAGGATTTAGGCTTTTTCATATATAAAGTCATGTGCATATGCATATGCACACACTCTTGTGCTCTAGATTAGAACTGAGATATTTCTTATAAAGAGAAGAGTGTGAATTACACCTTTGCGAATTCAAAGGATAGAGGTAGTATGTCTAACTTTCACCTACATTTAAAGAGGCTTGTTGATCTTTTTTAGTTCTAAAGGATATATTATTGTAGTTAGTTTGTGCTTCACGATATTTGAGGGAGCATCATCTTTAGTAGATTTTTGTGCAAAACCTAAGGAAAAAAGACCTTGGGTGGTGGAGTAGGCTCACCAAACCATTTGAAAATCTTGAGTTTGTATTCTCTTTTCCAAATTTCCTTATACTTGTAGATTGTGCATCTAAGTGTTTGATATATTGTCTAGCTAGCTATTCTTGTGTGCAGTATAAATTTTAAAGTAGCACCTATTGACTATTAACTTATTTCAACCTTTCCCCTTGCCATCTCCCTTCTTTCTTAAGTTTATTTGCCTCTAATAATTAGCTTTTTTCATATTTTTCCTCTAGTCTTGAAATCATTAGTTATGATATATTGTTTCTCCCTTATAACAAAAATGTGCTAATAATTCTTGAAGGGTAAAATATCTCACGATGTATCACCAAATAAAAATATGCTAAGCAACATCTTTTGTGCATCACAATTTTTTTGTTTTGTCAATTCAGCAGTGTGTAGCCGTGGCAAATTTGCAACGGATTAGCTACGGATTATTTAATTAATTCGGCAAAAAAATTCATAAAAAAGTCCGTAGCCGTGCAGTAGCCAAATTAGCAACGGATTGGCTACGGATAATAATTTTAATGAGTTTTTGTCACTAACGTGGTCACTAATTAGTGATAGCTTTAGCGACGGACATTAGTAAAAATATTAAAAATCGAGTTTCCCTAAAATAAATGATCAGTACTGTACGTTATTGGTAATCTTAGTAAAGTATAGACGAGTTTAAATTAATAACAACCTAGGTCCACAACATGAAATATAAATAATTTGACGTAATCACATGTTATTGTCTATAATACAAACTATGAACAATAATAACTCATTTTAGCCGTTTTTTGTAATTCTCATTCTGAAAGTTGTTCGGATATCAAATTAAATTGAAAAATATGTTCATGTTGTCAATGGACTGTAAGATGCATTTTATAAGAAATCATGACTTGTAACGTTTATTTTTTAAAGTAGTTTCTGATATCCATCGCTAAATCTGTCACTAATTCTAATTAGTGACGGCTTTAGCGAAGGATATTAGTAAAAAATATTAAAATTCGAGTTTTTGTCACTAACGCGGTCATTAATTAGTAACGGCTTTTACGACGGACATTAGTGAAAAATATTGAAATTCGAGTTTCTGTCGCTAACGTGGTCACTAATTAGTGACGGCTTTAGCGACGGACATTAGTAAAAAATATTAAAATTCAATTTTCTGTCTCTAACGCGATCACTAATTAGTGACGGCGTTAGCGACGGACATTAGTAAAAATATTAAAAATAGAGTTTTCCTAAAATAAATGATCAGTATAGTACGTTATTGGTAATCCTAGTAAAGTAGAGACAAGTTTAAATTAATAACAACCTAGGTCAACAACATGAAATATAAATAATTTGACGTAATCACATGTTATTGTCTATAATACAAACTATGAACAATAATAACTCATTTTAGCCGTTTTTTATGATTCTCATTCTGAAAGTTGTTCGGACATCGAATTAAGTTGAAAAATTCATGTTCACATTGTTAATGGCCTGTAAGATGCATTTTATAAGAAATCATGACTTGTAATGTAACACCCCGAACCCAACCCCACGCTATAGGTCAAGCCCAGACCCGTCACTCATACAGAGTCTTCTCTTAAGCCATGAAAATGTACAAACGAACATTTATAGAAAAATAAAGGACAACAAAAATAGCTAGCCTAAGATGATAAGGTCCTATTAAGAACATGGTTAGCTAATTGTTCCAGTTGGATAAGTTAATCAATGAGTTGTACCCGCATCAGGCAATCGGTTAACTCAGCCAACTAGAACGACCATTCTCAAAAAATTACATAAAAGCCATCTTGAAACTGCATCAAAAGCTTGATTTCTCTATCATCAACGAAAGCTTGGTTCTTCGATATCCACTTCTTCCATGAGAGCACAAAGGAACCAAAATAATCCATGAAACATGAAGCAAAAACTATCTTGGTGGGGTGGTGGGGGGGGGGGGGGAGGGGGGGGGGGGATGGGGGCAAGGAATCTCGGGGAGGGTTGTTTGGGTTTAGGGGGGCTACTTTTTGATTTAAGGGAGCCACAATTAATTAGTAATTATTTAAATCGTTGCAAAAAAATAATACAATAAACAACACTTAACATAAAGCGCTTGCATATCATAGATACAACAATCATTGGATGTGTAATGTTAGCAAAACTATTGCATTACAATTAAGCTACAATTTTACAAACTATTGCAAAAAAATTAAATTAAATATTATAAGCAACACTTAACAAAAGGTGTTGCATTTCATAGATATTGTAATGTTTCTGATGCAAAACAAAATTATTATAGAAAACTTTAGTTTATAACGAGTTGTGATGAAACTCGTTATAACAAACTATCTATAGCAACAATTTTTTAACTTTTTATAACTTAAATATTGGAATGGAGCTAAAATGTGTGATAGTATAATCAGACAATTATTATAACAAAACCTTCAATTTGTTTCGTAGTGACTCATTGACTGAGGTATGGTATGATGACAAGATTTCGGCAAGCTAAGAGTTAGAATTGTTTTTTTTTTTTTTTTTTTGGTCGGGAAAAGAGTTAGAATTGGGACACATGATAGATTGTGAGGAAACTTTTGACATTTAATTAATAGGCACTATAAGCGTCAGGTGTGAAAATTAATATAATAAGCACTATGGGGATTCCTAGGTTTACATTTTTTTTATGTTCCAGTATTTTTAATAGGCATGCATTTTATCTTCGAGTAAGCTTTTTACAACTTCAGAGGACGACGCAATACCTTGCTCAGGATTAAAGAAAACCACAATAATGCTGACAAATGTAGGTCTCAATTAGCCACTTGCACACCAAGACAAAATAATCATCAATCAATGTGCACTCCAGGTTGAGATCTTTTTTAGTGCACAAACTCTTTTTTTTTTGTTGTTCCGAGTCCAATTTGTGGAAAAAGCATGTTATTTCTTTGTTAGGTCAAATGTTGAGCATGTTATGTGAAAAGGTTCACTCGACCAAAAAGAAAAAAGAAAAAGAGAGAAAGGTTCAGGCCCATGATCTTCATCAGAGGTGCCACTAAATTGTTATAAGTTAGAATATACATTTATTTTAATATATATTAAAAAATTATATATGTTAAAATTAACTATTAGATTTTAGATTACTTTATATATAACATTGATTCATTTTAAAATAGAATTTCATATTAAAAAAAACACACTTATTTTTTAATGTGATATTAAAATTAAACCCTTGATGGAGTCTTGTTCACCCACCGACACGCGTGTTATCATCCACGTGAGAAGTGAAATGTGAGGTTAGCTAAGGCCCTTTGCCAACAACTTTTTAGTTCAGAGAAGTGAAAAGTGGGGTCAGCAAAGGGAAAAAGAAGAATAACACAGGAAGAAACGTGGGAAATTAGGTACCAGGCCATCTCCATTTTCTACTGTAAACTACTGACTGTTTATTCGTACACGCACCAGCCTTGATTCTGTCGTTTCCTATAGTTGCACCACAAGTGATTTTTTGGAAACCTTTGGAGGGCAACAATGCGCGGCATGACCTCTTGCTTGAATAATAACAACACTCATTCTTGGAGCCATAGTTAACAGATTTACGGTACAGTTTAAGTCGTAGTATAAATTTGGATACGAATACGATATTTAGAGTTTAAAGGATATGATAAAGAGATATTTTTTGGGCACACTAATTTTGTTCACAGTACGGTATGAAGAATTATTGGGTTTCTTTATCAAATATTCTGTAAAGTAATGGTATTTTATATTTACTAATTATTAAAATCAATTTGCTGTAACGTTAGTTTAAAGTCCAAATCCAAACCCAATAATTACGATAATTTTCTAATATTGTATATCATGCACAAGACACGAGCAAACTAGAAAATTTTTATATCTTAAAAGTTTGCAGTCTGTATATGTTAGGCCATCTTCAACAGGTTATGTAAAATGCATTTTACCCTACATGTAGAGAATATATTGGAGATAAACATCTCCAACAGGTTCTCTAGGGATTCTCTACTTTATAGAGAATCCCTACATTCAATTTTCAGTATCTCCACATGTGGAGATGCTAAACAAATACCCTAAACCATTCTCTTAAATAATACGTAGGAGAGACTTTGTAGAAACAAAAATAAAGATTTTCTAAAATAGAGAAGCTGTTGGAGTGATATTGAAATAGAGATTCTCTAAAATCAGAATGTAGGGAAGTTGTTGGAGTTAAACTGAAATAGAGATCCCCTACATGTAGAGAAATGACCAAAATTCTCTACATGTAGGGAGAAAAATAGAGAAGCTGTTGGAGATGGCCTTAGTAACTTTTAAATTCTTTATTCCTTTTCATTATTTTTCTGATAAAAATTTGTATGTTTTTCGGGTTGTTAACTTTAGTGAACTGAAACGCGAATTGTAGTGTTTCGGTACGCAAATGTACTGTAAATTAGGACGTGAAATTCGATACGCAGTTCGAAAGAAGTAGGGCGAATCTAGTAACTATGCTTGGAGCTCTATCACAGGCAATAACCCTAATCCTGAGAGCTCTCGAGCAGGCAACGAAGGCGTCATAGAAGTTACACTATCATGGTTGATCCTGTGGGGAACTAGACAGGAGTTTGGTATGAAAATCACTATGAAATTGAACAAATTTTCATATCACTCGGGGATAAAATTTATTCTCTCCAATTCCATATGTTGAGAATAGAAATTCCAAGAAGTTATCAGAGAGACACGATAGGTTATCCAGAGACAATTTTGATGTTGTGAGTATATTTCACTCGTTTTTTTTTTTTTTTTTTTGCTAGACAAGTAAATTATTATATATACATAGAGTAAAATGCATATTACCTCTCTTTGGTTTACCTTAAGTGTATATTACCTCCTTGTGGTTCTAAAACTACCATATTACCTCTCTATGGTCTATAAAAAGGGTGCTCATTACCTCCCTACGTTAAAAAAAAAAAAGGTTAAAAATACCGGCAAGTGTAACACACGCATCTGAAATGTGATTTTGCAAAATATTTCTAACATAAGCCACCTATTTTGCACTTTTTGGGACAAAACTGCCCTTTAGACAACAACTAATAATAAAAAAAATAAGCATTGTTATATCTCACTTTAATTTTCACACTTAAATATCACTTCTTACGTGGATGCTTAGTTGGCATGTTAAAATAACTAACTTTTTGATTTATCTCTCCTCTTTTAACATGCCAACTAAGCATACATATGGAAAGTGGTATTTGAGTGTGAAAATTAAAGTGGTATATAACATTTCTCTAAAAAAAATACTACAACTTTTCTTCTTGATATTTTGACAACTTTTTAGGCTACATGAAGTGCGAAAAGCAAAGAGGGGAAGGCGAGAGTGAGAGTGATCAAAGTAGACTAGGAGTAAGATTTCGTGCTTGGTCTCGCAAGAGGTCATCATACTCGTCGTTGGTTCAGCTTTGCTTGTTCTTTTTGGCCAGGGCTCATTTTTGATGAAATTCGAAACCCTTGTTGGTATATTGATTTTTTCAATGTCGTTTTTTTTGGGCAGATCTAATATCATACATGTCTCTTTTTACTCAGTTGTTTTCACTTATATACTATTAATTTTGAGATATATGCATTATCAATCTTGAATTTTAGAATAGAATGTTGAATTTGTTTTAATAAGATATGATAAATATTTCTGGGTGTTAAAGAATTGATCGTTTCAATGGTTTCTTTAACACATAAATAGGATTTTTTGCAGGAAGATTGCAACTTTATTACTACTCCATGAGGTTGAAAAACGTGGGATTTTACACATGTTCTTAATGAGCACTTGAATGTTGTTAGAGTAAAATGCACCATACCCCCCTGTGTTTTCACAAAGTTGTATGATAAACCCTGTGTTTTAAAAAATTGCGTTATAAACCTTGTGTTATGGAAAACGTTGCATATGACCTCCCGCCGTCTATTTTTCTGTCAATTTTAACGTGAGTGTAATACACACGCTTGAAATGCAAGTATGACATTTATCAAGCTTTAAAACACATACAGAAGGACGAAAATACCTTTTTTAACATCAGTTGCTAATTGCCCCTTGTGTTTTCGATAAGGTTGTAAATGGCCCCTTGTGTTTTTGATAAGGTTGTAAATGGCCCATTGTGTTTTCGATAAGGTTGTAAATTGCCCCTTGTGTTTTTTATAAGGTTTCTAATTGCCCTTATATTTTTTTATAAAGATGTAAATTGCCCCTTTAAAGAAAAAAAAATTGACAATCCTACAGAGAAAAACTATTTCAAAGTCATTTTCCTTTGATTTGAACTTGATTTTGCACTGATTTAAATATTTTAATCTACTTGTAGAAGAACATGATTCTAAGTGAATGTACAATTATTGCTAGTTGCAATATGCCTTTGAACTTCAAGCATAAGATTTATATTTTTTATGGTGGACATCAAGTTTCTGTTATATAAGCTATACGTTTTTTTATTCTTTTAATTAAATGATATTTATTAGTTTAAGGTTGTAGATCTCCTTAGAAGGTAGACTAGTACATGGTTCTGATATTGCAAAATAAAAAATATTGTAAATACCTCCCTCTAATATTAAAAAAGTGATAAATACCCCATTCTGATATCAAAAAAGTTACAAATACCTCATTCGACGGATTTATCTATAAACGAAGACAATTTTATCTTTTTACAAGGCTAACTAACAAAGTTAAATGGAATTTGAGTTTGGGGCGTGTATGCAGCATTTTTCATAACACAGGGTTTATAACGCGACTTTTTAAAACACAGGGTTTATGATGCAACTTTGTAAAAATATAGGGGGGTATGGTGCATTTTACTCATGTTTTTATATCAAAATTTAATCTCTTTTAGCTCTAGCAAGTTATTGTCCTCGCATAATCTTTTTTAGCTCGAGCATGTTAATCTCATTTTAGATGAAATTTGAAACCCTTGTTGGTATTTTGATTTTTTTCGGCATCGTTTTTATTTAGGGCAGATCTTGTAACCCTTGTTGGTATTTTGATAGGAGCCCACTTATTTTTCGGTTGTTTCATTTTCATTTTTATTGTGTTCATTGTAGATTAGTGAAGAGAATTTTTCCGATAGTGTCACCCGTGTAGCGCATCTTGGGAGAGCACTGTAATGGCCCTTATTCCACCATGTGGTAGTGGAATAGAAGAGGATGTTGGAGATTGTGAAGAGGAAGTGATATACCCTGTGAAAATGAAGGAGAAGAAATGGGATGATAAACTGCTAGTTGTTTCTTGTTTGTTACTTATTGTTCTAATTGTGGTGGTGATGTAGAAGTGAGATTCAATTGTTGTAATCTTTTGGATTCAGAGTAAATTAACTCTTTCTTTGTAATTATTTGTTTGTTTGTTATGGATTCGGAGCAACTTATGTATTGTGTTGGCTGCATTTTTTATTTTGCAAGTATACATCTATAGATATCTTTTGTACTCATATAATGGTTGTAAATGCACCAGTATTTGTGGCTTAAACTGAATGGATGATATGGTTTACTTTTCCATTCTTTACCAGCAGTAATGCAGATAGAATTGAATGGATGATATAGAGGGAATGGAGAAGCATTACTGCAGGTAGAATTGAATGGATGATATAGAGGGAACAATGCAGATAGAATTGAATCCCGAGATCGGCATGGATTGAAATACTTATGTGATAGCAGCCAAAGGTTATTTAGAAGTTGGTGATTCAGCAATATTTTGAGACTCTGGTTAATCCCTGTTTGTTTTTTTGAATGTATATGGTGGATTATTTACTCGTTTCTCTTTGAATGTCTATATTTTATACAACATAATCTAACAAGAAATTTAACATCATAAGCGATTCTCTTTGCAGATTAGCCAAATGCAAGTACATTAAAGTGTTGAAAGCAACACCAAATATAAAAGCAGTAGCAAACAAATGATATCCAATCTAATTTGGGACCACATATGAAAACCCTACATAACACATATGACTAATCTAATCTGGGTAATACATACCTGGCATCAGTCGAAAAATCAATTTGATATTTCCTTCTCGATTCAGTAGTATATTGCATCGTTGGCCAAAATGAGAGATAAAAGATGTTTTTTTTTTTTTGGGTTGAGAGAGATAAAAGATAGTGTTAACCCAGCGTGTGAGTTTAGAACTGACCATATTAAGTTGTCAAACGTTAAAACAGCTCTTGACAAAATCAAAAAAAAAAATTGTTAAAACGGCTAATTGCTTTGACAAAAAAAAAAAAATTATAGTAGTAAGGGCATCATTGTCATTTAATCTTTGCCGTTAACTTTTTAACAGTAGTTAGTTGTGGAGGAGAGTGTGCACTCTTTTTGCAGACCACAAGGAGGTAATTTGCCGATTTTAAAACCACAAAAAAGTAATATACACTTAAAATAAACCACAAAAAAATAAAATGCATTTTACTCTATGTACATATTATTGATAAATATTCTTTTACTTTTCTATCAATAACATAATGGGACGATTAGCCACCGCAAGTTTTGAAAGACTTTCAATTACTTTTTACTTTAATGATTGGTCCCCCTAGATATTATTTTACTTTTCTATCAATAATATAATGGGATAAGCCAAAATGCTATCTATACTCATACAATTCTAAGGGATTTGTGACCCCTCTTGTTCGACTGTATAAGTGGAATCAAATCATTTGGTACACAAGATAATGATCAACAGAAACCAAGAGGCTATAACAGGTCATAGTTCGCTAATTATTTTGCACATTTTTTTCCACCACAATAAACATGATATAGGTGGAAGTCCTAATGTTGCCGGAAAATCGCCTTGTAATTTATCACGCTCGAAAATTAGACTTCATTAGGTTTAAATCTATCAAAGGTGATTAGACTACAAAAACTGAAAGCAGGGTTTCTTATGTCAATAAAATTGTATATTGGTATCAATTGTATGAAAGCTAATTGAAGTATGATTTTGGGTCATTTTGTTTAGTATATAATCCTAATGCATTATAGGGCTCCCTTTTTTTGCCGTAAAATAACTTGTTGGTAGAAAAAATATTTTTTTTTAAAAAATATAATATTTTCTTGTATTTAGTTATCACACTGGAAAATATTTTATGGTGTTTGGATGTGATAGTGAAAAAATAGATTAAAATTATTATTTTATTAATTTTTTTGAAATAATTTTAATAATTGATCACTATTAAAATAGAAATTTCAAGTAAATTAAAGTAATTAATTAATAAAAATAGATAAATAAATATGTATTAATAAATAAATAATTTCATAAACTAATAATAGTTATTCAATTAATTATTATTAATTTATAAATTTAAAACTAAGTTAGTTGATTAATTTCTTAAATTAAATAAATATATCAATCAATCAATCAATCAACATTATTTATTAATGTTTGTTTATTAAATATTATTTTATTAATTTTTAATTTAGTAGTTAATTAGTCATTTAATTTGAAACTAATTAATCTTTTATTATTAAATTAATTACTTTTCTAAAATTAATTGATTTTTATTTTTAAATTAATTAAATTTTTTATTTTTAAATTAATTAAATTTTTTATTATTAAATTAGTTAATGTTCTATTATTGAATTAGTTAATTTTTTATTATTGAATTAATGAAATTTTATTTTTAAATTAATAATTTTTTATTATTTTTGTTATAAAATTAATTAAATTTATTATTAATTAATTAATTTTTTATGATTAAATTAATTTTTTTTATTGTTAAATTATTTAATTTTTATTTTAATAATAATATTGAAAAGGGGTGGGGTGTTATAAAAACAATTTTCGAGAAATATTTTACGACAAACAAACGGAGCCTAGCAGTCCTATTATTTATGAAATGAATATCAACTCTTTTTTTTATTTATTAGAGAAATGAAGATCAATTTGCTATAATGTTCAGGATCTTTAGCAACGCTCTAATTAAAAAATAAAAAAAGTTATTCCAAAAGATGAAAAAAACCATTGCAATAAGTGTTTTATTTGCAACGGTTTTAACTATTGAATAAAGTAAAACTTTTTGCAAGGGTTAAAATTTGTTTAATAATTTTTTGTTAATAATTACTCATAAAATTACTTTTTAGCAACTGTTCTAAAATATTGTTTATCTATTATAAAAAAATCGCTACAATAGAGAATTTAAAACGAAACCAAATGCAAGGACACCATATGGAACGATTAAATTTGCAACGGTTTTTAGCCTTTTTGCAATAGTTTAAATATCTTTAAATGTAGTAATATATATATATATAATGGGAGTGATTTGTGCCATTACTTCGTAGAATATTGAAGTTCGTGACCCAGCGGGATTTAACTGACTTTTGTTTTTCTTTTGGTTTACTAATGTGATGAATGTGCAAAGCAGGTGAAGTTGAATCGTCCACATGAGTATCTTACTAGCATAAGGGGTTAGAGAGACGAAAGTTTTATAAAATCTATCGCATTTCATACAAATTTGGGTAAATATGGTCCCTTTGGTGAACACTCCAAATACGATAAGGCGTTTAACATGGTAGTGGGAGAAAACGGTCAATTCGGTGGCTTTCATGGCTTTGCAATGAACGGTATAACTTCCATTGGAGTGTATGTCAATGCAATCCCTCTTCCCTTGCCTGCAAATACCGCGACTACCTTGGTTACAGATGACAAGCCTACCGTGGATGCAAATAGCATGACTGCTAGCTGTGGTGCAACTAGCAGTCTAGCATGACTACCTCAAATGCATCTAGCACGAGTAGCTTAGGTGTCAATGGCGCGACTACCTCAGGGTGCAAATAGCACGCCTCCTCAATTGGTGATAAATTAATTAAAAAGAAAAAGGTGTATTTTTCGTTCAATGTGTTAGATCTCTAGTCGTCTATCTAACTTGTGGATGAATGTTTATGTCTTTAACTGATGTCTTTGGGATATAGATTAGCTGTCTTTCTGAACTGTTTTATCTGTTCATGAAGAGAGAGGGCTCTTAACCTGAAAAGCCGGTCTAGCCGCGAGGAATCAAGAGATCTTTGCCGGGTTGTGTCACTGGGAGTGAAGAAGTATCAATAAATCTCAGCATGTTTATAATTAATAATTTATATGTTTAGTACAATTGCAGTAGGACTTTTGTTAATTTATTTCATATAAATGCAATTATAGATGATGCGGACAAACTCCCTGTATTCACTTATGAACTCCAAATCAAATAAGTAATCATATTTTAAGACATTGATCACTCTTTACATCTTACTTTTTAGGGATCTATGTGGCTAGAATGCTGACAAATGTAGGTCTTAGTTAGCCACTTGCCTACCAAGACAAAATAATCATCAATCAATATGCACTCAGGTTGAGATCTTCTTTAGTGCACAAACCTTTTTTTTGTTCTGGGTCCAATTTGTGGAAAAAGCATGTTATTTCTTTTTTGGGTCAAATGTTAAGCATGTTATGTGAAAAGGTTCACTTGACCAAAAAGAAAAAGAGAGAAAGGTTCACGCCCATGATCTTCAACATTGGTGACATTGAATTGTTACATATTAGAATATACACTTGTTATATTAAAAAAATTATATATTTCAAAGATTATTTTGTTAAATTTTAAATTATTCTATTTAGTATAATTAATTTTTAAATAAAACTTTGTATTTTTAATATAATATTAAAATTGGGCTCTTCAAGTCTTGTTCATTCACAATGTGCACGTGTTATCATCCACTTGAGAAGTGAAAAGTGGTGTTTGCCGGGCCTTTGCCGACAACTTTTTCAGAGAAGTGAAAAGTGGGGTTAGCTAAGGAAAAAAAGAAGAATAACACGGGAAGAAACATGGAGAGGAATCTCCATTTTCTACACTAAACTACTGACTGTTTATTCTTTCACGCTCCAGCCTTGATTGTGTTGGTTCCTATAGTTGCACCACGAGTAATTTTTTTGGAAACCTTTAGAGGCCAGGCAACAATGGGCAGCATGACCTCTTGCTTAAATAACACTCATTCTTTGAACTCTAACGCAGGCAGGAACCCTAATCATCTTGAGAGATCTCAAGCAAGAAACGAAGGGCGTGATGGAAATTACACGATCACGGTTGATCCTGTGGGGAATAAGACAGAAGTTTGGCATGAAAATCACCCTGAAATTGAACAAATTTTCATATCACACGGGGATAAAATTTATTCTCTCCAATTCCAGTATGTTGAGAATGGAAATTCCAGGATGTTATCAGAGAGACACGGTGGGTCATCCGGAGACAAGTTTGATGTTGTGAGTATATTTCTCTCACTCTTTTTTTTTTTTTTGCTAGAGAAGTAAATTATTATATATATTTTTTTACTAGACAAGTAAATTATTATATGTACATATTATCGATAGATATTCTTACTTTTCAATTAATAACATAATGGGATAACCCTAAAAGCTATACTATTACAATTCAAGGGGGTTTGTGGGCCCTCTTCTTCGTCTTTACAAGAGAAATGAAATCATTTGGTCCACAAGATAATGATCAACAGAAACCAAGAGGCTGTAACATGTCACAGTTTGTCAATTAATTTGCACATTTTTTTCCACCACAATAAACATGATGCAGGTGAAGGATTTGGATCCTCTTCTAATTGAGAGTTATTCTAACTTTTTAATATTGTATTTCAGTCATTTATTCATTTAACAAAAGTATTTTTTCTCCAATTTTTATAGTTTAAAATTCAAATAAATAATCATAATGCAGTGTTAAAAAGTTAGAATAGTCAGGGGAGGATCCAAAAAAGTCCAAACATGATGTAGGTGGAAGTCCTAATGTTGCCGGAAAATAGCCTTGTAATTTATCACGCTCGAAAATTGGACTTCATTAGGTTTAAATCTGTCAAAGGTGACTAGACTACAAAAACTGAAATCAGGGTTTCTTATGTCAATAAAATTGTATATTGGTATCAATTGTATGAAAGGCTAATTGAAGTATGATTTTGGGTCATTTGTTAAGTATATTATCCCAATGCATTTTATGGCTCCGTTTGTTTGCGTAAGATAACTTGATGATGTTTCCTGAAAATATATAATATTTTCTGATGTTTGATTGTCACACTGGAAAATATTTTCTGAGTTTGGATGTAACAGTAAAAAATTTATCAAAATTATTACTTTTTAAATTTTTTTTAAAAAAATATCGATAATTGATTACTATTAATTTATTTATTTATTAATATAAATTTAAACTAAACTAAATATAATTAATTAAAAAGAATCTTAATTAATACATAATAGATAAATTAAATAAATAATTCCGTACATCAATAATAGCTATTCAATTAATTATTATTAATTTATTAAATTCTTAATTTAAAACTAAGTTAGTTGAATAATTAATTAATAGCTAATAAATGAATAAGAAATCTTAAATTAAATAAATCAATATTATTGGATAATATTAATTTATTAAATATTATTGTATTAATTATTAATTTAATTAGTTCATTAGTTACTTAATTTGAAACTAATTAATCTTTTATTTTTAAATTAATTACTTTTCTAAAAATAAGTGATTTTTATTTTTAAATTAATTAACTTTTTTATTATTGAATTATTTAATTTTTTATTATTGAATTAGTTAATTTTATTTTATTGAATTTTGAAGTTTTATTATTTTATTAATAAATTTTATATGATTTTAATTATTAAACTAATTAATTTTAATATAATTACTTAATTTTTTATTATTAAATTAATTATTTTTATTGTTAAATTACTTAATTTTTGTTTTATTAATAATTAATTAAAAATAAGACGGAAGGGATGTGGGGTGGGTGAATATGGGGGTAGAATGAGTGAAAAATGTTTTCTTCTCCCAAAGGACATGAAAATATTTTTCACTCTTTTAACTAAACATTTTCGGTTGACCAATTTTTTAGTGTTACCAAACACCGGAATGATAGGAAAACATTTTCATGAAATATTTTATGACAAACAAACGAAGCCTAGGAGTCCTATTATTTTATGAAACGAAGATCAATTCTTTTTTTTTTATTAGAGAAACGAAGATCAATTCGCTATAAAGTTTAGGATCTTTACCAATGCTTTAGTTAAAAAATAAAAAAAGTTATTGCAAAAGATGAAAAAAATTGTTACAATATGTGTCTTATTACAACGGTTTTAACTTTTGTATAAAAGTAAACCTTATTAAAAAAAAATTAATAATTTTTTGTTAATAATTGCTTATGAAATTACTGTTTGGCAACGATTTTAAAATATTATTTATCTATTATAAAAAAAAAAAACCCGTTGCAATGGAGAATTTACAATGACACCATATGAAACGGCTAAAGTTATTTATAACGATTTTTAACTTTTTTGCAATAGTCTTAAATATTTTTAAATGTTGTAATAGATAAAAAAAATGTGGGAGTAATTTGTGCCATTACTTCGTTGAATATTGAAGTTCGTGACCAGCGGGATTTAACTGACTTTTATTTTCTTTTGGTTTACTAATGTGATGAATGTGCAAAGCAGGTGAAGTTGAATCACCCACATGAGTATCTTACTAGCATAAGGGGTTGGAGAGACAAACGTTTTATAAAATCTATCGCATTTAATACAAATTTGGGTAAATATGGACCCTTTGGTGAACACTCCAAATACGATAAGGCGTTTCACATGGTAGTGGGAGAAAATAATCAATTCGGTGGCTTCCATGGCTCTGCAATGAACGGTATAACTTCCATTGGAGTGTATGTCAATGCAATCCTTCCTTTGCCTGCAAATAGAGCGGCTGCCGCGGGGGCAAATACCTCGACTACCTAGGTTGAAGATGACAAGCCTACCGTGGATGCAAATAGCACGACTGCTAGCTCTGGTGCAACTAGCGCGACTACTAGCTAGGGTGCAACCAGCAGTCTAGCAAGACTACCTCAAATGCATCTAGCACGAGTAGCTTAAGTGCCAATGGGCGCGACTACCTAAGGGTGCAAATAGCACGCCTCCTGTAATTTTAAAATAAGTTTATTATTCTCGTATTTTTTTTTATTGTAATTAACGCACCTAAAATCTCTTATTCTGTTAACAGACATTACGAATTAGTAAATTGCCTATTATACCCTTACATAAAGTTAAAACAAAAAAAAAAGGTTTTCCATTGCTTTTTGTTTATTGTAATTCACAAAGGCACACAGATTCACACACGCTCACACACAATCGCACACATACTTACTTCACGCATCAAAGACGACACTGAAGAAATCTGACAAAATCGTGACTTGACACAACATTTTTTATTCATTGAAATATAAGTCAACAACAAAACTTAGCAACAACCAACGGCATCGGCATCTTGGCACAAAAAAAAAACATAAAAAAAAAAATAAAAAACCAAACAAGATGAACCCACTTACCAACAGTAAAAATCAATTGTTTGAGGTCTCTTCAATGTTTCATCTTTCTCGTGTGTTTTACTGTTGCAAGATGAACCCACTTTCAATGTTTGAGCTCTGTTCAACAGGACACAACTTATATCTTGACTCTCAAGGGTGGTTTGGTCCATTTATTGTTTAATTTCAGATGATGTGGCATCAAGAAGATGCAAAAAAATGCAAACTTATCACGTGAGATGCACATCCATGTCAAACCGACCGAAGTGTTAACGGATGGAGTCAGTCAAATATAATCGAAAAATATAGGAGGGTAATGAGCCTATTTTAAAATTACATGAGGTGATTGAGTATTTCGGACAACACAGAGGGCGGCAAGCAATTTACTCCCTCAATTGGTGATAAATTAATAAATAAATAAAAAGGTGTATCTTTCGTACAATTTGTTAGATCTTGGGTTGTCTGTCTAATTTGTGGATGAATGTTTATGTCTTTAACTGATGTCTTTGGGATCTAGATTAGCTTTCTTTCTGAATTGTTTGATCTGTTCATGAAGAGGGAGGGCTCTTAGCGTGAAAAGATGGCCTAGCTGCGAGGAATCAAGAGATCTTTGCCGGGTTATGTGTCATTGGTTTGAAGATCCCCGAACCCCTTCCACGTAGAGTTTAGCACGTAGTTCATGCAAGGACGAATTTAAAAGTTCTTTTCAGTGAGGGTTAAAATACATAATTTTTCAATTATATAAGTATATTTTATTTTTCAGTGTGAGTTAATTGATTTTTATAATAAAAAACTTAATTTAAAAAAAAAAAAAAAATATATATATATATATATATATATATATATAAATTTTAACGTTCTTTTGAGTCAGTAAGGGTTGTTGCCCCTGCTGGCCCCCTGTTATATCAGCCCCTGAGTCCATGCCTCATTGATGAGGACAGGGTATGAGTTCTACTAGAATCATGTTACAAGGATTTGAAGATTCTTCTGATCCGTTATGCAAGTGACCGGCTCTGAATGTCCATATATATCTTACATGTACTATGTGTCATAATTGGATCATCTAACGGCGAAGAGGTCCGCCTTTAAAGTATCTAGACAAGAAAAGATACCTAGCTTTAGTATTGCAAATGATTTTTGATACGAGATGCTATCACAGACATAAAAACGTTGCGATAATGGATGTCTGAAGAATATTTTCTCTTTTCCCAGCATCTAATGTGCTCTTTGGGAGTACTATTTTGGGAATGCATGCCAAAATACCCGTCTATCAAAATCATATCCAGCCTGTAGGACAGGTAATTGTGGATGAGATTGTGGTATGCACATATAGAGCCGGATCTAGAATATCTTATCTGTGGGACTAAGTGTTGGTTAAATTGTTGCTTAAGTAATTCTAGTGACAAAATTAACAAGATTAAATTGTTTTACAGGTTAAAAATAACAAGAAATTTAAAGAATTTTTGTGGGTCCAGTGTAGCCCCCACACCCCATTGTGTAGATTCATCCATGGGTGTACATCTGCATCTTGATATACAATAGAGGTCGAAATTATTTTTCGTATATAAAATTTTTAATTACAAACAGATCACTATCTAACCATTTCACCCAACTCTTAAATATAGCATCTCGATCTTTAGAAACAAAAGAACCTGCTTCATTCGTTTCATAGTTTGAATGGGTGAAGCTCAAATCCACACTTAACTTTTAACCCTTGAAGATTTTGTCCTTCACTTCACTACTATCTGACATGTAATCTGGTGCTGCAATAAAAGTTTAAGCTCTAAGTACCTGACATGTAATCTGGTGCAGCAATCAAAGTTTAAGCTCTAAGAGAGTTGTTTGCTCAATTAGTTTGATTTTTCAAACACGTCTCATCAAATACAAGCGTGATTTTTTTAAGTTGTTCACGTAGTAAACAGAATGATAATGACAAAGACTTGTATCTCCAACATCAATCACATTACAAAGATGTTGCAAGAGCTTATACTTTAGCCAGGAAGAGGATCACTGGAAGTTCTGTTAACATGTACACTGGCTCTGGGTTGTAGACTATTCTATAGTACTGATGATAAGTAGTTCGTGTTCTTTTAAGCAGAAACCATATAGCTGATACTGACCATTCTCATCTTTACTTTCAGAGTAATGCCACCGAAATGCAAGTGTGAAAAAAAATGCTAATCAATCTGAAACACATTAAAGACCAATTACTTGTCTTCCAGAAACTTCTTGATGCTGCAAACTAGCATATGAGGAGCACAATCTTGCAGAAATCGAAAAATGGTTATCTAACAATCCGCAATTCGGTAAACTGGATTTTGCTCTTCTTTTTTTTTTTTTTTCTGTAGGACTTCAAGATGATATGAGAGTGAAAGGGGTTCAAGAATCCGTTTTCTTTTGATAAGGTTTAAAATCGCTTATTTTGGTTTTTTTACCCTATATTTGTAGGGTGGACCGTGAAAAATATGAAAAATCTCCCACTAAGCGGTACATAGGACTATAATCGAATATGACTTTCCGGAGAATTCTATATGCATCTATGCAATGAAGAATGAAATTGTGTTTACTCACTTTAAACTCAGTATCCATTTCCCTCCATTTACTGTTAGGATTGGAAATCCTGAAAATTTACTATCTGCTCAAATCTTCTCTTCCCCTTCTAAAAAGCAGACCATAACTATCTAATTTACTTTACCATTTTGAAGCACAGAAGCAATCATGCATCAAAACATCAAACTCAATTACATCCTTACATGGAATATATACACGTATATACACAAATATGCATATCATGAATGAAGAAATAGCAAAGAAAAACACAAAGAATACTTAAAAAATCTCTTTACAGCATCCAATCTAGTGTGTTTGACAGAAGGCTTATGGGAAGGTTTGACTATGAAAACCAGAGATTTCCATCCTACTCTTTGGTAATTTACACATGAACCTCACTTGCCTCCATGTCTGCATGCTTG
This sequence comes from Ehretia macrophylla, assembly GCA_037974665.1. Taxonomy (NCBI): domain Eukaryota; kingdom Viridiplantae; phylum Streptophyta; class Magnoliopsida; order Boraginales; family Ehretiaceae; genus Ehretia; species Ehretia macrophylla. The sequence continues at coordinate 38,691,239 of CM075781.1, read as the reverse complement.
TTCTCAACCATGTCAGGTCCTGGAATTGTAGAACAATGCAGTTCTCATAATTCCGACAAAAACCATTCATCATTGCGCGATATAATCAGTCACCTACCCACCACAAGTGTGCTCGACCAAGAAAGTGACATCGAAGATGACAAGCCTTCCCTGATCTCTTCAAATGTTGGATGTGAGCCATGGCTAAAGCTGTGGGAACTACTAGACCATAGCTCTCTTGAATTCATCTTCGCGAGGAGGTAGATATCCATGTCCTCGCTTTCTGATTCATCGATCTCAGTCTTGCCATCAAAAAGCTTCACTACTTGTCTCATTGTTGGTCTACTACCAGGCTCTGGATGAGTGCATAACAGGCCTACTTGAAGGACTCTTTCCACTTCCTCTTCATCGAATCCTCCTCTGGCTCTTAGTCTCTCATCAAGCGCGTTGAGTAGTTCCCCTCGGCTCATAAATTCCAATATCCGATCTACCAAAGGTGGGTGGCCTTCTTCAATTGGTCTCCTACCACACATGACCTCCAGAATCAAGACTCCAAAACCATAAACATCTGTTTGTGTCGATACTCGCCCACTCCTTATGACTTCTGGTGCCAAGTAACCTACTGTTCCCACAATGCGAGTTGTGGCAGCCGCGAGATTATGGTCGTGGATTCGTGCTAAACCAAAGTCACCTAGTCTAGCATTCATATTTTTGTCAATTAAGACATTGCTGGCCTTAATATCCCTATGCAGAACTTTGGATTCCCATCCCTCATGTAAGTATAAAACTGCAGAAGCTACATCTTTCAAGATTCTTATTCTGTCTTCACAATTCAAAATCTTGCTCTCATCACATTCAAACACCTTCTTTTCTAAACTTCCATTTTCCATATATTCATACACCAAAATGAGGCTACCTCTCTCTTTCTTGCACCAACCTATCAACCCCACCAAATTTCTGTGCTTTAATCTTCCAAGACTCGAAATTTCAGCCACGAATTCTCTCATCCCTTCGCGATTTTCATGTGAAATTCGCTTCACTGCCACCTCTGCTCCCCCCGGCAAGACTCCCTTATAGACCTTACCATTACCTCCAATTCCAATCACAAATTCATCTGAGAAACTCTTTGTTGCTGCATCAATTTCTTGATAAGAAATCCTATGTGGCCAATACTCCAATTCCCAATCTTCCATCTCTTCTCTCTCCCTTTTTCTTCTCCTATTCCTCTTGATCAATAACAAAGAAGCTACAATCCCAGCAACAACAGCACAGAGAAGTCCAACTGTCATGCCTGCAATGAACCATTTCGATCGATAAATTGGATCCTTAGGAACCTCAAAGGATGGCAAATCCCTTGTATTCAATGCCTCACTCAGATTAAAATTCTCATTGCTGTAGCTCCAAGCCAGTATTTTGTGACTTTCAACCAGAGCTCCTGTAGATGCAGTGAAGCCAACATACATTTCATCCTCTAAAACTTGGGAAAGATTAATGGAAACACTCAATAATGGCTTCCTAGGCCTTATCATCCCTGCCACTGCCATGGTAACATTGATATGAAAATCTGCATAGTCAATCCAAACTTGATAATTCTTACCATTGTTCAGCTTCAGCCTCTTAAAAGAATTCTCATCGTTATCGCTATCATCAGGCCAATAGCCTGCCTCATAAGCATCAACTGATTTGAGTGAGTTTACATCAATTCCAACATGATTGTCACTTATGTCTTCAAATTCTTCATTCTTGAATACATCAAATTCAACTCCAAATATATGGTTATTGGCATCACCAAGATTTGTGCGGTTGAAAAGGCCTAGATGCTGTGATGAGGTAGCACCATAAACACCTGTCTGTGGCACAAACAAGAAAACTATGCCATGTCCTGGCTGCCTACCCTTGTAAGGTGCCATAGCGAAAATGAAAGATGTCGAAAATGGAAGTACATATGATGAATTTGGTTGTTTTGTGGCAATCTTTGAAGGGTATAGAGCACGACCAATTGAAAAGCTTGTGGCATTAGTTAGAGTAACAACACGAGATTCAATTGTGGAATTACCATAGAGTGATATATCAGAGGCGTTGAAGCCATTGAAGACAAAATCAATGGCGGACAATGATTGAATGGATAGAAAAATGTGTACTAGACTCGAGAGTAGAAATCTTGGAAGTTTCTTCATTGCAAGAAAGGTGAAACAGAGGTGATCCTCATGGAGGAAAGGCTAGACAATTCAAGGAGCTAAAAGAGATGTAGAGAGCAGCAGCAAAGATCATGTTGGCTGCCAGAGGAAAATGTTATTTTAACTCTTTATAAATGCTTGGGGTGACAAAACATACAAGGAGAACTAAAGAGAAGATATTATACAATTTAAATGTATATACAGTACACGAACAACACTTTCATCCGGTATTCGGATGATCCAGTTAAGATATAGAGATAGGCCCCATACACTTTCCACACTTTTGTTTGAAGTTTAGTAGGCCTAAAGAGTTGCGAAAAACAAATTTTAGTCAACTCTTAGGCCAAAAATTTATATGCCCTTGGTTTTGTGAGCAATCACCAAAAAGTATATTAACTTTCTACTTCCCCTCCCTGCAACCCCCACCCCCACCCCCACCCCCACCCCCACCCCTACCCCTTAGAGAAATATAATAAGCAGTTGAATGATAACGCAACACGGCTACCCAATCACTATCATAGGCGATGTTACGCTCCTCTCATCCTTCACCAATAAGGTGAAAAGTTTCTCCGATTAAATTATATAATTTTCTAGATCACTAAAGATAATTTAGTAATGTAATGACAAATGAAAATAGTTCGGCTATAAATTCCAAATGGAAAGTTTGGTCGAATCACTTTTATATATGAAAATAATGACCATGACCAAGTACCAAACCATGATAAGGCAGGGTCTTTAATATTTTTTTTGCAGGGATCTCACATCCTGTTGGTGCTTAATACACCATTAGTGGAATTGTAGCTGTCTAACTGTATATATTTTCCTGGGTGCTTTATACTAAATTTATTCCAAGTTGACATTAATATAATTTGTCTTTACTTACATGTCCAGATGATTCTACTTGTTTTTTACCCTTAGATACACTGATTTTTCAATCTTAGCATCACTTGGTTCATAGTTTATTGTGGTCCTTAGGCCACCAACCTCTTTCCTAGTATGTTTTGCTTCTGGGGATGAATTCACATCATATATGCCAAAATCTTACTAATTACAAGTTGACTGACTAAAATTTTGTATGAAATATTAAACAATATTCAAAAGTCATCATTATACACTAAAAGAGAATCTAACTACTAGTATGTGTTGAATATGACGTAACATTTTAGCTGTTTTACAACACTTCAATTAAAAATTGAGAAAAATTATTGTAATAGGTGTCCTATTACAACTATTTTTTAACCATTGTATAACCTAAATTTTTTTGCAACGGTTAAAACTCTTTTTTATTATTTTTTGCCAATAATTATTCATGAGATAATTTTTCACAATGATTTTAAAATTAGTTTAATTGCAACCTTTTTTACATTGTTGCTTATTATTTAATTGGACTATTTGCAACGGTTGAAAAACCCTTGTATAAAGTCATTTGTAACTATTTTTTTACTTTTCTTTCAACAATTTTAAGTATTGCAATATATAAAAAATGTGATAGTGATTTGAGAGTGTAAAATCCATAAATGAAGACCCAGAGGTTCAACTTCTTACATTTATTTTATTTATTTATTTTTTGGTTGAGTTTCATTTTTTAATTAGTACTTTTCCCCTCTTTTTAATAATGATGTGTATGAAATAAACCTGATTGATATTCAATCAAAAGTATTGCATGAAGTCTTTAGTTTTTTCCTCTTCCTCTATGTATCCCTATTATATAGATAATACAGCCTATGAATCAATAGATGATGATTTTTATTCGGTATGAATTGATATTATTCCATTCCAATCCCATACCTTTTTAAAAAAGCCTCAAATTAGATCCCAAATTAACGGGGTTAGTGTAAAATTATTCATGATGTTAAAGAAATTCTTTTCTTTTTTTAAGGTCAAGGATAATCTTGTATATTAACATTTTTGCATGTGCAGTTGCTTAAAGCCTAAACGACATGATAACAAATAATGTAAAATTGGGACCCAATTAAATTTCCAAAAGGGTATTTTGGTTGTTTTAAAAGGAAACAGACCCAAGTTTGGTATGAAAAGTCAACGAACCAGGAAGTTTCCTACTCTCTGACCAGGGAAAGGATAAGAGAAGAAAACAAAAATGGTCAAGCAAAAGAGGCCGCAAGCTGGCTGCGCCGCACTTCCAGGAAAAACCAAGGTTACAAGTGCAACTAATGAATGTATTCATAACGTTATTAATTTACGAGCGATATATAATATTAATGACTTAATGATATAATTGTTGTAAAAGGGAACAATGCTGCAATTGTCAACCGAATGTCTTGTGAATGTGTTGTAAGACTCTACATGTGTATAGGGGTTCATCTTATGTTAGTCAGATCAATTTGATTGACATTTGAAAGTATTTTTTGTGATAAAACATAAATAATTTTTAATAATTAAATTTCGCTTGTAACGTAATAACTTTATTTATTTAGGGATGTCACTGGAAAGTGAGAACTGAACTTTCTTCTTTTTTTGGTCAAAGAACTGAATTTTCTGTCTATCTTAGATTTCAAGACAAAAGTAAAAGGTTCGTAGTTTTGTTCATGCACGATACTTTAATGATGCAATAAATGGTTGTACATAATTTCATGTATGAATGCCACAAGTTAGATCGTAGTACAATGTTCATTTATGTTTGTGCCCCAAAGGTCATAATATGCTATAGAAAATTGGCTTATATTCAACGCCCTATTTGCCATCTAATCAGCATTTAAAAATTGGCTTATATTCAACACCCTATTTGCGATATAATTACTTATCTAATCAGCCATTGAAAATTGGCTTTTATCGACTTTACACTAAGTTTGGTTTCAATTTTTAAAGAATGGAAAGAAAAAGGAGAATCTGTTTATTTCATTTAATGAAGTCAATTTTGCTTCTTCTTTTCTTACAAAAAAAAAAAAAGTACTGTCAAATGAATGGAAAGGAAATGATGGTGTATTTTTAAAAGGTTATTTTAGTAGCTTTCTAGCTAAAATTATCATTTCATCTTATTTCCTTCTTCAATCCAAATAATAAATTACAAAATCTTTTCATTTCCTTTTTTTTTTCTATTAAAAGAAGGTCTAAACTATTTTACATCATTTAAAATATTATATACAAGTATTGATTTCGAGACAATCTCGCACCTAAAGTGAGAATCATACCATAAAAATTACTATATTTTTTTTTCTCTCTTTTTTTTTATTTTTTTATAATTAAAAGAGGTTTAAACCGTACAATACATACATAAAAGAATGTTGCTCATGAAAATTAATCTAAAAAATCTTTTACACTTACCGCAAGAAACATACAACTAGACTAGAGCTCTGGTGATTACTTTCTTCTCTCTTAACTTCCCTTCCTATCTTTTTTCTCACCTATCCAAACATAGTGTTTGAAGAATGTGATAGTTGATAAGAGGGGAAAGTTAATTTACAAAAAAATGAAAGATGATCTTAAGTGGAAAAGTCGTCTCTATTACTTTTACGTGACTCATATGCAGCCATGTTATCTTCTTTTCTAGGTGTCATCTTTCATTTTAGGTCACCATTGTATTTATTTAAGGCAGATATGCATATAAAGCTTTTTTGGTCAAAATGGTTGATAACATTTCCCCCAATATTTTACGTTATTGTGACATACAAATTAAAGGAAAATTTTCTTGAGCGCCACGAAGTGTGATATCATTTGATTTGACTTATTGATGTAGGTTTTCTTTCCTTTTCTTTTTTTTTTTTTGGGGGGGGAGAGGGGGGAAAGGTCAACGATGTACAAATAATCCTCTTTCATATTCATGTACAGTTAAGAAAAAAATTGTCCCTATCCATCTGTGTTGTAATTGATTCGGTAAGCTAGATCATGATGACAAAAGGGTTTGACTTTTTGTTGTTTTGGGGCCAACAAATAGGTTTGACTTGCGCAATATACACATTTTCATAAGCTTTAATTCCTGTACTAAAAGTTCCTGCTCATAGATTTTAAAGTCTTTTCACAGCATCAAAAAACTTCTCTCTCCCTTCTGGTTTTAGAAATTTGGAATGAGATATGTGAAGCAAATTGAGGTTTGAATGGTCCAACAAGAGTCTACACACTCTATAGTTGAGGTGATTTACTTTATTATAATTAAAAAAATTTATCAAATATTTGCAAATTTTAATAACTACATTATAAATCTACACAACTATATCACGTGATGAATCTGCGAAGAAATATTTGCGAATCTAATCAACTTTATCACATGTGAGAAAATGTATCTCATGATTTTGTTCATGTGATAACTATTGCTAACACCCTTCCTTAATCAAAATCGGAGGTAGGGGACTAAGATTAAATAGAACCTATTCAAGACTAGTTGATGCTAAGGGCTTTACATGACTAGCCGTGGGAATATGTTTCACAATTAGATATACCAACGCTACATTATGTCGTACAAAATGATAATCAATGTTAATATGTTTGAATCCTGAATGAAACACGGGATTGTATAATTACATTACACTGATATTGTCCGAAAAAGCTATTAGTGTTTTAGAATTGGGATTGGCAGTTCCTTAACAAAATGTTGTATCCACGTTGTCTCTAATGCAGTTGATCCTAGTTCTCAATATTTTGCCTATATGGAAAATCGACCTACAGTAGATTGCGTATTTGATTGCCATGAAATGAAATTTAAGTCCCATAAACTACAAAATTTAGTTGTAGATCTTCTCTTTGTTAAACATAAGACACCCAACCCAATTATCAGAATCATAATAAGTAGATATATTTGATCATGACCACAAGAATTAAAGAGAAACATATATAGAATCATATTTACTTTAACTAAAACCATGTATCAAGAAGGACAGTGGAAAAATGTTGAAACCAAGCTTGTTTCAAACCATACAAGTAGTGTTAATTAAATAAACATGAGAGGACATTCAAGATGGAAAATCTTCTTATTGCTTCATATACACTCATTCTAACCAATGGAGAAAAAGTTTGATAGCAATCTATGCGTCCATGTTTATAATTGATGATCTAATTCTTTTTAGTTGTTTTAGTTGCTTTAGTTGCTTGTAGACTTGAGCGACCAAACCGTCTTTATTTTTTTTCAGTAGAGCCATCATGTTTATAATTGATCTTATAAATCCACTTGCTTCTATGTGTAAAATGCATTTTGCCCAATAAGGTTTCAGTTTTATCCAAATTCTCCATGGTGTCTAACTTTGCCAAACAAACCTTAAGACTAAAAGGCATTTTGATTTTTTTTTTTAATCTTTTAAAAGAATAATAAATCATTTATTTCTGCTCTCTCCTACATACCCAAACACATACATATATGTATATATAAATATACAAAGATTAGAAATGTTTGATGTTCATGTAATTGGGTTTGGTTCATTGGTTTTGGTTTGGTGAAATTTTTAGTGGTTGAAAATTAATTGTTTTTTAAATAAACAAATATTTTCTTTTGGTGCTTTATAATTGATGTTGGCAATTTAATTGAGATATTAGGATGTGAGAGAAGAATTAATGGTTGTATGGCGATTTTAAAAGACTAAACTACCCGTCTCTTTCCTTTTTTAATGCTTTTATTTTTTTGCTCTTAATTCTATGTAGTTAGTTCTTCTTGCGAGATTTTTCACGGAAAATTTATTTTCTATTTTTTCTAATCTAAGTTTATTTATCGTCTTCAAATTAGAAGCTCAAATCATAAGTTACTTATTTGTCCACCCTTCTTTTCAACTAATCTTAACATACTTAGCCATCTAAAATCATAAATTATTTATTCGTGTTATCTATTCATCAACATTAATTAATTAAATCTAATTTTAAAAGTAATTAGTATTGTTGATGGAATACATATTCTTGTCAAAATTTCAAAAGTAAAGCTTCAAGATATAAGGATAGAAAATAAATACCTACAATAAATATATTTACAAATCACAAAATTGACTTAATACTATTTTACACTTTTAAATAAGAGAATTCATTTAATTTATAAATATAAATTATCACGAAATTCATCTATAAATCAAATAAATTTTACACCACTAATGCTTCCAAATAGTCTGTTAGAATTTATGGGGTAAAATGGATTTAACGTTGATCCTATATATATAATAATGATAACAATAATAATAATATTAAACATGTACCATGTACATATATCAAGGTGAATACCCAATTGAATTTCACGTATATATTATACAAAAAATCTTCCAATAATATATATTTTAAATAATGATCGATTAGATTAAAATTAACACGGTAAATGTCGTTTAACTGAAAAAGAAGGCAAGTGGCAAGAAATGACATAGATGTGCAAAACCATGGACCAAATGATTGAAAACATTGGCAGAGCAATGTTGGACTCGGGGTGTGCTTTGTGCACACCTTGAGTTGGAATTTTATTTTATTTTTTAGTGTTAAAAGAATGATGAGACCCTCATTTCTCCTCACTTTCTCATCACATTTTTTTCTTTTTAACCAACACATGTGGGTTGGAATCTTTGCATCAAAAAAAAAAAGAAAAAAAAAGTGAGAAAGAATGATGTTCTATTGAGTGAAAAAATAAGGAAAAATAGAGAGATAAATGAAGAAAGAAATGAGAGAAAAATATAGGAAAATTTGAGCACTTTTTATATTTAACAAACGATTGGATAGTATTTTTTATCTGATCAAGGTGTAATTTATTAGTGAGCAGGTTCTTGACTCCAGCTTTTACAATTATAATGGTGGAGATCCGTTTTGGAGCTATCTAAGACCGTTTTCTGATGCTATATAGTAGTCCTTTTTCTTTTTGTTTTTCTTAATTATTTAAACAAGTTTATTTAGGTTAGTTTTTAATCTATAAATTATTTTTACTTATTCATAATGTAAAATTTTGCATTGATATGTTGAAGTCATGCCTTAAAGACTCCATTTCTGTATAATGTGCTTAAATTAAGTATTAGTTAAATTATAAAATATTATGACATGTTAGCATCAAAAATATTATTTAGGTATAAAACCAATAGTTTTTTTTATATATTTGATTTGTATACAAAATTTATGTATAAAATGAGTGTCCTCGAGGCCTATTAATTGACTCTGATACTATGGTGCCCCCTGACCTCTGGTGTTTGATTTCGTCACTGACTGAGAACCTTTGAAGCTTTTAGGATCTTCTTGGTGTGATACTACATGAATTGTCCAATTCATTAAAAGGAAATTAAAAAAGAAAAAAGAAAATTGTCGAATTTAGTTTGTGTCATAACAATAAAGAAGGAAAAATGTTGAAGTGGAGTTTTGTGTTCATGTAATGCTTTAGTACATTTTTTATAATCTATAACATAGTACTACAATTTTATTAGTTTTACTCTTAATGTTTTTTGTATAATATACTGAAGTTAACTTTTATCATCTCTACATTTAATTTTTCAGTTTACAAAGCATCACACAAAAGATAAACAAACCAAAGCTAATAGGTCTATAAAAGTCAATTGATTTTGAACATCAAAATTATTACATTTGCTGGAGCTATTTTATTTTAAAATACATATATATATATATATATTTTTTTTTGTAATTTTCTAAGGTCACTAAAGACTAACCTTTCAGACTCCTTTTTGCATCCTGCTATGACCCTAACTTAATATTGCAACCCTCCAGAGAAAAATTTCATGGATATGATTATTGAATATCCACTTAACCTTTCCTGTTCCCTTAATACAAAATTCACCTTTATCAGACACTAGATAACAAACATACGACAAATCTCTTTTGACCTTTATGTGGGCAATGACCTATAGATTTTTTGCCCTTCTCTGGGTCATTACATACCTCCATTCGAATTATGTTAGGGATTCTTTCAATTTTGTCATAGTTAAAAAAATACTACTTGTCTTCCGTTGAGACGAATCTTACCGATAACTCTTTGCGAATCGGCATTGTACCCTGGTTGTTAGAGGCAGAATCAAAAATTTAAAGTTGGGAGGCCAAAATTCAATCAATAATACTATTTAACAAAAATTGAAGTTAGAAGGATGAATATTTTATTTTTTTAAAATATTACATATATTTTTTAAATCAAAATAAATATTACATATGTTTTTTTAAAAAAAAATTGGGTTCCCCTTCCTAGTGTACCGCCCCCTGCCTGTTGCTCTTTCATATATGCTTCTCAAATTTTAATTTTGATTAAGAATAAAGATGCTATGCATAAAATTATTTTTCTTCTTTTTTTTTTTATATACTTGAAGGTGGATACAAAGTGGAGATGAAAGAAATAAATGTATAATCTTCAAAGTCTTCACAATAGAACTCCTGTAATATATTGCATGCAGTCACAAGTATGGAAGGTCATGACTACATTCCTCAGAAGCAAAAAAAAAAAGAAAGTCATGACTACATTGATGATAACATTAATTCATGAATTATAAATGTTAGTTTTCGTTTCTATTAAGCATCTAATTAAAATATTCTCCATTCTAAAAAGTGGAAAGTCTTAAAAATGATGACGATATCACTGTTTCTAAAATAGATAGTAACACATATAACTAGAAATGACTGTAGTCTTAAAACCGTTGTAATTTCTTAGAAATTTCTCCCAAGAAAATTACCTCAACTTTTACTAATTGTAAACTGATGATACAAAATGAAAGCCATACAGCCTTAAACGAATTAGAATCATGAAACTCCAAAAATTAAATTTATAACCATCAAATATTATGTATTACTCGACTTCACCATCAAATCAAATCCTTAAAACTACGATGTCTCAAATATAATTTGGCAAAATCAAATTGAATCATTAAGATTACGTAGCCTCAAATTTAATTCTTACTAAAAGCATGGATTGTCATCCTCTTGGATAGTCATCCTCTCACACTATACCGTAATACTATCAAGTATATATCTAACACAGAATTTATGAAAATTAAGGTTAATAAAATTGAGACTTTTGACATAAACTACTACATAAGTTACGTCACTTATTATTTAAACAGATAATTCTCAAGAACGTACTAGTAATTAGTGTCACGTGACCCCTACACACCACATATGCATATCCGGAAGTTCAAAACAATCCAAAATTTTCGAAGAATTTTTCTAAGGATGGCAAGAGTTTAGATACGGTAACGAAAACTATTTAGCCTAACCTATAATCATAAATGTAATCAAACTTTAATGGTTTTAGAAACCAGTAACCATAACCCTAATCATTAATGATCTAAAAAATCATGGTTAACTGAAACCTTAGACATTTAATTTTTTTTTTTTTTAAACAAAAATTAGTTATGGTACAACAACATTTTTAAAGTATTTAAAATATCTTCAATTATAGCACCACGCTTTATGTTTGTGATGCTTATAATTTTTATATTGATTACTATTCCAATAAATATACGTGGCATCTTTTATGCTCAGATCAATGAAGGAAGGAAAAAGTATGCGATTATAGAAATCTTACATCAGTGTAATAGCTAGGTAAAAGAAAAAGAAATCTTCCAAATGCATATAATTAAAGGTTTAGTAATTGCAAATTTTATAAAGTACCTCCATAATCAACATTGCACTTTGAATTCACGGATTCTTGTCTAAATAAATTAGATAGCATGCAATAAAATGTATAAGTAGCATATAAGAGATTTCGTAAGCATAAGATTCTTTTAATATGTAGGACTAAAAGTCTACCGAGTCAATAGTTTCTAAAGTATTTCCATTCATAGTGTTATACTTTATATTTGCAATGACTGTAATCTCCATGTGGATTACAATTTCAATTTGGATAGAGGATAATAGAATCTACATATGATTGTAAAAATTTATAATTTTGCCAAGTCAAAGAAGGAGAATCTTAATAGGATTATAGAAATTTATAATTTTCCAAGTCACTATAAAAATAAGTAGCCTCAAGAAGTAAGATACTACAATTTTGGTTGGCAAGATGGTAAAGACTTCGATATCATTTGTCTTCAAGACTATCTTGATTTCTTTTTTATCAGGTATTATTTTCAACTTTGCATCAATTCATTAATTAGTAAAGATATATTTGGTGGATATTGAGATCAAGATGGAAATGTTAGTGCCTTAAAGCACTATGGATGCATGTAAAGATGATGTTAGAGATTTCAAATTCATTAAGGGTTTTTTTACATTAATTAGTAAAGATATATTTGGTGGATCTTAAATATTTCCATGTAAATCTTATTCACAATAATTTAGGCCATGCCTCTATGAAAAAGGAAATATTTAATGTGAAAGTAATGATCTAAGAGTTGATAAGACGAGATATTTACTATATTGTGAATGAATTACATTTCATACTAATAGATCCGTTCAAATGTTTTGTTCACTTTCTTTATCCGTACCAATCAAAATGATCAAAAAGGAATGTGAGCTTGCGTGCTTTTTATTCCCGTGTTTGATCTCTTCCTTCTCCCAAATGTTTCATTTTCCGATCCATGCTATACAAAGCCAGTGAGTTACATATGAGCAGAAGAGAGTGCTAAAGAAAATCATAAGTGATATACCATGAAGAGCTCCGCAGTCAACTAATAAATGTAGAGAAAGATGATCAAGAAAAAAAATAAGGTGAATAGCCTCGGACCTCTCTGTGGTCAAGATAAACTAGCTATAATTTCTCTGTGGTCTAACAAATATAGCCGGACCCCCCTGTGGTCTACCCATTGATGCACATTACCCTCCTCCGTCAAATTTTCCGTCATTTTTTACGGAAAGTGTGACAAACGAGATTAAAATGCGATTTTTATTAGCTTTTAACGTATTTAATAATAAAATAATATTAGTAATTAAAAAAATTATTTTTTTTCTTTTTTATTTTTATTTTCACCTATTTTTTATTTATTACTAGATTTAAAAAAATTAAAAAAATCATCTAGTTGAATACGTTAAAAACCAATAAAAATCGCATTTTATTCGCATGTGGTACATATTCCATCAGTGTTGACAAAAAATTTGACGGAGGGGGGCACTGTGCAACAACGGGTGGACCATAGGGGGGTTCGGCTATATTTGTTAGACCACAGAGATGTTATAACTAGTTTCACTTAACCATAAAAGGGTCAAGAGCTATTCGCCCAAAAAAATATACAATGAAGAGCTCCGCAGTCAAGTGATAAATGTAGAGAAAGATGATCAAAAAATGAAGCAACAATGTTCAGAGGTTATGATCTTATGGGCTTTGTGGTCTTAATATTTTGGAAAGCATATGAGGCCGAACGTTTGCTCAGCTGCAATTAATGAATTAGCAATGTTGGGACACATAATTAAATATAAGAAAGTATGATAGAGCTGGCACAAGATTAACATCGAAAGAATTAAATTTGATGATTAATAAGTTTGCCAAACTTGAAGTAATTTTTTTTTTTTTTTTTCCCAAAAGAGCTTGAAGTCCCACTTTACTGAATTCTCTCTACTCAAGACCTGGACTTCTGATACTACTATGACCCTAAAAGGCGGATATATATAGAATTTTTTTTATATGGAGAAAATTTCCGACCCCTTTATCTTGATAGCTGACCATGTACTGTATATATCCCAACCAGATTAAGCTCGGTGATAGACTGATAGTTCAACAATGACTTCCCATAAGCGCTTTCCTACGAATAGCATTCCTTATAAGAGATCTTCCCAAATCTCTAAAATCCAGCATATATTCCATAAGATTCTCGAGCAAACAGTATAAATAGAACCTCAACAATTACAAAATATAACTCATTCTTTTCCCAAAATATCTACATTCTAAATTTTCGTTGCATTCAGCTCGTGCTTAGATACTCTAAACTCACTTTATCGTCGGAGGTGGTTCCCCAAAAAAACACATGTGATTTCTTTGTTTTGCAGGTTGTGTGCTCAACTCGAATACAACGAATTTATATCTTAACACTTTCTAGTGGGACTATAAATGAAACTCTACACGAGAATTAATACATAATTACATATATTGTCATTTTTCATTAAAGAAAGAATAAGCTTGCAATAGAATAAGCTCATTTGAATCAAGAAAGAATAAAAATTTAGTGTGTATATATATGTATGTATATATGTATATATTAATTCAATCACCTAATAGAATTTCAAGTATTATACAAAGAATCTTACAATATGAATGTAAATTCTAAATATTGATCTAGTAGATTAAAAACAAGTAAAAGTCATTTTTCCTTATGATAAATTCCAAAGTCTCCCATCAAGTTTTTGATTTAATTACCCATATTCCCCATGGATATGAATGTTGGAAGGAGAGGCTGGTGAATGAGAATTTGTGAAAGTGAAAAAGTGCACACGTGGTGTGGGTGTGGGTGTGGGTGTGGGTGTACCCACTTAACTTTAATCTTTGCAATTGTATCATCATCAGATAATTTCCAACATGAAGTAGCCCACGTTTTTTGCCCATGTTCTATCCCCCACGTTTTTGACTTGGTGCACAAAGAAGGTGGCTGCTGATTTATGCCTACACGTTCAGATTGGGCTTAGTGGATTGGGGAAGTTAGACCCCTCGTTTTGTGCACAGTGCAGTTGAAGAAAGTGGGCAATGGGGAAGTTTTACACGAGCAAAGTGGAGACAATGGCCAGCGGATTTCACCCCAAGCTTTGCCTATAAATACTGGTGCCATCATTTGCATCAGAGACACTTGAAGCATTAGCATTATAGCATACAGAGCATAGATAGGCATAGCATAGCATTTATTCTAGAGAGTTTAAACACTGTCAGTTCGATAACTTTTATATTTTGTGGTACTTCTAATACAAAAGATAGCGCCGTTGGATTCTAGGAGGTTGTTGCAGTTGAGCCGTAAGTATCTAAGCGGAGCAAATTAATCTTAAGGACATCGAGTCTAACTCGAATCTCGGTTTGTGTACTGTAATATTTATTATATGCATATATTTAATTCCTACAATATTCTTTCTGCTTTATTATTTCTTCGTTATGTTTTATTGTTATTTTATTTTCTATTTACTGTTTACTTTTCTATTGCAATTTGTTTTATATTCACTGGTATTTAGTTTCCATCTATTGTTTAGTTTTCTACTGCAAAACATTTATTTTCGCACAAATTACATCCGCTTAATCCAACAATGAATGCAATCAGGATTCCGTTAAATGTTTAAGGGTATGTTTGTCTTTTTATATCTAAGATAATGTAAAATATTAGCTAGTAAAAAGG
Organism: Ehretia macrophylla; assembly: GCA_037974665.1. NCBI lineage: Eukaryota > Viridiplantae > Streptophyta > Magnoliopsida > Boraginales > Ehretiaceae > Ehretia > Ehretia macrophylla. Next base: position 38,675,941 of record CM075781.1, on the reverse strand, counting down.
ACCTATCAGGGGTGGCTACATGTCCTAAGTGCAACATTATCTTTCTTGTGCATTGGTAGATGATTCAGTCAATTATTTATTTTTATTTTTATTCGGAGGAAGTTTATGTTCGTATAACATATATGTAATTAATTGTGTTTAAGCGGCCTATTAGCGGAGGAAGCATCCACTATAGATTCTCAACTCGGGCCAAAGAGCTTAGTTGGAAGGCTAATGGACTCATCGGCAAAGTTCATCGGAGCAGCTCAATCAACAAAGGAAGTCGATGAATTTATCTTGTAACCTCTCGTAAATAAGCGAGTAACTTTACTACCAAACCAAAACATTGGTAGCTTTTTTTCTTTTTGTCTTTTTTTTTAATCTTCCTTCCATTTTTTCTTCTTCTTAAGGGTATCTCCAATGGGGAGGGTAAAATACAAAACTTATTATTTTTGGCTATTTTTAGATACCCAGGTCTCTAAAAATTATTAAAAATAATTTAAATATACATGAGACCCACCACTTTTGCCAACTTTTGAATTAAAATGAGACTCAGTCTCTATTTATGGCTCTAAATAGCCAAAAATAGTAAGTTTTGTATTTTGCCCTCCCCATTGGAGATACCCTTATGCTTTGCTGACCTCTACCTGCTCGCCCTTAAAGTAGAAATTGCCCATAGATGAACAATCCAACGCTAAAATGAAAAGAAAAAAAACATAGTATTAAGTGCAGGCATAATTAGTTTAAACAATCCACCTCATTTAAAAGGTTAAACTGTTAGAAATGAGTTTGTGTTATATTATTTATTATCTTCAATATCTCCACAAGTACAAGTGGAATTAGTTTTTTAGCCTTGCACTTTGACAGTTTTTTTTTAATATATTTTTTTTAAATAGATGGGAGTAAGTTTTGAATCCAGGACCCGTTGATACCTAATATCATGTTAAGTTACTACCTCATCTAAAACCTTAACCTGTTAAAGAAAAATTTGTTATATTATTTATTATCTTCACTAAATAGTTTCTATACATCACAAAAGAATGGACTAATGATCTTGCATGCAAATAATTTATTTGGCAAGTTTCACACCATTTTATTGTTTCAAAATATGTTAGATACTTTGTACCAATGTACCTTAAATATACAATTATATGTTGGGCCCTCGATATTATACTAGTATATTTCAATAAGCACACTAGATATATATATATATATATATATATATATATATATATGCCAAATATCAAGAATCAGGTCACTATTTTGTTAGTGTGTTCAGTGGCCGATGACACACTAACGGAAGAAACCGCGGCCGACAAAGCATAAGGTAGAAGAAGAAATGAAAAGAAGAGAAGACAACAAATAAAATAGAAAGAATGAAAAGAACGGGGAGAAGAAAGAAAAGAAATAAAGTACTGAATCCGCTACTAATGCAGAAGATAATGTTGCACTTAGGATACGTGGCCACCCATGATAGGTCCTTTTTGCTAGTAAATATTTTATATTATCTTAAACATTTTATATTATTTGAGCTTTTGTTGTGTCTTCATTCGTCGCTGATGATATTGTGGGTGTTAGTATTGTCTGTGCTGGCATCGCTGTTCATTGCTAGGATTAGGGTTTGAGTAGTTGGACTTTGAGTCATAGGCCCAGCCCCTTATAATTTTGTTTCAGTATGTAGTGTTTTGGTCCTTTTGTTGTATATTTTGATATTGTGTTAATACACATATCTTTTCGACAAAAAAAAAAAAAAAAAAAAACTCTAACTCCATCTATGTCCATGGGGGAATTTGGATGAATCAAAAACTTGATGGGGGGCTTCGGAATTTATCCAATAATTCATAGGGCAAAATGACTTTTACTGGATAAAAACTAACACATTAAACATTGTTTAACTAAAAAAGAATGCAAGTGGCAAGAGATGACATCGATGTGCAAAAACATGGACCAAATGACTGATGAGAATCTTTGAAGCTTTTAGGATCTTCTTAGTGGGGTAGTACATTCATTGTCCAACTTATTGCAAGAAATTATAAAAGAAAAAAAGAGAAATATCAAAGTGAGGTTAAGTTTGTATCACGATAATAAAGAAAAAGAAGTTTTGGTGTGGAGTTTTGCGTTCATGTGATACTTTAGTACATTAATTAATTGTAACATAGTGCTTCTATTTTGGTAGCTTTACTTTTAGTTCCTTCTTTATATAAAATCTTTACACGAAAGATAAATTAACCAAACCTAATAGGTCAATAAAAATCGAGTGATTTTGAATTCCCAGATTAATACGTTAGTGGGAGCTATTTTATTTTTTTAATTAAAATATATATTAATTTTAAGTATTTTGTAAGATCTCTAAAAATTAATGCAGACTCCTATGTGCATCTGTCCATGATCCTAAATATTGTAAAGTCATAGACCCTCTAAAGACAGCTCTGTTTAGTCTAATTATAAAATTTTAACTTTTGAACTGTAAACCTTTTGTAGTCTTGGTTAAAAGTGTTGTAAAATTTTAGGTGATATTGAGTTTTTATAAAATTTGAGTGTAATATTATATTTTAAAAAATATGAAGGAGTATATTTAAGAAAGAAAAAGAAAATAACTTTCCGTATTATATAAAAATAGTTTCACAAAAATTTATTTTGAAAAGCTCCGATTTAAAGCTTCTTATTTTTTAGTTTTTTTCAATTTCATCTATTATCTAAAAATACTTTTAAAAATATGTTAAACATGTGAAATTAATTTCTAAACTTATAAAAAATATTTTTAAATATGAAAAAGTTAGGTCAAATAGTACATGAGATATGATTATATGAATATCCACTAACCTTTCTTGTTCCCTTAATACAAAATTCACCTTTATTAGACACTAGATAAATAAACATACGACAAATCAATCTTTTTTTTTTTTGTCTTTTGACCTTTTGTGTGTGGCATGGCCCATTGATTATTTTTTGCGCTTCTCTGGGTCATTGGTTCCTGGCTGACCCCCTTGATTGCAATGCTGGTTTTGTCAATGATATTATCCACATGGGAAACAACTGATAAATATCAAATATTTGGTGTCTATTTTAAAGGATTATCTTCTCAACGATTAAGCTTATTTATAGTGTATGTGTCTCATATGAAAAAATAATTGAAAAATATTTGGTGTTTATTCTAAGAAATTGTCTTCCCAATAATCAAGCTTATTTCTAGCGTGTGTGTTTTATGATTTGCATAAAACGCAATACTTGATTATTGGAGATAACAATCGTTGTCGAGAATTTTCTCTATTTTGAATTTGACTATAGATAATACATTGTTCTTACATGTATGCTTCTCAATTTTTAATTTTGATGAAGAATAAAGATCATATGCACAAAACTATTTTTCTTCTTTTTTCTTTTATACTTGAAGGTGGAAACAGTGGAGATGAAAGAAATAAATGTACAATCTTCAAGTATTCACAATAGTACACCTGTAATATATTGCACATGCAGGCATAAGTATGCAAACTCATTCCAACATTGATGATTTTATTTCTTCATGAATTACAAATGTTTCTTTTAGTTTCAGTTAAATATCTAATTATGTGTTCTCCATTATAAAAGTAGGAAAGTCTTAAAAATAGTAAAGGTGTTACTATTTTTAAGACATATAGTGACACGTATCACTATAAATTACTATTTTTTTAAATCATTAGTTATTTTTAACGGATTAGAAACCATGGAACTTTGAAAAATTAAATTCATGGCTATCAAATATTATCTAATCACTCGATTTCATCATCAAATTAAATCGTTACAACTGTGAAATCTCAAATATAAGTTCACATCATTAATTGAATTTTAGAACTACTAAGTCTCGAATTTAATCGTTAGTGTTGTCGTATCGCACTACATCGTAGTACTACCGAGTTTATTTCCAATATAGAATTTACTAAAATTAGGGTTAATAAAATTGAGACTTTTGAAGAAACCACATATGTACCTTACAGAGTGTTTGGAAGTACTTTTGGTGTAGAATTCATTTGATTTATAATAAATTTGATGAGTATTTATATTTATAAATGAATTTTCTTATTTAGAACTGTAAAACAGTATTAAATTAATTTTGTGATTTGTAAATATATTTATTGTAGGTATTCATTTTATGTCCCTATACTTTAGAACTCTACTTTTGAAACTTTGATATGAATATATGTTCTATAAATAGTATTAAGTAATTTTAAAATTAAACTTAATTAATTAATACTGATGATTAGATAACATGAATAAATAATTTATGATTTTAGATGGTTAAGTATGTTAAGACTACATAAAAATAAGGATTGACGAATAAATAACTTATGATTTGAGTTTCTAATTTGAAGACGAAAAAGAAGCTTGGATTAAAAAATATGAAAAAGAAATTCATCGTAAAGAAGGTTGCAAAAAAAAAAAAAAAATTAAAAGAACTAACTACAAATGGAATGAGAAGGGTAGTAAAAAAGAAAAAAAAAAAACTCAGGGCTACTTTAGTTTTTAAAAGATGAACAACTAATTTAATAGTTTGGAATTGTAAATTTCACCTCTTAAACAAGGATTTAGTTAAAACTTGAGTAAATCCTGAATTTACAAATTTTAGATTTCTAATTTTTTTTAAAATGTGTTTCCAAACACAAAAAATTTGATTTGTAAATAAACTTCACAAATTTTTATGAAATTCATTTGTTCCAAATAGTATGTAACTATTATCAATTAGTTTCTATGTTACTAATTGATAATAGTTACAGAAATTTTGGGTGACGTCACATATTGCTCAACTTTTTTTTTATTTTACACTTAGCAAAAAAGGGTAAATTTCACACTTAGTCTCCATTGTTTGCTATTTTTTTTAAAGTTGATCATTAATGTTTTAAAAATTTATAAAAGTCCCTAATATTTATAAAGTGATTCAAAATAGTCCTTATTGTTTAAAACTAACTAATTTAGTCCCTATTATTTCCTATAAAATTTTATTTAGTCTCCAAATAGGGATAATATGCATAGATTGAATTGAATTTTTTTACGAAATAATAAGGACTAAATTGAATTTTTTAAAAATTAATAGAGACCAAATTAACTAAGTCTGAACAATAAAAATCATTTTGAATAATTTTTATAAATATTAAAAAAATTTATAAATCTTTTAAAATATTAAATACTACATTAAAAAAATATTTAAACAATAAGCATGAAATTTACCCGCAAAAAAACACGGTAACACCCACCGGTTATCTAAACTAGAGCGCACGCGGCGCATGTGCTAAGTTATCGTATTTTCTCATTAATTTGTTGCATATAATTTATGTCTCTTTAACAGAAACTATGAATATAAGACAAATTTTTCATACACATCAATTACCTAAAAAGCGCCGCGTGAACTGTGATATGAGTCTAGACCAAAAAAAAAAAAAAAAAAAGAACTGTGATCTGAGATTTGTTAGAATCTCTACAAAACCCAAAAGACCAATCTCGAACTTTGAGTGCATTTTTTTCTATTAGTTCACTCCACATTGATGTATTTTTACTATTTCACTATTATTTATTTATATATGCAAAGTGGGTTTTGATTGGTTGATTTTGATGGTGGTTCTCTCTTGGTAAACACTTGTATAAGTGTTTTGATTTGTTCCAACTTATACCTGCCTTAATGTGTTTGCTATAAAGAGTCAAAACTTTTTATTGGGTTTTTTTCTGTAATTTTTAAGGCTTTTGAGACTGGTTTGGTTCAGTTGGATTTAGTGTAGCGACATGAATTGATTTTTTTTTTTCTGGAAATTTGGATGATTTGGTGAAGTGGGTATGCATTGTTTTGGTGAAATTTGATGGTTTTTATTAAATTATTGATGTTGATTTGGTGCCATTAGATTGATATAGTGAGAAAAGTGAGAAAAATGTTTGATTTTGTGTAGTGGGTCTGAAATGTTTCAGTGAGTTTTGATTTTTCTGCTTTAGATTGGTGATATTGGGTTGGTGGCAGTGGAGTAATATTATAGAAAAAGTGAAAAAAGGTTTGATTTGTGAATTGAGTCTGATTTGTTCCAGTGAATTTTGATTCTTCTACATTAGACTGGTCACTGGTGATATTGGGTTGGTGGCAATTGAGTAATATAGCAGAAAAAGAGAAAAGAAGTGATTAAAAGCCTGTGGCTTTTGGTTTTATTTTTTGAATTTTAATTTTTTTGAATTGGGAAAAAATTGTAACTTTGGGTGTGGATATAGTGGGAAGAAGTAATAAATTTAAGTTGGCTTTTCTGTTTCGGTTCAATTTTGAAGAGAAAAAGGTGAAGAGAAGCAGTGGTGTTTGAATGAGAGGAGGGGGGAGATGAGAGGAGAAGTTAAAGCATTGAGAGGACAACAATGACTACAGGGTCATTGGGTCTTCGATCTTCAGGAAGTTATGGGTCGTTGCAACAACAGCAATTTCAGAACAGTTCATCGCCACCCCAGTCTTCACCTCCTACTAGGAAGCCATCTAAGATGTTCAAGGAGAAGGAAAGGTTGTTTCATTGGATCTTCAAGTTCGCACCTCGGAAGAAGTTTGGAATGCTGCTCTTGTGTGTTGTCTCTGCCGCGGTTTTCATGTGGGTGTTATATGTTGGCAAAGGTATGCTTTCCAATCTTTCTAGTTTCCTTATCAATGGATTACATCACTGGATTCTGGTTTCAGCTTGTTGCTAAGTAAATGCATAAGACAACATTATATTATGCACTGGTGCATCTATCTGCTGCAGTATAGTCGGTCTTTAATAGTCAGAACTCGAGTGTAAATGACTTAAATATTCAGAATTTGAGTGTATATGATGTTTGGCATTTAAAGAAATGCTTATGCTAGTCTGTTCTAATACATTCTCTAATGGAGTTAATATGCAGTTAAATGTTTTTTCCAGAATGTGTCGAGATGCTTACTAGTTATTAACACGCTGACCATGGTAGTAATTATTGAGATATAACTTGTTGATAATCTCGTGTCCTGTTGGATATGGAAATGGCTAATGACCATAGTAAACAATTGCAAGAAGACAGACCTGACTTCTATTCTTTGACTGGGCTTGACTGCAAAGGAGATTCCTGCTTTTCCATGCTTTAGATTTTAAAAACTATGAACCTTTCACGATGTGGGCATCCTTGGCTTGTTTACAGGGGAAGAGACACAGGAATCTGGTATTCAAAACATTAGATTTAACGTCACGATAAGAGATCAAGGATTTTCACCAGTATCAGGAGAAATAAATAGTTTCGAGAAGGCTAGTTCTTCTACACCAAAAAATGAGGAATTGAATGTAACTCTTGTACAGCCTCCTCCACCTCCTGTGTACTTTACAGGATATACTCTTCCTCCTGGGAATCCATGTGAAGGTTTCACACTGCCTCCTCCACCATCAGATCCTAAGAGGACTGGACCACGTCGTAAGTTTGAATATTTTTCTTCTGATTTTCTTTGGTCATATCTCAAATATCTACTCATCCCATTAACAGCTAATAATGCACATTTAGACTGTTTACTACCAAATTTTAGTTGGGCCTACTGTTGTTTTGTAAGAACAGTGTTGATTTTTCTCTATCTCACTTTGCAAAGAAAATAGTAATAATTCTTTTGCTGGATTTCATTTTTTTTCTTCAGCATGTCCAGTTTGTTACCTGCCTCGTGAACAAGCTCTGGCTTTGATGCCTAATGCACCATCATTTTCTCCCATCGTCAAGAATTTGACATATATTCATGAAGAAAATTTAAATAAAAGTGAGTTTGGAGGCTCAGAGTTTGGTGGATATCCCTCACTGAGGCAGAGGGACGATTCATATGATATCAGAGAGTCCATGAGCGTGCATTGTGGGTATGATATCTTCCACCTGGACTATCAACTTTTCAATGTTCTTGTTTTTCTAGGAAAAGATTACTCCTTCATTATCTTTTAAGACATTGTTTATTAGTATTAACGCATGTGGAATTTATTGTGTGCTGATATAATAGATTTGTGAAAGGGGTCAAGCTGGGACATCAGACAGGATTCAACATTGATGATTCTGACCTTCTCGAGATGGAAACATGTCAAGGGGTAGTTGTTGCATCAGCAATATTTGGTATGAAAATATCTATATGCACAGAATTCCCGATTAGTATGTCACATTCTATATAATTAATGAGCATTGACATTTTTCTTTTCAGGCGCTTTTGACTTAATACGACAGCCAAAGAATATTAGTGAATATGCAAAGAAAAATGTCTGCTTCTATATGTTTGTGGATGAAGAGACAGAGAACTTCTTAAGAAATTCTAGTGAGTTGGACAGCAGCAAGAAGGTGGGGTTGTGGAGAATTGTAACTGTTCACAACCTACCTTACACTGACCCCAGACGCAATGGGAAGGTAAATACGAGTTTTCTAATCTGAAATCTAGATTTACATCCAATTCAGCATACAATCTGCCACTTTGGTAGAGCCTGTTTCATACATTTGTTATTAATATGCTCTTGGATAGATAGATTAAGCTGTTGGGATGTTGCCCAGCAAATTCTCTCTTTATCTGATTTGCAAGACTAGGTATAGGAGAATATATTCCTTATAATAAGGAACCGCGAAACCGTCATGCAGAGCTTTCTCTTTTACTGTATGTACAGTGAAAGTGCTAAAAAGAATCTAGCATGGTTATCACATTCCTTGGTGCAACTTTCATTTAAGTATGCAGATTATTCTCTGATAATTTTGAAGACTTCTTGAGGAATCCTAATTACCTCAGCCATCTAGAAACCTTTTATTTATGAATGTTGCTGAAGTCTTAATTCTTTTCTTGCACTTGACTAGTACTGGTGTCACTAGTGTCACTAGTGTCGTGCTGTCAACTCCAATGCATAATTCCAAAGACATTGAACTTGACCATGAAATAGTGCTGTGTCAATTTTAATCATTACATTTTTCACAAATTGTGAAGAATTTGAGGCTAAGGTTGCATCTATATTTTAATGAGTTGAATCTAACTGGAATCCCTCTTTGAAGGATTGCAGCTTAGATCCAGATGAATAATTAAGAGGAAATATCCTTAAAGTCGTAACTATTGTTGTCCAGTAGATGGATCTGAATTTTGAAATTTTGAGTTGAATTCAGCTTTATTTTTCCCCTTCTTTGGGTAAATTTAATCAAGGAATACCTCTTACTTGTATACTGCTACTTCCCTACCTTTATCTCTTTGCTGCTATGTCTTATTATTTAACTGAATCTCCTATCTTTTCATGTTGAGGCTTATATTTGTTACTTGAAAATTACCATCCTTCTAATTGGAGCTTAACGTAAATCCATGTCTCCCTCTTTTCTTTATGGCTCTTAGTTGCTGAAGACAATGAATTCCACCAGTTATGATGTCAGTGAGAGCATTATCCCTGTATCAAGTATATTAATGGTTGCCCCTTTCCCCATTGCACCTACAACTGGCACTTACACAGGCTATTTGTAAGGGACAGGTTGTTGGATTCACTGGAATTGCTCTCATTATATCAAGATAATTTATTGAGTAAAATAATGGATTATGCCTAATTTGCTTTAATCCTGCTGGTCTATCTGTGCTGCCTTTTTATTTGTGTCATGCTAATTTTGCTCTCTTTTCCTGCCTTTGTGGTGGCAAACTTTCAAGAAGTATTACATAATTGGAACTTCCATTTATTGTATTCATGGCATTATGCTTCTTGTGACTGAATGCTGCTGAACACGGTGAAACCAAAATCTAATTTCCATGCTTCTCTGTTTGCAACATCATTAATCAATTATGTCCCTGTCCATGGCAGGTTCCAAAGCTTCTTCTTCATAGGCTTTTCCCCAAGGCTCGCTATTCTCTGTGGATTGACGGAAAACTTGAGCTAGTTGTGGATCCATATCAAATTCTTGAAAGGTATATCCAGTAATTTCTTCAGTATCCATTCTCATTTGCTTTTCTCCTGTAAAACAGGAAGAGAAAAACTAGCATTTTTGGTTGGGAAGGGGGGAAGGGAGGGAGAGGAGAACTGAAATCTGGTAAACATTACCTGACAACAGTTTAACCATCAGCACTATGGCTTTTAGCCATCTAAATTTCAACCGTCTTCCCCCTAGCTAGGCTTTGCACCATACAACTTGTCGTCAGGTCAGCATGGAGTGGTCAAGACACTAACCAGTGTTATTTTTCTGCACAATAGCATAGTCTTGTGCTGTTGGAATGCTATTGATAGCCCAAAGCGTGTCTAAAAACCCTGTGGAGAGGAGGAAAGATTTCCATTCGATTGAAGCATGTGTATAATGGAGTGCTTGTTGATGGAAAAATTGTTATGCGTCTAATATTAGGTCTGGTCATTTTCACCATTCGTATTTAACCGCTTTTCATCCCCTTGTTGGTACATATTTGATCAACCAATGATTTTTGATGAGGCATATGATGGGGCATACACATACTCTAAATTTATGCGGTGGAGTTTTTGTTGCCATCTCAATGCCCATTCTCTGTCTCCACAATTGACGTATTAAGTATTTAGTTGATTTTCCTATAAGCATATCTTATAGTACAATGAGAATCACATGACATGGAAGAAAATTTTAGACCATGTAAAAATGGCTTTGTTATTTGGCATCATTTGGAATTGTTGCATGGAGTTGATTACGAGCTTTTCCTCTATCTAACTTGCACCATCTAAAGAGTTTTGGTTCTTTTGTTTACCATTGGCTGTCAACTGCAATTGTTTTTCCCCTACATTGGCTGTCTACTGCAATTGTTTTTCCCCTTGATTGCATTTGCATTTGCATTTGCATTTGCTTGTTGTGTTTTTTCTCTTTTGCTTTTCCTTTTTTATTTTCCCTAGGGAGAAAGGGGTTTTATTAGGTGGCTGATGAAAGTCTTTTTTCTTATTTTCAGTCTGCACACAACTCTCTGGCTTTCTGCATTTAAACAAAAGAAACTACTGGGTTTATACTTTTGCTTGTTTTATGTGAAACAGAACTATTAGAACTGGGCCTTTCTTCATTACTTCATTTATTAATCCAAGGAGACGGAGACCTTAATGCTTGGTTGAACTTTTACTGACAAGATAGAAGTTGGTTTGGTTCATGTTGCTATTTCTATCGGAGACAAGCCTGCTGTTCTTACAATTCTTTTCTCTCTCTATCCAAGAGCTTTGTTTAGCTGTAGCTTTCTGTTAACATTTCAGGTTCTTGTGGAGGAAAAATGCCAGCTTGGCAATATCGAGGCACTATAAGCGGTTTGATGTGTTCGTAGAAGCTGAAGCTAATAAAGCTGCTGGGAAGTATGATAATGCTTCCATTGACTTCCAGATTGAGTTTTACAAAAAGGAGGGTTTAACCCCCTATTCTGCAGCTAAACTTCCTATAACAAGTGGTATGGCTGTCCATCCACGTCTTTTCTTTATTTTTGTGCCTATGCTTGTGCTTGTCGAGATTCTATATCTTTAAGATGATTTGGTTTGATAATATGGATTGCAGATGTCCCTGAAGGATGTGTAATAATCAAGGAGCATATTCCGATTGCCAACCTTTTTACATGTCTTTGGTTCAATGAAGTAGACCGCTTTACTTCCAGAGATCAGATTAGTTTTTCCACTGTAAGGGACAAAATACGGTCAAAGACAAACTGGACTCTGAATATGTTCTTGGACTGTGAAAGGCGCAACTTTGTAGTTCAGGTGATCCTATTATTTACTTCTATACTTCCATTCGAGAAATCCCCTAAATGCACACTTCAGAATCAAATGTGTCTTATTATCTCGTCTTTCTTACTTGTATGTTTTACTCTCATGATGTTGACTACGTAGGGTTTAAGTATCATGGAAGTCTACAGAAGTTTGTGAACCTATATTGGGTAACTGGGTATGACATAGTCTCCAATTCATCAAATTTTCCTAATTTCCTTCAAAAAATGTACATCTGCATGCCTGCATTATTTTCTGTTAACCTAAAAGGATAAGTGATTTGCCTCCTAGTCAAATGTAGAGAAAAGGGAAAATCACGGTATGTAAGTCAATGCGAATGTGGCCATTTTGTCAAGTATTATTTGTTTGGCTTCAGTGAAATATTCTTGAACTCTTGGTTTCTAGTGTGTAATTCTAACCATTAATCAAAATCTCTGATACGTTAGCTCTCTATTGAAGAATCTGCAATTGCTTTCCTGTTTCTGACTCGTGAAAGAAAACAGAATTTGCTTCTCATCTGAATGAACTTGTATGCTTTTCAGAAAACAGCACCATGCCCGCCCCCCAACCGACACACACACAGACCCCCTTTATTATGTCAGATGGTTAGTTTTGCCATCCTTTACTTGTGCATGTAAACTATGTAGCTGATTTCTCAAGGCATTGCAGGGCTACCATAGAGATATTCTTGAGCATTGGTCTCCACCTCCTCCTCCTGGCACCATTGCTGAAGTCCATCCTCCACCACCTATCATCGATGCTACTGTAAAGACTGCTGATACTGCAGCTGAAACTATCTTCACTACACCAATCAAGAAGCTCCCTGGAAAGCGCGGGAGAGAAAGGAGATCCAAGCGCCACCGGAAAGTTGGTCCTGGAAGTAAGGATCTTAGCTCTAGATGAAATTTTGGTTAGGCAATTTTTTATTCTTTCCTTCCCTGTTACAAGATAATTCAATGCGGCGCTAGGAACCGTGCGAGTGGAAGTGACAGTTGTGTTTCCACACAACAGTTTTCTTTCAATTTTTCAAAAGATGTGAAATTTATTTATTTTTTTGTGTATATATTGGAGTTCCAATAATTACTATATATACAGTTTCAATACCATCACCCTTTTGTACTATCTTAGATAAAAATATTTGTTTTGAAGTTGATTTTTTCAGTTTTCTGCTTGACCAAGAAATGTCTCTTATCTTCCTTTATTCTTTTTGAAGATGGTAGGTTCTCATCCAAATTTTAGGCTTTGTGCTAGAGTTCTTTGGTGGCCTACCAATCTTGTAATATGCAAAGGGTCTCATCCGGTGAGGGAAAATGTTAGGGTTTTGGCCTACCAATCTTGTATACACAAAGGACAAGAAATAAGGTCGCTAATTGGATTGCTAAACATTTCAAGACTGACATTTTTGATCGATAATTGGATTGCTAAACATTCAAGACTGACATCTTTGATTGGATTTTAAATGTTTAGTCTTAGGAATAGGCTAATCGTATCGTACTTTTATTCTATAATAATAAAAATAATTTTAATAAAAAAAAACTATATTAAAATTGTGTGATTATTTTCGTTCTAGGTCAATTTTGTTCCTTTTCTATATCAAACTTAATCATAATCATATGACAACACTAAGCAAAACTCACCTCAATAATAATTTGTCTCAAATCTCTAATTCATTAATCAAATTAATTGGAGTTAGGGTAAATTTCACAAATGGTTGCCACTGTTTATATTTTTTTTGTTAATTTTGTCCTTATTGTTTTAAAAGTGACGTAAATAATTTTTAAAAATTACAAAAAAGTTATAATTTAATAGTTAATGTTAACACATTTTTTTTTCGTCCTTATTGTTTTAAAAGTAACGACTTAGTCCTTCAAAATTTGTAAAAAATTTTAGTTTGGTCCTTACACTTTGTGATCTGCACACAAAAGTCTGAGAACTAAATTAAAAAAAAGTAAAAATATTATAGATTAAATTGATATTTTTTATAAATTTCAAAAACTAAACACGTTACTTTTATAATAATAATAATCAAATTAAAGAATATATATAAACATTAAAACATGAACACACAACTTTTAAAATAATAGAAACGAAAATAAAAACCATAACAACGTTGACGACTAAATTCACGAAACTAACTTACAAATGATTCTCATATAATATTCCCTACCAATTTATATTTTCCAGACGGATGGTATAACATGTTTTAAACCCTAAGATATTTTTATTTTTATTTTTATTTTCTTTTGGGACAAAACTAAACTAAATTCTCACAAAACCCTAACATTTTCCCACACTGAAAAACCTTCGAAGTTTTGATCTCAAACAACAATGGCGAATCGCCGTTGCCTTCTAACCCTAACACGTCACTATTCTTCTCTTCTCTCTCTAAACCCATCACCATTATCGTCATCATCACCATTACTTTCCCATTCCCTCAAGACCCTAAACCCTTCTAATCTCCTCTCTCCTCAACCCCAATTTCCTCTCATTTTCCGCAGCTTTTCATTACTCACTCGCCATTTCTGCTCTAGTAATCAATCATATACCAGCTGCGATGACGATGACGATGAAGATGATGAAAGTGAAGACGAGGCAGTGGAAGCAGCTAAGTCAGCTGAGGAGAAAGAGAAAGAAGCTGCTGAAATTGGGTACAAAGTGCTCGGGCCGGTCCAGGAATCGGACCGGGGTTTCAAGCCCTATCAGCCCGTTTTCGCTATCGTTCAGGTCCAGTCCAAGTTTTTTAATTTATTCAACTTTTTCTTTCTCTGGAGTTTTAGAATTGATTTTTGTTAATTTTATTGATTTTTTTTTTTGTTTTTATTTGTGTAGGTTGGATCGCATCAGTTTAAGGTGAGCAATGGGGATACTATTTCCACGGAGAAGTTGAAGTACTGTGATGTAAATGATAAGGTGAGCTTCAGCTTTTATTGATTTTACATTTTGTTCCAGTTTGAAAGATGTTATGCCTTTGAATCTTTCGCGTAATCTGTTTCTATAAGTGAAGTCTTCAGTTTGCATCTAATGTTTCGTTGTTTTTGGCATTGCTTGTTCTATCCGGGAATTTTAATGTGAATATTGATTGTTTCTTCATTTCTTGCGTGTTATTGCAGTTGATATTGAACAAGGTTCTCATGTTGGGATCGAGGACTCAGACGATCATTGGTCGGCCTGTGTTGCCCAATGCAGCTGTTCATGCTGTTGTTGAGGAACATGTATGTTGAATTTTCTTCTTTCCTTTACCATTTGTGGAATCTGACTTATAGTCATTCTGAAACTGCACATTACTGAATCATGGTATGCTTTTAGCCTCGAAGATGTTTAGGAATGAGCAACTAAGAAATACAATACAAGCTTGATGTTTACTGGTTATGTCTTATCATTTGAATTCTAAATGCAACATATGAATGTTTGAGGAGAAGTGAGTGCAAACTCTAGCTCTCTGTGCTACTTTAAGTTTAATGGTAACAATCATGTTCTGTAGCTTTCTTCATCTCTCTGACATATTATGTTCAGATTGATAAGTGGAAATAAATTGAAAATAAACTGGCTATTACTATTTTTAGGCTCATTTTAACGGGTTTGCTAAATCTCTACAAGAGAGCTTACTCTTGTTGATAGAGTAAATATTTTGTCATTCTGATGTAACAAATTATGATATATGGATTAATACTTGAGTTTTGACTATATACTATTGTTAATGAAGTTAAGGTTCTGGATATAAGAGATCCAGTCTTAAAGTGAAATGGATGTTCATAAGACTAAGTTTCTGAGATTCTTCAACTTTCATTTGACCATGTAAACAGTTGCCATGTCTTTATGCTATGTTGCCTTTGTGAATATTGGCCGGATTTGTTGGTGATTTCAATTGAAATAATGGGTAGTAGTGGAGTTTGCTGCATTCTGCAAGTGAGATTTCAAACTAAGAAGTATATGTTGAAGTAAGACTCTTTCTAGAAACAGTAGCTAAATTATTTGGGTGTGATCATTAAGCATACCTGATTGCTAGTTTTAATGTTATATTTATCATCTTGTTACTTTTGGTAATAATTGTCTTGGACCTTAGTAGGTCCTTATGTTTTACTGGGAAAACACTACAGAGAATTGTTAAAATAAGGTCCTTGCAGTTCTACTCTAATTACCAGGTTGTATTAGTACTCGTAGTTCTACTCTAATTTCCAGATTGTATTAGTACTTAACTTACCATGTGATCCTGATTTTGTATCAGTGGTAATTATTATAACAGTCACTGAATTTGCTTTTCTTCGTGGAAATGCACTTTTTAATTTAACGAGTTTTGACTTTCCATAGACTAAATATTTGCTCGGTTGACATGTAATGCTTAAAAAATTTCATTTTCGTTTTCCTTTTTCTTTTTTGGTTGCAGGCATTAGATGCAAAAGTTATTATATTTAAGAAGAAAAGAAGAAAGAACTACCGAAGAACAAGAGGGCATCGACAGGTTAGTCCATTGCACCTAGATGGATTTGCTGCATTGATGTCATTCATTCTGCTATGTGATCCCTGTCCTCTTTCTTCTTATCTCTTCTTTCTCGGGGTGTCACTCCATCAGACCCAAAAGGAGAACAGTGGTTGTTTATTGCTCTTACATCTTTTTCAGGAATTGACAAGGTTGAGGATAATGGATATACAAGGGATTGAAAAGCCAGAAAGACCACCATCTCGAAAGACAGAAAAGGCAGCTTCCAAGAAAGCGGAGAAGGTAGCAGTTGCAGCTTAGTAAATGGGTTTTCTTCTAGAGATTAGGGCCTCTCTCAATTTCAAAATTTTAGCCTTTCCTTTTTGCTTGACCTCATTCTCCTCTCTTTCCCTAATCCCTCCGTCCTTTGTACCACTTTCCCCCACTTGCCCGGGGGTGCAAAATTGGTCTTAAAGGATATTAATAATTAGCTGAGTTCCAACCTAGCTCCTCGTGAGTATAGCCTCCACTCGCCCTCATATCTTTTCCCACCCGCCCCATGTCAGTGTACATTGTGGAACATCATGCTAGGCAAAAATTTGGGAATGTAATGGCGATATTTGTAAGGGCTTGTATCTTTAAATGAAAACTTCCAATTTTGGCAATTTGATATGAAAGATTTTTCTGAAGATTCTGTATGGAAGCTTATTTCAATGTTATGATATTATTTACAGTTTGCAGAACTTGTATGTGCATTTGTATTTCTCCTCTTTATATAGCAAGAGTTTTTATAGGGATTGTAGCAGGTAGAGATTAAATTTAAAATTGATAGAGATAACAAACTCGGTAACGGAATTGATATATCCATCTGGCTTTGGTTTTTATAAGGGATAATTGACCATTAATATGATAAGTTTTGGTATTAGAATCGGGCCCAAATAGTGACGTCAACCTTACTTGGAAGCCATCTCTAATGGTCTCTTGTCAGTCCAATTAGTCACGTTAATATTTAATTATCTCAAAGGTGGAATGTGAATTAAACTATATTTGAATGAATCACGTTTAATTCTTTTTTTGGCTGCTTTTTATGTTTGCTGTCTGTCCATCGGAAAAAATTAGGAAGTTTGATTTTGAAAGTGTGACATCTTCCGTTTTTACTGAGTGTCGCATCATTCGATGTATTCGGTGCATTTTTTTTCTGAGAACTTTTTCGACAGAGGTGTTCACTGTATCAATTCTTCTGTTAGTGCATCAGTATTCTTACGATGATATGTAAGGTGATCAACCACCTTATATAAGGAAAATTTACTTTTACCACCATTACAGGCCATAAATTTCTTAATACAGGTTGCTCAACCAATACTTGCATATATGAGCTTGAGAAGAAAAATGAACGAATAATAAGTATACGATTGATTGCTTTCATTTGTATAAAAATATGGAAATAAATATCTATATGATAAATGGTAACAGTTTGCAGAGAAACACAATGGTTCTCTTAGCTGACAATGTTGCATTGACGACTCTTTCAATAGGAGCCTTAAACTTTGATGACAACTGAAGCCATTGTTGCAGAAAGAAAGAGAGCAATGATTGTCATTCCAAACGAAGAATCCAACGCGTTTCCTCCTGATGTGCGCCCCTCTGTTGCTGGGACTGTCTTTGATGCCGTGCCTGTAGAAGCAATTTTAACTATTTCAGTTGAAAGAGTAACATCTAAACTTGTCTTCTAATGGAATTTGTTATGATCCTCAAAACTTGGTTTTGTTTCACATTTTGATTGTCATTTATACCTGAAGGGATTGTTCCAGATGAGGTTGGATTCTCAGGCAAGTCGTTAGAGGCAGCTGCTGGAGAACTCGCTGGCACGCCATTAGATTCATCTGCAGGGGGACTCACTGGAGATGTTGCTGGTAAAGGTGCAGCTGCACGACGTCCGTTTGCAGCAGCTGGTGAATGGTACATTCGACATTAGTATAAGCTCCTTACAAAAATTGCAATTCACTATGTCTAAATGATCAAAGCGAATTAAAAGGAGGTGGAGCGAGGAAAAGGAACGTTACTGTTGCATTGGCTGACTGGAGGTGTTTGCACCTTGCACGCGCCTGGAAGCGCCAGAGCCAGAGTTTGGTTAATGGCGATACCAAGAGAGGAACCACCACCATTGAGCAACAAACACAGGCACTGGGGCTGTGATTGAACAACACTGGTAAGTTGTGAGCAGCATGATGATGGTGGTGTTGACGAACTTCCTGTAACATAGTTTATACACGATGTCAGGCTCATCAGTGCCGTAGTGCAGCTTGACTGCGCCGTGGCGCCACCCATGAGCATGACTACTGATACTACAACCATACTCATCTCAATCCTCCGTTGAGCCATAAGCTAATTACCAAGTCTTTTATGAAGCTCGTGCCGAGATATATCTTTTTTGATACAATAAAGGTTGAAACTGTGATTCGTGCTGAGGTATCGTCTACAAAGTTAAGTTTGATATCTTAACCCACTGCAGCAAACAATCAATATATAAGAGAAATCTGAGGCAAGAAATGAAACCAAGCTGGGAGTAGTCCCTAGCCAACTCTTCCTAAATTTAGCAACCTTTGATGATTTTAGACAGTTTTGGTAGATCAAGAAAGGGACAGATATGTTAGAAAAGTGAGTTTTGAAACTCGTTCGTGTCAACTATATCATAAGATGAACAGATTGTTATAATATGGAGTATTAAGTTTTAAGTAATAGATTAAGTGAACAACTTAGTTTACCTAGCATTCTTCAAGTGAATAATTTACTCCTAATCTATTAGATATCTCCACAGGTGGCACCCTAGTAGCTATTTGAACCGATCTAATGGCTAGAAAAGAAACAAGTCCTCCTTGTTCCATGTGTTGGTTATGGTATTAGAGTTCAAGTTAAAAATGGTCTTAGATTCAAGTTTCGTCACCAGTTATTTAAAAATATTGAAATTATATTTATGTAGACTCAAAATTGAACCTCACCTACACGTGCGGGAAATGATAAGAGGTAGTAAATTTCGCAACGATATCAACAACTCATTAGAGGCATAAGAAACCTCGGAAACACTTACAGCGAATTAAAAACACGTCCTTCTACCATCTGGCAATCATTAAAGCCCGATCTCCAAAGCGTCCCGAAACACACGTCTCTTAATGACATAATATCGAAGACACTATAAACAAAGAGGTAGACTTCCCAAGAAGGGTAATTAGAATTTCTCTAACTCATTTATTTTCTCATATTATAATTATTTTTCTAAACCTTACTAACTTAAGTATCAGAGAGGTCTAACAGGTACAACCCCACGGAACTTTTCGCAGGTTTCCAGGAGCATAATTCACCAGCAAGGGATTCGCCGGAATCGTACCTAAACAAATACTATTCGTGTTTGCAGTAGTAAGTGTTTAGTCCATGGTATATTAAAATTGAGGATTCATTCATCCCCGTGATACAAGCCAGAAACATGTTGTGAAAGTCTTCAGAAGAAAGTTTTTATGTGAGTCTAATCTCATAAGTATGAAATTGAGATTGAGCATGCTCAAAATAATGAAGCTGAGGAGGAAAAACGATGGTTTCAACTCTGATTTGCGATGTATGTATAAGATTAAATCATTAATAAATAAATGCTAGAGAGTCCTTCAGAAAAGTTTTTTTGTGTCCTGTGTAGTTTGGCTTGCAGCATATCTAAGAGTTGGGCATATATGCCCTTAGTTGTGAGTTCGAGAAATTGCGAGATCAATTTTCGTAAATTACATTCTTTAATATATATTATATGATAAACACCTTTTTTAAATAAAAAAAGAAATATACGCAAATTATGTTCTGTAACCCTTTACATGCATTTGAATATTTCCTATGTCATTCTACCAATTGGTATCCCTATTATAAAAACGGCAAGCAAACTTCCCTTTTTTATTAAACTTTTTTTTTTTTACATAAAGATCCTTAAATTCTGCAGCCATAATTCACGGAGCTGACAAATAAATACTTAACTAACGGAGGATATCTCCTTTTTTTTTTCTTTTTTTTTTTTCCTTTTTAACGGCAAGATACTTCTAAAAAGACTTTCAAACTAAAAACAAAGTTCAAAATTCAAGACACATAATTCTATCCGTCATCATTTGGTTTAATTAGTTACAAGACCTATCATGACTTACCTAAAAAAAATAACCTATTGTGTAATTCAAATCCCATATATGGTCTCGCAACCGTAGGTGGAGGCATATCATAATGGGTGGGGCTTCACTCTAAATTCTTTTAAAAAATGTGTATTTTTAAATTATTTTTAATTTAAAAAATAAATGTAGTCCTACTAAAAAAATTATTTGTATATAAATGTCAAGTTATGTATTTTATATCCTGCTTAGTCAACCGTGGTCCAAGGGGAATTATGCCAATGGGTAAATAGTAAAATTTATACCTCATTAAAAGAACATCCATACAATTCGATATTAGTGTACATCCACCGAACGACTGGCCCATCAGCTCAGTGGGTTAGAGCGCCGTGCTAATAACGCGAAGGTTTGCAGGTTCGAGACCTGCATGGGCCAAGGGTTGTGTTTTACTATATACACGTGTACGCTTAAGATCCAAAATATTATAAATTTAGTTTCTAAACTTACGTATTAATCTCAATTATTTTTTCAACTCCCATACCGTCCTGCTGTCTTAATCGACCAACACCCTTTGTGGGATCTAGGTTAGCGCGTAAACAGTTGACAAATTGGAAAAAGAAGCTGGAAATGAAGAGAAACGTAACAATGATGGTACATTGAAATTAGTCTTCTTCAAGTGGAAAGGTGCATCTACTTACCCTGTAACAATCAAAAACTACCCCAAGTCCTTGTACCTGTAGGGGGGCAACAAGAAAGAAATGAATTTGTTCATAATATTATTATATTATAAGTAAGATTTAACGATTATAATTTCTTGATATAACTATGATGAAATGATATAAATAATCTACAACTGTTAAATTTTGCTTATAATGTTACGTTTTTAAGAGAGGAACCTTGCTCCAAGGAGAAGAGGAGGTGACGCACTCTAACAGTGTGTTTGGATTGGGGGGGAAGGGGAGGGTTAGTTAGGGGAGGAATTGAGTATTTATCCTGTTTGGTTTGAGAAAAAATAGGAGAAAGGAGTGTACAGAGGGGATGAGGCTCACTCCTCCATACTCCTAAAATATGATTCTTCTAATTTGAGAGGAAATAGAGAGAGTGAAAAATACTATTTGTTATAATGATATTTTTGCCCTTTTTTTTCTCATCAAATCATGAAAATTTAATATAAAATAAAAAAAGGTATAAAAACCATCCCTTTCATTTTCTTTCTAATCCAAATAAAAAATACTCATAATCTTTTATAATACTCTCCTTTATAAAATTTTTCAATCCAAACATGATTTAACATTCTCCACTCATTTCCTTTATAATACTCTCCCTTTCTCTCATTTACTAAACCTCCTCCCCCTCAATCCAAACACACCCTAAAGGATTTCTTTGGATTTAGGAGGGAAAAAATAGTACAGGAAATGGAAGTGGATGATTAATGATTGAATTGGGTAAAAATTACAAAAAGAATGGTCAATAAAAGATTATGTATATTATTTATTTAAATTGAAAAACAAACGAAAGGAGAGGGGGGAGAGGAACAAATTTTATAAACAAATTGATATTTTTACCCTTTTTAATATGTTATATATTCATTTTCTTCTAGCTAGTAGGGGGAGTATAGCCATATTCCCAGTCATTTCAAATCTAATCACCCCAAATTACTCCTAGGTGGGATTGCAGCTTTGTAATCCCATCATTACTTGATGACAAACCAAACCAAACTTATGTTTTTCCCAGTAGGTGAAATGAGTTAATATGGATCTATCAAACCATACATTCCTGTCAAGACTCGTCTTCTCTATTAACTCTATACAGGTAAGATCTCACCTAAGCGTCATTACCCGATGACAAAACAAAAAAATAACTAAACTGGCTACCCCATTATCACCTTCATCTTCAAGTCCCTGCTCAAGTATCATGCAGCATTCAGTAGATGCATTCTGAGTATCAACAACAGCTATTTTACTGCTGTCAAGAGCTATACCATATTAACAGCCAACATAATCAACAAAAACTTGATTATAGGTTGAGAACAAAACCAAGAATCTGGATAGGTGTGGTTGGAAAACCTGCAAATTGACAGGTTCACCTTTATAAAAAGTTGAAGAAACAAGAACATTTACTTGTAAACTCCAGGCCATCCTCACGATGCCCTCGCTCACCATATAATGAAATTTCCAGTTCAACCCATAAATGCTGATTGGTTCTGCACTTTCAAATGAAGTATAAGAGACACCAGAAACCATGTTTATCGTGCTTAAAACCATACTTTCAAGCACGAGGATCATTAAGGATATCACACAGCTACAAATGCTTCAGTTATTATCAATAAGAACCAAGGCAATATCTATACCACCCAAAGAATGTACTCCAAGATAAACAAGAAATATTGTAAGACCAAATGAAAGTAACTCTCCAAGAGATGCCCAGGATAAATATTCAGCATGCAGAAAATTATGATTACAAAAATGGGTAAGCAACACAACAATCTCTGTAACTGTACAAAACTAAAGATTACCGACTCTGGAATCAAAGAATCGAGTGCTGGGTATGTGAAACCTCTCCAGAGCTCAAAATTTCTTCTAAGTGGTAATGAACAGCTTATATAACTACCCAGTGAGAGGTG
Source organism: Ehretia macrophylla (assembly GCA_037974665.1). NCBI lineage: Eukaryota > Viridiplantae > Streptophyta > Magnoliopsida > Boraginales > Ehretiaceae > Ehretia > Ehretia macrophylla. The sequence continues at coordinate 38,653,126 of CM075781.1, read as the reverse complement.
TGGAGAGTGAAGGAGATGGGGAAGGGTATCAAACTTCTAATTGTAGAGTGTAGACCATAAAATCCAATTGAATATTTCAAGTCGTCATAATTGCTCACTGCTAACCGCAGGTACTTTCTCATACACAGAACTCTGCCTAAATCTGTTGGGAAGAAAGCAGCGACCACCAAACCGTTGTTGCAAGAAAATGATGAGAACAAGTATCAGATCTACAGCTGAAATAATAATGTCCCAAGCAGTAGAATAGTAATCCATTCTAGGATTTGCATATATGTAACTGAATGACCAAGTAGAACTGTGCACCCTGAATAGATCATATGCATGTGGCAACAAGCGAACAAGAGAGGTTCCCACATAAAACGAAGGGGCAAGAACCTTCTCTCTGGAGTCATAAAATATATTGAACAGTACCTGCGGTAGTAGAAAGCCATCTAGGATCAAACCGGCATAAGATTTAAGGCCACTCCACAAAGATTGCTTTTGATGCCCTCTATAATGAAAACTTCGATATGGACTTTGATAAGACTTCCCAAAGAGATAGACAAGCCAAGAAATCAACCCACCACCAATATACAGAGGTAAAGACAAATAGAGAACCTTCTTATCAGATATCCAGAGGCTTTTCTGGTTTGAATCTCCACCCCTTGCAGACCAGGTTTGTTGGAGCAGACGTAACTCTAGCAAGAAAGCTATCATTGTTATCACCCTCACTAATACCTCATTCACTTCTAGCCATCCATCACTGCCAAAATACAAATTCTGCCTATTGCGGTTTACCAAGAATAGAGCTTCGAAATTCAACAGCAGCGGAATCATGTGAGCTAGGGCGAGTACAATCAGCATAATGACAGAAACAGAGGGAAGTACACTTGGATTCCTTTTCACATAAAGTAGCTGCAAAACCACAAATAAACATGTGAGTGTGTTGGAAACCAAAACCATTGTAATCTCAAAATCCATTCTCCATAATGATTCTTTAGCTTGGCCTTCATAAACAGAATGTGAAGAGATCCCAAGAGGCTCAAAGTATAATGGGTCAGACTTGTTCCTTGTGCTCTCAATGGTTCCTTTTGTACTGGCTCCATGTTTCGCATTCAGGGAAGCATATTGAACATTAATTAGAATGTCACAGTCCAGTGTATCATCATTATTTCCTAACTTCCCATTAAATGATGTAACATGCTTACAACCAATCATGCAAAGATGCCCGCTGTTGGAGTCATACAATCCTTCAGCAGATATTTCTGTTAACTTCATCGAATCGGAACTTCCAAAGCTCAACACATAGCTGACATTTACCATGTTACTGTCATTGTGGGGTTTATAGGGGACATATCCTGTCCATTCAACATATCTCATTTGCCGATAAAATGTGCCACCTATTGTTAGTGGAGAGGAGTAACCCCAACCTTTTTCTCCCTTTTTATCTGTCACTACCATGTCAAATCTCATATCGGATGATAGTGCACGAGGATATCCTCCTTCCTTGCCTTTACCGATCATCTGCATATTACAATGTTTCCTGACATTCTCCATCTCTTTATATTCATATCTCAAACCCTCACCCCTCGCTTTGCTGTTGCTGGTAGTCCTTAACTCCACCCTACCAAAATAACCTGACTCGTTCGCCCCTTTACTACTCCACATTTCCCCAACAACAGCATTCCTCTCTCTCAACGTCCACCTCGAAGGCATTCTCAAACTCAACCTTACCGAACAATCACCAATGAAACCCTTATTCGACGACTCCTCACCACTCAAAATCCGACAACCAACCATGTTAAGCCTCTTCCTCTCCTTATCCCACCTCCCCTCACTAACCAATGACACTTTAGGATCAAGAGGCATGAGCCATCTGTTATACTCAGTTTCCCCAAATGCTAACAAGAACCTGACATTCTCCCCCACCTTCCCATAATTTTCGATCTGGCGAAAATGCAACATACTCGGCATAAAATTCCCTGTAACTCCACCAAGAACATTACACTTCCCACCATCACAATCACTCTTATACTCCAATTCTACACCCCTAGCTGAACTTATGACATCAATAATTGTCCACAAAGCAGATCCTACCGAAACATTCGCCGAATCAACCAAATGATTGAACCCTTGTTGCTTAGTCTCTTTCTCAATCAATTCATAGTCATAAGACCTCACATTTAAACCAATTATCGATATTGGATCAAAATATGCATTTTTATCATCGATATCCAAACTTTCCAATGTACCATTAACTATACTAGTATAGATATTGGACGAATTCAAATAATCAAGCTTTAAAACGACATGAGAAACCGAGCCGAACCTGCCCGAGCCCGAACCGCGGCCCGAACCGACCATACAGAGCTTCCCAGAGGCTGAATTCCAAAACCCACTTAGGAAAAGCTTCTTTCGGTAGGACCCACCGGCGAGAGGGATCCGCGGTGGACGGAAATGCACCAGACGCAAGCCGCGGCGCGTGAAATTACGAGGATGCCCCCCAAGGATTTGGACGCTGTTGAGGGTCAAAGCGCCGTAGAGTTTGAGAACGTCGTCGTTTGGGGTGCTATAAGCCTTCTCTGTGCGAAAAGTCAAGGCCTTGGTGTAGCGTTTGGATGGGTTGATTCGTGAATCTTCGCCGCTGGTGACGTGGGCCTGACGTAAGGCGAGGGGTATGAAGTTCGATATAGGGGTGGGTGACGTAGTGTACTCCGGAACGACGTCGTTACAGTGCTGGGAATAGGGGATGTCGGTGGCGTCGGTGGCGGTGGCGGTGGTGGTGAGGGAGAGGAATAAGAGGAGGAGGAGGAAGAATAGAGGTAGAAATTGGAGTTTTTGGAACTTTTGGGGTCGTTTTGCTAATACGAAAAAATTGGTCATGATGATCTTCTTGGGGTTATGCAATGGAGGTGGAGCAGAATCTCGACTCACCATAGCATAGTTTTGATGCAGAGGAGATTCAGTTTTGAACTATATATATCAAGAGTCCAATCGATGTAAACGTATATGTGTATAGGATACACATAGGTACATACACATATATGACTATATATATATCTGTATATTCAAAATAAAAAGATACTTCGTTTTAAACTTTTGCAAAATTCATTTGGTGACTCATATGCCGACATTTTGAGTGATATCTACTATTATGAATTATATTATTAATTTATAACGTTACAATAATATTATGAGGTACATATATGTATTTTTTGGTCAAATATATATGTATCTTTAGAACGGGTTGAGATTCTTTTTTTTTCTAATTTTTTAAGAGAAAATTTTATATTTAGTCTTTATTATTTATAAAATATTTTAATTTTATCCCTATTATTTCAATAAAAATTTTAATTTCGTTCCTATTATTTAAGATATTTCAATTTAGTCTTTATTATTTTTTAAAAAATTTCAATTTCATCTCTATTATTTTTAAAAAGTTTCAATTTTATCTTTATTATTTTCAAAAAGTTTTAAATTCGTCCATATTATTCAAGGACTAAATTAAATTTTTTTGAGAAATAATAAAGACGAATTTAAAATTATTTAAAAATAATAGAGGCGAAATTAAAACTTTTAAAAAATAATAAAGACGAAATTGAAAAATTTTAAATAATAGGGTTGAAATTAAAATTTTTAGAAAAATAATAGAGATTAAATTAAAAAAATTTTAAATAATATGGATTAAAATAAAAATTTTATAAATAATAAGGACTAAATATGAAATTTTTTTATTTTTTAATTCTAAAATGAGACAAATTAGGAGCAATCGGATTTAGTCCTTTCTTGTCCATATATTGATTCTCTCATTTCAAAATAAAGTAAATAATGAATAATCAGATTTGATCCTTTTTATTATCTTATAAATTTGGACTTGATGAGGGTAAAACATTAATTGCCTAGAAGCTCAAAAGGAAACGGGTCCTCAACTGTGCTTAAGTAGATCAGACAATGATAAGACATTTCTAAGTATGGATAAGACATCGGTTAAAAAAGAGATAAGGATTATGCTCAAATTGGAGATAAGATCCCTCGCCACGATTTTAGGGATCAAGCTAGTAAGTATAAATAGAATAGGTGTATCTCCAAAGGTATAGAGTTTTAGCCAAAACACTATTATACTCATCTAAGGCTATTTTTAATAGGGTCTTTATAATGGGTTTTTATTTATTATTTTAGAGATTCATATAAAGACTAAATAGTATTTTAAAAACCTACTTAGAAACAAAGGTAAAAAAGCTATTTTAGAGACCAAGATAAAAAAACAATATCTAGTGACAGTCTCTATAAAATTGAGTCTTTATATCGTATTAATTTTAATTTTATATAATAATTTGATAACATTAAAAAAAAAATCATACGTAAAAAAAATCTTAATTAAATTGACCCATTAATTAATTTTTTATCGTGTGTTACGTTTATATTTATTTTTTCTTCTTTATTCTATTCAATTAATTAATAAAATTACCTAAACTAAAAATAAAGTATACAAGTTTATTTTTTCAACAAGCAATAATATAGGTTCAAAAAAAAAACTCGGGTACACACTAATTCAATAAAAACATATATTTAACTAATTAAAATATGAATTACAAACACAAATTATAATAAATAATAAAAATACATCTATTGTTCTTCGTCAAGTGAAGTCATATGAGGATGATATACGTTATTATCAAAGTTAATCGAACGGGATGCCCTTTTTGTCATAATTGCATTTTGTTCCTCAATCATCCATGCTCTTCTAGCCGGAGTTTCGATTGCCGAAGTCTTTGTCGTCATAATCTTATAATCGTTAGAAGTTTCTAACTCCTCTTTGTACTGCTTAATTGTTTTTGCCATGTCTTTCGCTTGTTCATTAAGATCTTCCGCAATGGCCTTACCCTTTGCTTGTTTTCTAGCCCTTTTGTTTCTAATCGGCCTTGACGATCTCGAGGTTTCTGGCACTTACTCCATGGGATCGTCATTGTCAATAGAAAAATCCGTCTTGGGTGGATTCATATTCATCATTGGACTCGTAACATCAATTATTGACGCCATTTTTTTCCGTGTTGTAAAATTGACCAACAGTGTTCCAAGTTGAAATTATGACCCATAGCTGTGTATAAGAGTCTAGCGTCATCCATCTACAAAACAATTAATTTCAAAGTTTAATTTACAAAATTATTAAGTATTAAATACAATATACTCTATAAAAGTACAATATATAGTATTAAAAACTCACATTATCAATGACATTTGCTCCGCTCCTTGGTCTCATATTGACTTGAGCAAGACATTCCGCAAATTTTGTGCATTTTTGGTTTATTTGCGTCCATTGGGATTTAAGGCTCTTTGTTGTTCTTTTTTCACTTGGATTGTTGGAAGGGTGAAACTCTTCATATTTTTGTAGAACTCGATTTCACATTGTTCCTAATGTTTGGTTTATCCCGATCAAAAGATCTTCGCTAATCGCAATATAGGCCCGGCACAAAGCCTTATCATCTTCATGCGTGAAATTACGTCCCCTCGAAAGTCCGTCTGTACATTCCATTTCTGCTAATCTATAAAGCGGAAAAAAATGATAGTTAGGTTGATTTATTTAAAAATATACTAATTCTAATTCAATAAATAAAGCTAAATTTAAAAAAATATATAATTAAAAACCCTAATTACAACTATAAAAATCATATAATTACAATTAAAATAATATAAAACTTAAATTAAAACATATAAAATATGAAAGCTTAAAAAAAGTTTAATTGCAATTGAAAAATAACCAAACTAAAAAAACTAAAACAAAAAAAATTAAATAAAAAAACTATAAAAAGTAAAAAAATTATACAAGCCTAAAAACTAAACTAAAAAAGTAAAATTAAAACATTAATTAACAAATATATTTAAAAACTTAATTAAAAAAAAAATTAACTTAAAAGCCCCCCCCCCCCCCCCCCCTCTCTCCCTCCCTTACTCCCTCCCTTTCTTTCTCGTTTCCCTTTCCCTTTATTTTTTACAGCACTGCCGCCTCCACACACACCCTACCACTGCCGCCTCCACACCCACCCCACCACCGCTTCCCACTCCCACTGCCCCCCTCCCCACCCTATGCCACCCTACTCCACGTGGCCCCGTCATCTCCTCTCTCCTCCCCTTTCCCTTTCCCACTGCCCCTACCACCGCGCCCCACCCCACCACCGCTACCCACTCCCACTGCCCCCCTACCATCGCCACCCCATCCCACGAGGCCCCGTCCCCTCCCCTCTCCTCCCCTTTCCCTTTCCCACTGCCCCTACCACCGCGCCCCACCCCACCACCGCTCCCCACTCCCACTGCCCTCCTACCATGGCGCCCCACTCCCACTGCCTCCTACCACCGCCGCCTCTACCATCGCCGCCCCCACCCTCTTCTCTACCTTGCTGCACCAGTTTTTTTTTTTTTTCTCTTTTTTTTTACCTTTTTTTCTGTTTGTTGAGGAAAACAGGTTCCAAATTTTTAACAAATCTGTGATTTGTTTAAAGATTTGTTTGTGGATGATGCTTTGTGAATTTGTTGTTGGTTTTTTTTTTTTCAGATCTGGTTGCATATAAAGGCTGAATTTGCAACGGTTCTTTTTTTTTTTTTCCAGCTTTGCAGGATGTTGGAACGACTCCATTGTCAAAAGTTGTTTTTTTTTTTGTTTTCTGGTCTGATCAAAAAAAAAAATTGGAATTTTTTTTTTTTTTTAGATCTGACGTTCTGACAAAAGTCAGAAAGTCAGATCGTCACATGCCAAATTTAGAGACTCATTTTTGTCTTCTTGTATAGTCTCCATTTTCTTCAACAAATTTGTTAAAAAAATAGAGACTAGGTGCTATTTTAGAGACTCAAAGTTGTTGTGATGTCCTTATTTTGCCAAAAAGTGTTAAATAGTGTTTTATAGACCCCCATTGGTGTTGATTTTTTCTCAATGGAGTCTCTAAAATACCAAATTATTGAGAAATTTGGGAGTGCCCCAAGATCCTTTATTTTGCAGGAAATCAGGTAGTTTGGAAACCATCATATGCCCATCACCAGTGTTAAACAAGGTTAATAAATTTCATTCCGTTTACGAAAAAAATATTTAAAATAAAATTTAAAATTAAATAATTAAAATCTAAAAGAATTAAATATGATGACTTATAATTGAGTCCCTATAAACAAGAGAATTAGAAAAAAGAGAGTATAGTGAACCCTTTGAACCATAGTAATCTTTTGGGCATAGTAGGAACAAGAATTGTGCTTGTTTATTGGTAAATGGGAAGTTCAAGTGACTGTTTTTTTCTTTTAAGTCATTAGTTTTTTTTTTTTTGTCAATAGTTCAAGTGATTTAAAAAGATTTTTTTTTTAAATATAAAGGAGGCTAAATTCGTAATTTTAATTCAAAATTTTTAACTACAATACGTAAGTACTTGGTCATTCTATTCAGAGAAAAAGAATTAGTATTTCCAAGTGAAAAGGCTTTATGGTATGGACACAAAAATAAAAATAAAAAAGGAAACAAAAAACATATGATATGATTAAGTGAGTAGACAGAAAGAGAAACAAGTTTATTATGCAATGAACTCGAGAAATGCATTTATTACCTCCCAAAAAATCGAAAAGACAAGAAAATATGGTATGAAAGAAAAAATCCTATAATTGAAGAAGCAGAAAATCCTGGTGCCACATATATTGAGTGACAATTACTTTTGAAATTGTAGTATGTTTCTCCTAATTGAAAACGTTGATATATCTAGACCTTTGGTCCATAATGATAAAACCTTACATAAATCATCAGCGATAAATTTAGTCCTTTGTTTGATTCTCGCTTTAGGTGTCAGAGATTGCTAGATAAATTTTCAAAGCATGCAACATCTTTGTGATATAAATTGACTTAGATTTCTCTTTAAATCAAAAAAAAAAAAAAAAGAAGAAGAAATCATCATCAACAATGAAATAACACACTTGATTTCCTAAAAATATCTACAAATCAATAAAGTAACACCAAAGATTTTTTTTTGGCTAGGAAAGCAAAGTACTCAACAAAAATTTGTACATCAACTGTGCCAAGCAATCAAAGCTTTAGCAAAGTACACTCTCAAGATTCCATTTTCTACACAAAAACCTATTATGAGCACTATTCGTAAATTTCTTTTTACAAGAGTAAATTTTCAGCCTAATAGATTGGGATAAGCCAACAACAATATTGTCTTCCGAAGCAAAAATTCACAATGAAACCTGCTATTTCTTTCTCTCCAAATGGAGTCAACTGTGCCATAGACCAAGAGCCTAGCGAGGGAGGCTAAGAGGTCGCTTCCTTTACACCACTTACCACTCCAGTCGACCAATTACTCAAAATTTGAAAACCTTTCATTGATAGCCAAATTTTCCAGACCACAAGTTCAAAGACGTCTACTCAAACCACAGTCAAAAAATAAATGATCACAATCTTCCACTACCATACAACACATAATGCATTTAATATCCTCATTGACTCCCCAGGCGAATAAGTGATCCTTTGTAGGCAACTTGTTGAGTAAAGCCAATCATGTAATAAAGTTGTGTTTTGGGATCTTAATATAACTACAGATGAGTTGGTACCATCTAACAGCAGCATGATTAGTTCTGATCTCATTCCACGCAGAGGCAAATGTGAAATTTCCATTCGGATCGGGCTTCTTCATAAGGAAGGTTTCTCAGCAAGGATAAAATCGTGTGATGATCAATCACACAAACAATCAGGAGCAGACATAGCAAGCTGTCAATATCAATCCAATATTCAAGAGCAGACAGAGCGCATATTTGCTGCAAAATTCAAGAGCTGATCCATAATCAAAGGGACTGAATATATGCTCAGTTAATGTAATCTTTGATTCACGGGATATTGAGTATCCCTCTTTTTGTATATAAATATGTCACAAACAGTTAATAAAATATAATAACAACAATTGATTTTCAGATCCGTAGAGTTTTCATGGTATCCAGAGCCATTAAACTCGCAAGCTAGAAACCAATAATCCTCAAACCTCATTCAAACACTAGTTTCTTTTCCTTCCTGTTTCATCCCTAGCTAAGCTGAAAATGGTGTTGGGTATCAGCGCAGTGGAATGGTCGGGGACAAGCAGTATCACGCAACTAAAATATGAAAGAGAACAGAGAAAGTAGAGACACAAGATTTACGTGGAAAACCTTCAAACAAATCGAGGGAAAAACCACATGCAAGTAATGGAGGATTTCACTATGATGTGGAGTATTTTACAATAACCTTCTCTCTAATATAAGGAAAGAACAATATCACTATCTCAAATAATAGGAGAAACTAACTCTCACTCACAAATATAGAACAACAAAAGAGGAAGAAAAATACTCAAGAGAAAGCTTATGTTTTCTCTCTAATTTGGAATGTTTTGGTGATGCTCAAATGGTGAAGAATGAGCCTCTATTTATAGGCTCATCTTGCACCAAAAGTCTTCCCACATGTAGTGTGAAATCAACCCAAAATTGTGTGTGCCTAACTTTGCAACCAAAGATTTTTCTTTATTTCTCATTCCTTTTTGTCTTCTTTTGACTTGCACCAAAATTTTATTGCTCACATTCTCCCACTTAAAATTTTGGTGACACTTCAAATATCTCCATACTTGCCAATTCCATGTTGCTTACGTCTTTGCTAAGCCAAAGGAGGATCTACTCCAAACAAACTTGTCAACGTTGATTGGCTTTGTCATAACATCTGCTAGGTTCTCGTTGGTGTGAATCTTCTGTATATCCACACTCCCTTCCTCTACTACTTCTCGAACAAAGTGATATTGAACACCTATGTGTTTCGTCCTGGAATGAAATGCTGGATTCCTTGCAATGTGCAAGGCACTCTGACTGTCACAAAACAAGGGAATTTTATCTTGTTTGTGCCCGAGCTCCTCCATTAACCGTTTAATCCAGATTGCTTCTTTACAAGTTTGTGTAACTGCCATGTATTCAGCCTCTGTTGTAGATATGACCACAACAGTCTATAATTTAGATATCCAACTTACTACGCCCCCTGCAACTGTAAACACATAGCCTGTAGTGGACTTCCGTTTATCGGTATCACCTGCAAAATCAGAATCAACAAAACCCTTGACAGTAAATTCTGATCCTTAAAAACATAATGCAACATCCGAGGTCCCTTTGATGTATCTTAGGATCCTCTTAACAACATTCCAATGCTCTCTACCAGGATTCGCCATGAACCGACTGACCGCACTAACTGCTTGAGCAATATCTGGTCTCGTACATATCATAGCGAACATGAGACTTCCCATTGCTGATGCATACGGTACTCGAGACATTTCTATCCTCTCCGCTTCAGTGCTAGGGTACATACTTGAGGATAATTTGTAATTGACAGGAAGCGGGGTCGAGATTTCCTTACAATCTTGCATATTGAAGCGCCGCAAGATTTTCTTCAAATAATTCTTCTGGGAAATCCATACCTTCTTGCCTTCTCTATCTCAGTGAATTTGCATCCTTAAAATCTTGTTTGCTGGTCCCAAATCCTTCATATCAAACTCCCCAGCCAACTATGCCTTCAGTTCTTGGACCCGATCTTTACTAGGACCTGCTACCAGCATATTGTCCACGTACAACAGCAGAATGATAAAATCATCATCGCCAAACCTCTTGTAGTACGTACAATGGTGTGAATTGAGTTTGTTGTACCCAAGGCTAATCACGAAGGAATCAAATCTCTTGTACCAACACCTTGGCGCCTGCTTTAAACCGTACAGAGATTTGGTCAACCTGCAAACCAAGTTTTCTTTTTCTTTCTCAACAAAACCTTATGGTTGAAGCATGTAAATCTCTTCTTCAAGCTCACCATGAAGAAAAGCCGTCTTTACATCTAACTGTTCTAGATGTAAGTCTAACACAGCACACATAGCCAAGACTACTCTGATAGTTGTAAGTCTTACCACATGAGAAAATATCTCGTTGAAGTCAATTCCTTCTTTCTGAGCATATCCTTTCACCACCAGTCTTGCACGATATCGCTCCACTTGGTCATTATTATCTCACTTGATCTTGTAGACCCATTTGTTACCAATGGCTTTCCGTCCAGGTGGTAGTGGCACAAGCTCCCACGTCTTATTTTTATGTAGAACTTCAATTTCTTCCTGCATTGCTGTCATCCACAGGGCAACATCGGGGCTTTTTATAGCCTCGTGAAAGGTAGATGGCTCTCCATCCTCCATTAGAAGACAGTATGCAGCATTGCTCGCCATGACAAAATATGAATGCCAAGTTGGTCTTGTTGTCTGACGCAATGAACGTCAGACTTCTATAACCTCAGCATCATCTGGTTCTTGTTCCTCGTGCTCTGGTGCAGCTTCAGAAGAAGCATCTCCTTGTTCTGACTTATCTTCAATTTGTTTTGTAGTAGTCTCCTTTGAAGTGTTGCTGTCGTCTTCACTTTGCAGTTTATCTTCTGCAAATATCACATCTCTGCTGATGACAACCTTGTGGGTAGTAGAATCCCACAGGCGATACCCCTTAACACCATCAGCATTTCCCAAGAATACACATTTCCTGGATTTTGGATCCAGTTTTGTTCTTTCTTGGGAACCATACATCACATATGCCGGACACCCAAATATGTGCAAAGTAGAATAATCTGCGGGTTTTCCGGTCCACATTTCTATTGGTGTCTTCAACCCAATTGCAGTTGACGGTGATCGGTTTATCACGTAACAGGCAGTTCTAGCTGCTTCTACCCAAAATGATTTGGCTAGACCTGCAGTTTCCAACATAGCTCTCATTCTTTCAAGAAGAGTTCTGTTCATCCGCTCTACTACACTATTTTGCTGAAGTGTATGTGCAACAGTAAATTGCCTCTGAATACCCTCTTGCTTGCAAAATGCCAAGAAGCTCCCATCAGTGTATTCTCCTCCGTTGTCCGTCCTCAAACACTTGATCCTTTTCCCGGATTCAAGTTCCACCAGCGCTTTGAATGTTTTAAATATTGAAAACACATCTGACTTGTTCTTGGTTAGATACACCCACAGTCTCATGGAGTAATCATCAATAAATGATACAAAGTATTTGGCTCCTCCTAGGGATAAAACCGGTGATTCCTAAACGTCTAAATGAATCAAGTCTAGAATGTGTTTGCTTTTGGCAGTAGATCTCCCAAATTTCAATCTATGTTGCTTACTGGTAACACAGTGCTCACAAAAAGGTAAGTTTACCGTCTTGAGCCCGGGTAGGAGATTACGTTCAGCAAGAATCTTCAAGCCTCGTTTTGTCATGTGGCCCAATCTGCGATGCCACATTATAGTTGATTCTTCTTGACCGACTGATGCAACTGATACATCTGCCTCTTACAACGTATCTCCCAAAAGCATGTATAGATTTACCTCGATCTTTTCTGCCTTGATCACCACAAGCGCTCCTTTGACAACCTTCATGATCCCATCCTCGATATGGGTCTTGTAGCCAAGGTCATCCAATTGTCCAATGGACAATAGGTTCTTCTTTAAGCCCTTCACGCGTCGTACCCCTTGAATGGTGCGAATGGTACCATCATACATTTTAATTTTGTCGCCTGTCATTCACCTTTCCCATGACCTTTTCCCAATAAAGCCCTTTCTTTCTCCATTATGGTCATTTAATACTTCTATTACTTTTCAACTTTTCTTGATCAACTTCTATTTGTTGTTACTAATTCAACTGGTGACCTATTTTATATATATATATATATATATATATATATATATATATTAAGAAACGTAAAAAAGTTGAGAATCATGATGCCATTTTTTTTCTAGTCAAAATATATATATATGTGTGTTTTGCTTCCTTAGAACATTGATTAAGAAATAAAAAAAGTTGAGATATATGTGTGTTTTGCTTCCTTGGAACGTTGATTAAGAAACAAAAAAAAGTTGAGAATCACGATACTTTATTGTCTAAATATGTGTTTGACTTAAATTTATATAATTTGTTATTGATTATTTATAGAATGAACAAAATAATGCAAATAACTTGCTTGAGTGGATACAAAGGAAAAATCCAATGCCTTGAATGTGATATTTTGGTCTTTTTCAGTTATAGGTATTTTTGAAAAATTATTGAAGATTCCCAAGAATGTTAAGTGTAAACCAAACACAATAATATAATATTCCTAAGAATTTGAAAAAAATATTTCCATGAATATTTTTGACGAACCAAACAGTTTTTATTACATTCCTAGGAACCAGGAATATGATTCACAGGAATGAAAAATCAATCCATGAACCAAATGCCCCCTATGGGTAATCAATGATAGATTACTCATCTAATGGCTTCTTGGCACAATTAAAGAAGAAGCTCAACCATCCATTGATGAAGATGCAACTGCCTATCTTCTGAGGAGTTCGTTGGAAGAACAATTGCTTCCAACAACTATTGAGAAAGAAGGCCTGCTCAAAAATGTGCTTATGATCATCAAGAAAGGGTCACGTTCCTTAGAAGAATATGTAAGGGAATTCAAATCAATCTGTGATAACCTCGCTGCGATAAAGAAGCCAATCTCTGACCTTGACAAGGTGTTTCAATTTGCTCGTGGTCTAGGATCAAAATATGAGAACTTTCGGCTAGCCATGGTGACAAAACCGCCATATCCTACCTTCAATCAGTTTGTTCTTTCCCAACAATGGCATGAACAAACTCTTGCTGCCCAAAAGGAGGAAGAAAGAATCTACATCGAACATGCTCAAGCCTACTTTAGTCAATGAGGTCATGGACGTGGTAGTAGAGGAGGTCGCGGCAGTTTCAATTCCAAGGGAAGAGGTTTCACTCCGGCTGGTCCCTATAATACTAGAAACAGTGCCAACAAGAAGTTGGGATCCTCTTCAAACAATCCTACAAAAGAAGGGAATGAAACTGCAAAACATCAAGTGCCGGAGAAAAATGATAAGGTAGTTTGTCAAATTTGTGGTAAGATGATTCATACTCCTCTTGACTGTTGGTACAAGTTTGATTATTCTCATCAATCAAAGGATTTTCCACAAGCATTGGCAGCCCTTACTTTGAATAAGGAAGATCCTTCCTTTTATGTGGATTCAGATGCAACTGCGCACATGACTAATAATGCAGGTATATTATCTCACCTAAAACCTTATAGAGGTGATGATGTCATTTACGTTGGAAATGGAAATAAAATGCCTATTACACATGTTGGAGATGCTCATGTCGGGAAATTGAACTTAAAGGATGTTCTTGTAGTTCCTCAATTGAAAAAGAATTTAGTGTCAGTCAGCAAGTTCACTTCAGATAATGCTTGTACTGTTGAGTTCATATCCTCTGATTTTGTTGTTAAGGACCATTATCAGAAAATAGTGGTGAGGGGGCATAAACGAGGACAACTCTATGCACTAGATCCGGGTTTTCAAGAAGCGTTAACAACAATAAAGAGTATCGGCTCATCCTCATTGTGGCACTAACGACTTGGACATCCAAGCTCAAGGATTTTATCTCTTTTGAAGGGAAGACAAGTTATTGATGTCACTAATTAGAAAACTACACCATCCATTTGTGTTAGTTGTCAATTGGGGAAAAGTTGTAAGCTACCGTTTAATTTGAATAAAACGACTTCAGATTTACCTCTTGGAAAAGTGAATTGTGATGTTTGGGGACCTTCCCCAGTTGCCTCAAATCAAGCTTTTAGATTTTATGTTATATTTGTCGATGATTTTTCGCGATTCACTTGGTTTTACCCTTTGAGAAGAAAGTCAGATTTTTACTCTTGTTTACTCAAGTTTCAAAGGCTGGTAAAAAATTAATTTGATAGGAAAATTAAGATTTTCCAATGCGATGGAGGTAGCGAATTCAATTCTTGTGACTTTCTTAATCATGTTGAAAATTGTGGCATTCAGTTACAGATTTCTTGTCCCGGTACGCCCGAACAAAATGGAGTTGTTGAGAGAAAACATCGTCATATAGTTGAAATAGGTCTCACCATGATATTTCATGCAAATTTTCCTTTATCCTTGTGGACTGAATCATTTCTTGCGGCTACTTACCTAATCAACAGGATGTCTTCCTCAGTTTTGTACAACAATACTCCATACTCAAAATTATATCAAAAGGAACCAGATTACAATGGCTTGCAAGTGTTCGGATGTTTATGTTTTCTTTCACTTCGGCACCAAGGAGGCAATAAGTTCATCAAGAAAACCTATCCATGTATTTTTGTTGGCTATAGCCCAATTCATAAAGGCAATCAGTGCTTAGACCCCAAAACCAAATGGGGTTTTATATCTAGGCATGTTGTCTTTGATGATGGAAAGTTTCCCTTCAAGCCAAACCCACCAGAGCCACCAACAAGTTTCCCAGAGCTTATCGAATTTCTATCTTTAGATGAGTGGATTGGGGGTTCAAAGGAGATCACTTCTTCAACAAAAAATTCAGATCCACCACAGTCTATTCTACAAACTAATTCCTGTTGTGATGCAGATGTAGATGTTATTCATCAACCTCAGAATGTTTATGTCTAGCCACCACATACCCATCCACCACTCAGTGACATATCACATGCTCCTCATAGCACTCTAGTGTCAAATGATGAAGTTACTACATCTCTAAATGTTGAATATCAGGCTGCTTCATTCACCGATCTCCCATCCAGTGCTCTTGTGCCTTCAAATGACTTATCACTATTCACCGACGTGATTGAAGGAGAAGCTGCAATTACACCTGACCAAATCAACAATGATAATTTTACCTGGTCACATCCTCAGTGAGCTAGAAGACCTCCAGCGTACTTCAATGATTATGTTTGCAACCTTGCTCAACATGAATTGCCCGTTGAGCCTTGGACCCTTTGTTCTACTCTCAAAGATCCTCGTTGGATAGATGCCATGAACGATGAACTTCAAGCTCTTCAAATCAATCATACATGGTCTTTGGTACCTCGTCCACCTAATACAAATGTGGTTGGCTCCAAGTGGGTCTATCGAATAAAGCAGTACGAAGATGGCTCCATCGACCGTTTCAAAGCTCGCCTTGTTGCTCGTGGTTTCACTCAAGTTTCTGGTCTTGACTATGATGAGACTTACAGTCCCGTTGTTTGCCATACTACTATTCGTTTGGTCATTGCTCTTTCTACATCTCTCAATTGGTGCACGCGGCAACTTGACGTGAAAAATACCTTTTTGCATGGAAATCTTAAGGAAACAGTGTATATGGAACAACCTTCGGGGTTTGTTAATCCTCACAAGCCGGATCATGTGTGTTTGCTTCACAAATCTCTTTATGGCTTCAAACAGGCTCCTCACACATGGTTCGATCGACTCTCTCAATTTTTACTTCACCTTGGGTTTTATTGCAGTAAGGCAGATTCTTCTCTATTTGTTTGTCGTCAAAATTCTATCATTGTGTTACTTCTTATTTACGTTGATGATATATTAGTCACTGGAAATAATGTGCTCTTTATTACCACTCTCATTCAACAACTAAGATCGGAATTTGCTATTAAAGACCTTGGAGCCTTGCGTTATTTTTTGGGTGTTGAAATCAAACCATTTCATGGAGGAGTATTTCTCTCACAAGCAAAATATACTAAAGATTTGCTCTAGCGAACAGGGATGATAGAAAGCATGCCCAATGCCACTCCAATGGCTCTCAAGGACAAGTCTCATGCTTCAGATAATAAATCAGTGGATGCTACCTATTATCGGAGTGTCGTAGGTGCTCTTCAGTACTTGACATTCACTCGGCCCGATATCATTTATGTTGTCAACCAAGTTTGTCAAATTTTCAATAATCCTACCATGTCGCATCTTAAAGCTGTTAAACAGATCCTTTGTTATCTCAAGGACACACAAGACTATGGTTTACGTTTTGTCTCCAAGAGTCCTCTGTCTCTTTATAGGTTCTCTGATGCTGATTGGGCAGGTTGTCCATTGACATGAAGAAGCACCACTGGCTTTTGCGTATTTCTTGGAGCAAATTACATCTCATGGTGTTCTAAACAAGCAACCTACAGTTGCTCACTCTAGTTCTGAAGCTGAGTGTCGCTCTATGGCTTCCACAATAGCCGAGCTAACTTGGCTCACTTTCTTACTTTACGACATTGGGGTTCCTTTGCTCAAGCCTTCTCAACTATTTTGTGATACTCTTAGTGCTTTGCACATGTCTGTTAATCCCCTATTTCATGCTCGCACCAAACATATTGAAATAAATTATCACTTCGTTCGTGAAAAGGTAGTTATAGGTACACTTATTACTCGGTATGTGCCATCATCTCTCCAGCTTGCTGATCTATTCGCCAAGTCTTTACCACAAGCATCTTTCCTTCTTCTCCGGAACAAGTTGGGACTTCACTCACATTCCACTTCCAACTTGAGAGGGCATGATAAAGAACGTTTCTCAGCAAGGATAAAATCTTGTGATGATCAATCACACAAACAATCAGGAACAGACATAGCAAGTTGTCAATATCAATCCAATATTCAAGAGCAAACAAAGCGCATATTTGCAGCAAAATTCAAGAGCTGATCCACAATCAAAGGGGCTGAATATATGCTCAGTTAATGTAATCTTTGATTTAGGGGATATTGAGTATTCATCTTTTTGTATATAAATATGTCACAAACAGTTAATCAAATATAATAACAACAATTGCCTTTCAAACTCGTAGAGTTTTCACTTCTATCTCCATTTGTCCTTCCTGCTAGTGTTAGGGAGTAAACTAATATTATCACCAATCTCCTTAAACACTGGATGATCTGGCCATAACCAAACCCCATTCTCAATAGCAGTTGCAACTTTGCTATGTCTATCGATCAAAGAAAAACAAGAAAAATTCGCCTCTAAGCGATCCGAGAGGCAGCCCCAGGGGTGCTATGGATCAAACCAAAAGAAAGAGTCACACCCATCACCAATATGAACACAACACAATTGTTTCATCAGTGTACTAACATTATGGAGCTTTTGCCATTGCCAAGAAGCATGTCGGGGAGCAGCATGATCCCAAATGCTTTTACCCTTGAGGTAGTAGTATTTGACCCAATTTGCCCAAAGAGATTCCTAATCAGTAAGAAGAGTCCAGAAATGTTTTAATAATCCAACCAAGTTAGAGTCCTCCAAACGCCTAATCCCAATCCTCCCTCTTTTGTAGGGCGGTACACTTGATCCCAACTAGCTCGGGAACTTCCAGAACCATTATTCTTACCCTTCCAAAGAAAACAAGCCATTTTTGTTTACATAGTTTTAATAACTCCTTTAGGCAGAGAAAGAATAGAAGACCAATAGGCTTGGATGCTAAATAAGACAGATTTAACAAGCACCAATCTACCAGAGAAAAAGAGGAACCTGGAAGTCTAGTGATTGATACGCTTGCTCATTTTTTCAATCATCAGATCAAATAATCTCTTACTGATTTTGCATGAAGACAACTGAAGACCCAAGTAGCTGAAATGAGGGGTACCTTCACGGAACTCAATGATAGATTTGATAAGAGTTTTGCAAGCATCATTGTAGCCTCCAAAATAAATCAAACTTTTGTCAGAGTTAACTTTCAGACCAGAAAGCTTGCCAAAGATGTTGAGAACCTCATTCACCTTATTAATCGAATTGACATAAGCTTTACAGAAAATTAAGACGTTATCAGCGAAACTCAAGTGAGTAATTCTACCATTTGTACATTTAGGATGATAAGAGAACCCATTCCCTTTTGCAGCTTTAGACAAAAGGCAGGAAAAAACCTCCATAATCAGTACAAATAAGTAAGGAGACAAGGGTTGCCTTGTC
The DNA here is from genome assembly GCA_037974665.1 of Ehretia macrophylla. NCBI lineage: Eukaryota > Viridiplantae > Streptophyta > Magnoliopsida > Boraginales > Ehretiaceae > Ehretia > Ehretia macrophylla. Next base: position 38,634,406 of record CM075781.1, on the reverse strand, counting down.
TAAGACCTTTTGCTCCGCAGAAAAAACCTTCTAAACTTCTATTTATGGCAATGGTGTAGCTAGTAGTGGTGATAGAAACTCTGATCCAGTCAATAAAAGTGCGAGGGAAGTTAAAAGCTTCAAGAACTTTGAAAATCAAATCCCGGTTCACCAAGTCGAAAGCTTTATGAATGTCAACTTTGATAGCACAACGGGAGAATATATGCTTTCTTTTGTAACCCTTTATAAGCTCTTGAGCCATGAGGATATTAGAGGAGATGGATCTGCCTGGGATAAAAACAGCTTGATTGTTTGAGATAATACCCTCCAAAACGAATTTCAACCTGTTAGGCAATAGTTTTGAAATACATTTATAAATAACATTGCAACAGGATATTGGCCTGTTGTCCCCAATCTTGACTGGATTTTGCACCTTCGGGACCAAAGTGATGATTGTGGAATTACATTTTTTCAGAAGGCATGCATCCTGAAAAAATGATCTAACAGCTCTGAGCATATCTTCCCCGACAATCGACCACACCTTTTTGTAGAAAGTTGAAGTAAACCCATCTGGCCCCGCACTTTTCTCACCGTTCATAGCAAAGATGGTATTTTTGATTTCTTTATTTGAAAACCATGCCTCAAGTAACCCTGTTGGGTATCGGCGCAGCGAAATGGTCGGGGACAAGCAGTATCACGCAGCTAAAATATAAATGAGAACAGAGAAAGTAGAGGCACAAGATTTACGTGGAAAACCCTCAAATAAATCGAGGAAAAAACTACGGACAAGTAATGGAGGATTTCACTATGATGTGGAGTATTTTACAATAACATTCTCTCTAATATAATGAGAGAATAATATCACTCTCTCAAATAATGGGAGAAACTAACTCTCACTCACAAATATAGAACAACAAAAGAGGAAGAAAAATACTCAAGAGAAAGCTTATTTTTCTCTCTAACTTGGAATGTTTTGGTGATGCTCAAATGGTGAAGAATGAGCCTCTATTTATAGGCTCATCTTACACCAAAAGTCTTCCCACAGGTAGTGTGAAATCAACCCAAAATTGTGTGTGCCTAACTTTGCAACCAAATATTTTTCTTCATTTTTCATTGCTTTTTGTCTTCTTTTGACTTGCACCAAAATTTTATTGCTCACATTCTCCCACTTAATATTTTGGTGACACTTCAAATCTCTCTATACTTGTCAATTCCATGTTGCTTACGTCTTTGCTAAGCCAAAGGAGGATCTACTCCAAACAAACTTGTCAACGTTGATTGGCTTTGTCATGACATCTGTTAGGTTCTCGTTGGTATGAATCTTCTGCATATCAACACTCCCTTCCTCCACTACTTCTCGAACAAAGTGATATTGAACACCTATGTGTTTCGTCCTGGAATGAAATGCTGGATTCCTTGCAATGTGCATGACACTCTGACTGTCACAAAACAAGGGAATTTTATCTTGTTTATGCCCGAGCTCCTCTATTAACCGTTTAATCCAGATTGCTTCTTTACAGGCTTGTGTAGCTGTCATGTATTCAGCCTCTGTTGTAGATAGGGCCACAACAGTCTGTAATTTAGATATCCAGCTTACCACACCCCCTACAACTGTAAACACATAGCCTGTAGTGGATTTCCGTTTATCGGTATCACCTGCAAAATCAGAATCAACAAAACCCTTGACAGTAAATTCTGATCCTTCAAAACATAATGCAACATCCGAGGTCCCTTTGATGTATCTTAGGATTTTCTTAACAACATTCCAATGCTCTCTACCAAGATTCGCCATGAACCGACTGACCACACCAACTGCTTGAGCAATATCTGGTCTTGTACATATCATAGCGAACATGATACTTCCCACTGCTGATGCATACGGTACTCGAGACATTTCTATCCTCTCCGCTTCAGTGCTAGGGCACATATTTGAGGATAATTTGTAATTGACAGGAAGCGGGGTCGAGATTTCCTTACAATCTTGCATATTGAAGCGCCGCAAGATTTTCTTCAAATAATTCTTCTGGGAAATCCATACCTTCTTGCCTCTCTATCTCGGTGAATTTGCATCCCTAAAATCTTATTTGCTGGTCCCAAATCCTTCATATCAAACTCCCCAACCAACTATGCCTTCAGTTCTTGGACCCGATCTTTACTAGGACCCACTACCAGCATATCGTCCACGTACAACAGCAGAATGATAAAATCATCATCGCCAAACCTCTTGTAGTACGTACAATGGTCTGAATTGAGTCTGTTGTACCCGAGGCTAATCACGAAGGAATCAAATCTCTTGTACCAACACCTTGGCGCCTGCTTTAAACCGTACAGAGATTTGGTCAACCTGCAAACAAAGTTTCATTTTCTTTCTCAACAAAACCTTCTGGTTGAAGCATGTAAATCTCTTCTTCAAGCTCACCATGAAGAAAAGCCGTCTTTACATCTAACTGTTCTAGATGTAAGTCTAACACAGCACACATAGCCAAGACTACTCTGATAGTTGTAAGTCTTACCACAGGAGAAAATATCTCGTTGAAGTCAATTCCTTCTTTCTGAGCATATCCTTTCACCACCAGTCTTGCACGATATCGTTCCACTTGGTCATTACTATCTCACTTGATCTTGTAGACTCATTTGTTACCAATGACTTTCCGTCCAGGTGGTAGTGGAACAAGCTCCCATGTCTTGTTTTTATGTAGAGCTTCAATTTCTTCCTGCATTGCTGTCATCCACAGGGCAACATCGGGGCTTTTTATAGCCTCGTAAAAGATAGATGGCTCTCCATCCTCCGTTAGAAGACAGTATGCAGCATTGCTCGCCATGACAAAATATGAATGCCAAGTTGGTCTTGTTGTCTGACGCAATGAACGTCGGACTTCTATAACCTCAGCATCATCTGGTTCTTGTTCCTCGTGCTCTGGTGCAGCTTCAGAAGAAGCATCTCCTTGTTCTGACTTATCTTCAATTTGTATTGTAGTAGTCTCCTTTGAAGTGTTGCTGTCGTCTTCACTTTGCAGTTTATCTTCTGTAAATATCACATCTCTGCTGATGACAACCTTGTGGGCAGTGGAATCCCACAGGCGATACCCCTTAACACCATCAGCATTTCCCAAGAATACACATTTTCTGGATTTTGGATCCAGCTTTGTTCTTTATTGGGATCCATACATCACATATGCCGGACACCCAAATATGTGCAAGATAGAATAATCTGCGAATTTTTCGGTCCACATTTCCATTTGTGTCTTCAACCCAATTGGAGTTGACGGTGACCAGTTTATCATATAACAGGCAGTTCTAGCTGCTTTTGCCCAAAATGATTTGGCTAGACCTGCAGTTTCCAACATAGCTCTCATTCTTTCAAGAAGAGTTCTGTTTATCCGCTCTGCTACACCATTTTGCTGAGGTGTATGTGCTACAGTAAATTGCCTCTGAATACCCTCTTGCTTGTAAAATGCCAAGAAGCTCCCGTCAGTGTATTCTCCTCCGTTGTTCGTCCTCAAACACTTGATCCTTTTCCCGGATTCAAGTTCCATCAGCGCTTTGAATGTTTTAAATATTGGAAACACATCTGACTTGTTCTTGATTGGATACACCCACAGTCTCCTGGAGTAATCATTAATAAATGATACAAAGTATTTGGCTCCTCCTAGGGACAAAACTGGTGATTCCCAAACGTCTGAATGGATCAAGTCTAGAATGTGTTTGCTTCTGGCAGTAGATCTCCCAAATTTCAATCTATGCTGCTTACTGGTAACACAGTGCTCACAAAAAGGTAAGTTTACCGTCTTGAGCCCGGGTAGGAGATTACGTTCAGCAAGAATCTTCAAGCCTCGTTCTGTCATGTGGCCCAATCTGCGATGCCACATTATAGTTGATTTTTCTTGACCGGCTGATGCAACTGATACATCTGCTTCCTGCAACATATCTCCCAAAAGCATGTATAGATTTACCCCGATCTTTTCTATCTTGATCACCACAAGCGCTCCTTTGACAACCTTCATGATCCCATCCTCGATATGGGTCTTGCAGCCAAGGTCATCCAATTGTCCAATGGACAATAGGTTCTTCTTCAAGCCCTTCACGTGTCGTACCCCTTGAATGGTGCGAATGGTACCATTATACATTTTAATTTTGACGGTACCGATACCAACAATCTCCAAGGCATGATCATTACCCATGTACACAGATCCTCCAAAGACAGGTTCATAGGTGTGGAACCATTCTCTACGAGAGGTCATATGCCATGTTGCTCCCGAATCCATTATCCAAGCATCAGTGAGCTCCTTTCTGCCTTTTGATACAGTTGCTACTTCGCTGTATAAAATATCTCCATCATCTGGTGCAGTCGCCACACATCCCTAAGAATTTGTCACATCGGGATTCTTTTTGTTACTCCAACAATCCTTCTTGAAGTGCCCTTTTTTGCCACAGTTGTAGCATTTGATATTTTTTCTACTCCTTGATTTTGATCTACCATGTTTGTTGCTCCCACTAGAGCCACGTTCCGTTGATCTACCTTTCACCATTGATAATGCCTCTGCTTGTTGTGAACTTTCGATTCTATCTTCCTTACTTTTGCGCCTAGATTCCTCTTCCAGAACAGCGGCTGCAACATCATCAAAAATAACAAAATCTGAAAGAATATTGTTAGTGTAACTAATGATGAGTTGATCATACGAATCAGGTATACTTTGAAGTAGAATTTCTGCACGTTCAAGCTCCGCTATTTTATGCCCAATTGCAGTCAATTGAGAGAATAACGTATTTAAGGTATTGATGTGATCTGTCACTGATGTGGACTCACTCATCCGAAGGGTGTAAAGTCTCCTCTTCAAGAAAATCTTGTTGTGAAGTGATTTGACCTCATACAGTGTAGTCAGCGCATCCCAAATTTCTTTTGCTGACTTCTTTTCCTCAACGCTTGACAATACCGAATCTTCCAATGCAAGGTGCAGATTAGCCATAACGTTGTCATCCATCTCTTTCCACTTGTCGTCCGTCACCTCCGCTGGTCTGTCTCCAATTGCTGCCAAGCAATTTTCCTTTCTCAAGATTGCCTTCATCTTCAATTTCCATAGGGAAAAATTTCACCCGTTAAACTTCTCGATTTCAAATTTTGCCGCCATAGTATTAACGACGATCTGCTTCGTAACTTGAACCGGCTCCCACTATTTCACTGTGAATAGTACTATTTACGTGAATAGTAATGTATACATAAATAGTACCAAAACCGTATACGAAAATAGTGTCGATACCGTATAGGTGAATAGTACTATACCGTATGTATGAATAGTAACTATGAACAGTAACCCTGTATATATACCAATGACCCGTAACCAGTGGCTCTGATACCACTGTTGGGTATCGGCGCAACGGAATGGTCGAGGACAAGCAGTATCACGCAACTAAAATATGAATGAGAATAGAGAAAATAGAGACACAAGATTTACGTGGAAAACCCTCAAACAAATCGAGGAAAAAACTACGGACAAGTAATGGAGAATTTCACTATGATGTGGAGTATTTTACAATAACCTTTTTCTCTAATATAAGGAGAGAATAATATCACTCTCTCAAATAATAGGAGAAACTAACTCTCACTCACAAATATAGAACAACAAAAGAGGAAGAAAAATACTCAAGAGAAAGCTTATTTTTCTCTCTAACTTGGAATGTTTTGGTGATGCTCAAATGGTGAAGAATGAGCCTCTATTTATAGGTTCATCTTGCACCAAAAGTCTTCCCACATGTAGTGTGAAATCAACCCAAAATTGTGTGTGCCTAACTTTGCAACCAAAGATTTTTCTTCATTTTCTATTACTTTTTGTCTTCTTTTGACTTGCACCAAAATTTTATTGCTCACAAACCCAACATGGTCATTTGAGATTGATATGCCACAGATAAACTTTGTCATCCACCAAAAAATCATATCGTTTATCGGCAATACCCAATAAACTTTGAAAAGCATAACTAAATTTTCCCCTAACTAAGTCCATGTCATCAACAACTTTACCATCTTCGAATTCCAAACTTGAGATTTTTTTTCTTGGCGAACCTCCCTTTAGCACACTTATGAAAATAGGTAGAGTTTGAGTTGCCTTTCTCCATCCAAATGATCCTGGATTTTTGGTGAATAATAGCTTCTTCATCACGAACCACCTTATCAAACTCATTGATAATTTGTTTCTCTTCAGCCAAGAGAGCATCACTACGATCATGAAGTAAAAGAGTTTGCATTGACTCAAGCTTCCCTTTTAGCACTTCAACTTTCTCCGAGAGATTTGAAAATAAATTCTTATTGAAAATCCTCAATTCCTTCTTAAGAGATTTTTGCTTTTGAAAGAGGACAAACATGGGAGTGCTAGTAATATGAGAATCCCAAACCTTTCTTACTGTATCCAAGAAGAGTTCATGCTCTGTCCAGACATTAAAGAATTTAAATGGCTTAGGTCTTGAAAGAATGTGCCAACCTATCGACAAAATAAGTGGAGAATGATTCGAGACCCCGGGAAGACCACAGTGTGAGTCAGAAAAGGGAAAATTCAGAAGCCAATCCGCATTAACAAGCAGGCGATCAAATTTACTAGCTCTGTGAAAATCACCATAATTTTTTGTGCTCCAAGTGAAGAAAGACCATGAACAGTTAGCCTCCAATAAATTAAGATTTTTAACACAACTTATAAAATCCCTAGCACCTTGATTAATGAAGTTGCATCTTAATCTATCCCCAATTCTGAGGATCTCATTGAAGTCCCCAATAATACCCCTTGGTTGGTATCCAATAGAAGCACTCTAATCCTAAAGTTTTCCCCAAAGTCTGCTTCTCTCACTAGCCTCATTATCTGCATACCCAGTAGTAAGGAAGAAAGACCTATTCTCGCATTCAACCCAACAATGTATAGCTTGGTCAATGGTATGACTATGGGTCACTTTTACCAAATTCATCCTACTCAAAATCCAAACCCTGCCTCTATCTAACAGGTCATAGTTGCTGATAAAATCCCAATCTCGAAACCTTTTCTTCAAAATGAAAGGAGGAAAATCTTTTTTAAATTTTGTTTCCAGGATGCACATAAGATCAATATTGTGTTTATTAACAAAATGAACAACTTCAAGTTGCTTAAGGACCTTATTTATTCCTCAGATATTCCATGATGTACACTTTATTGAGTGGGGAAGATAACAATAGCTTTCCCATGATCCTTAGGCTTAGTTTTGGCTTTAGATATCAAATCTTTAATAGCCTCACTAATGTTCCCACCAGCTTCATCAAGAACTGCATATTTATTACCAGAAGATGAAATACCTTTTGAAGAGCCAGTTGTACTTGAGTTGATAGACCCCTTTCTCGAACTCGAGGTCTTCCATTTACCTCCAGAATTTGGAGAGATATTAATCTGCTCGTTAACACTAGAGGATTTGTGGTTAACATCCACAAGGTTCCATTCCGGTTCCTCGTTAATAGTAACACCAACTATAGGGTTTTCAGGGATTGAGGGCCCTGAATTCTCTGAGCACGACTTAGCTTTCCATTCAGGCTTCATATTGCATTTTGCAACAAAGTGACCGATACCCTTGCATTCATTTGGAACAAATGCGCAGTTTCCAGGCATACTTAACAGGGACCTTCGCAGTAACACCTCCTCCTAAGTTCAATGTTAACTTCTCTACAGGGTCTTCCCTCAAATTTACATAAACACATATTCGAGCATACCTAAGCTTGGTTCTTGCTTCCGTGTATTTATCTTGCCAAGTAGCTTAGACCATCCTCCGTCCAGTACCCAATAGGGATGTTACTGAGTTGCACCTATAGAGGGGTACAGACCATTTTAAGATGAACAGGTTGCAGTTTTGGCTACCACTTACACAAAAAAGTGGTATCCCATTCACATGCCAGTAATCATCCAGAATTTCTTCATAGTCTTTCTCATCGTTCAATTTAAACAACCATAAACCCTCTTCAATAAACATTACCTCCACTTTACTGTATTTTCTCCATTAGTTTTCCACCATTTTTTTGATGTGGTAATAGGATGGAGATTGCTCAATAAATTGTCCAACCAAGCAAGATCGCCACAAGTCACAGCCTACGTCACTAAATTTAGGAGGATGATCAATAATCACTTTACCATCTATCTTCTCAGGCGGATAATAGGTGAGTTTTGGCGACTTTGAAGGTCGCCCAAAAAGACCTCGCCATTCCACTTTTTCCTGACTAACACCGGTAACCTCTCTAGTCTCTTTACTTAAATCTGCATCACCTCTAAAAGACTTATCTGATGTAACAGGTGTAGCTGGTAAGGGGTTAGAAGGACCCGTACCTGCTAAATCAGAAGGACCAACATCAGAGATAGGACCAAGCCCAACACTCTTATGGACCACATCAACTTCCTCGTCTCCACTGAAAGTCCTCACTCAAATATGCATCAGGGGAATAGAAGGCCCATCTTCATCTTTGCTAGATGTGAAACCATCCGACACCGAACCCGAACCAGTTTTAGCAGAACCATCAACAACAACTATCTTCATACCAGGGCCAGGCTCCTTTAATGGAAGAAAATCCTCCTTAGAAAGAGCAGCAAACTCCTTTGATGACTGCACCCGATCTTTAACAAGACTACCATATTCTCATCAATACTTTTGACAAAATTTAAATATGAATTGGTGTATATATTAGGCATATCATTGTACCATGAAATTTATAGTTTGAATTAATGAGTTTCTTGTTCTCAAAAACAAAAGATCAATATACAAAAAACATATAACATAGTAGAAATCTGGAGTCCAACTGAATGCAATTTCATAGGAAAGTGTATTTTCATAGTCCTTATTGTGCCAATTTCATAGCTTCTCTAACCAACTCAAAGAGCATCCCTACATGATCCTTTAGGGCTTGTCTAGATTGGAGGTTCTGGGGAGAAATGATTGGTTTAAAAGGAATTTTTAATTTTCTCCCTAAATTGGAGTCAAAAGAAGTGAATTGAGATAATTAGATTTTAAATAATTGTTAAATAACTATACTATCCTTATAAGCAAGAAGAAGAAAGAAGTAGAAAATATTAAAAAGAATAAACAAGTCAATTTATTTACAAAATTTTGGATAACATATTTTAGGGGTCACTAACTATTTAGTCAGTCATATTTTGACCATTGAATAATTTTTTGTTCTAAAAGGGCCTTCGTTTTTTTTTTATTTTTTATTAGGGGTGATCTGAAGCCGTACAACATAACTAGTGAGATTCGAGTTTGTAACTTTTCACATACATCAAGTAACCTTACTACTAGACCAAACCTTAGTGGCTAGGCCCTTAGTTTTTCAAAATAAGTTCATTCAAGCCATTCTGTTAGATATAGTCAAAAGACACTAACGGAGAGGGGTCAAAACTTAAATAGTTAAAATTTAAAAACTCAAATAAACTTTTTTTCCTTTTGTTTAATGTTTTTATTCTTTTTTTTAAACATTATTTTCCTTTTACTTTTCTTTTACTTTCTTTATCTTTTGTCGTTCTTCTTTCCCTACAGATGTACTCATCCTCATAAGCTTATAATTTCGCAACAAATAATTGCATATCATTTTTCTTTACCAATTTGTATTGTACGAAGAAGCAGCGATATACATTTTTGACAACGCAGAAGCAGCATTCTTCTTGCTCTGCAACAACGCGAATGGTGTTACTGAGCCATACATGACCCTCCGCTACAGTGGCAGAGCTAGGCACCGGGCATTAGGGTGTGCACTACAATATCAAAGTCAGTAACCGGGATTACAGGACAATTATTTATGCATAAATTTTTATATAAACTATAAAAAAATTGATGGTTTTATGTCTAAAATCATATTTTTATACTATAACTAAACCAATACTTAATTTAAACACTTTATAACACAAATATAAGGGTGTTCCACTGCAAAAAATGTTGTGTTCATGACATTGAACCATAATTTCAGGGTGTTTCACTGCAAAAATGTTGTTTTCATGAAAAGAGAAAAAAAAAGACTACACACCCAAAATTTTAGGGTGTTCCATTGCACACCCAATGCCAAAAGTGGCTCCGCCCCTGCTCCGCCACTTCGATTTGCTAATGTCACCATTGCTACCACTGCACAACTCTACACCACTCTACAACTAGCCTCGTCGCCTGACTCTCCATGGGAGCCATTAGGCTGTTGCTGATGTTGTAGGACTGATAGGGGATTTAGGGTTGGTGTGGTTTATGTGTGTTTAATTTACAGCTTGTTTGGATTGGCAATATTAAAGGAAATAAACAGGGGTGGAGTCAGGATTTTAAAATTGAGGGGGCCACGATTCAAATAAAAATATTTATAACAAGGAAAAAAAAAAGAGGGGTGTTAACTTATTTTTAATGATACTACATAGATTTTTTAACGACAATAACTTTTTTTTAACGATACTACATAAACGTTTTTGAAAAAAAAAATCTTGAAGGGGCCGGGGCCCTACCTAGTTCCGCCCCAGCATATATCTCTATTATACATGAGTGTATTATGTATGTGTATATATAAGTAAAGTAAAAACAGATAATCCTTTAGGATTGATGGTGGTCAATGCTAAGATTTATCTCGAAAACATCTGATTTTTATGTCCAAATCAATTACGGCTACTATATGTCCATCCAAACTGTTAAGGTAAAAATTAGCAGTCCCAAACTCCTTCCGAGGCTGGACGAGTTCTCTTATCTGGATAATCTTTTGTATGCTTTGTCCACCTTGGGGTCCCCATAAAGCTGGGGAAGACTATTAGTGGGGCTGTTATCAGTCCCGTGGGCTGACTTCACCCAGGGCTACAGCTTTGGGCTTTCATTCCTGACGGGGCTTGATGGTCGGGCTTAGCGCGTCTGGCCTGCTCCTCATCTTTGTCTTAGGGGTTTACCCTCTCCTACTAGGTCCCTACTCGTTACCATGTCAGCGAGGGCTGCATCAGATTTGTGCATTAGGACCCGTTGTCTGGAGCTCCGGGGTCCGACCTTCTGTACTCGGGGCTCGACGACCTGTTTGGCGGGGCTGAATGAGCCCCGCTCGCATGTGCTGTATGAATTATGGGGGCTGGAATCTACTGTTTGAGGCTTCATCAGCTTATTTCCTACAAAACAAGGACCCTTGGGGGGTACTCAAGGGCCCCCTCCGGCGCTCAAGTCAGTTATGGGAGCAAGAGATTGCTTAAGAGCATTAAGGTATTGCGTGTGAGCAAAGTAGTTGCTTAGGAGAAATTAAGAGATAGCTTGTAAGCGTTGGAATGAGATACCTGTACTTTTTATGTCTACTTGTATATATAATTGCTGAGATATAGAATTGTAAGATAGGATAAACATGAATCCCACAATATTAGGCACAAGGAGACAATATCAAAGGAGATAAGACAAATCCCTTATCTTTAGGCTCAAGGGGATAATATCCATATCCCTTATCTTCAGGAATCCAGCAAAATCAATGTGTATTTATCTTTATCTCAGAACTCCCTTGTTATTCGTCTGCTGCCCAGCATTCCCCGTGAGCCCAGGTTAGGACGTTGACAGGGCTACCCCTTGTGAACCCAGGTCAGGACGCACACTGGTGGGGCTACCTCTTGTGAGCCCAGGTCAGGACGCTGGTAGGGCTCCTAATTCTGTGGGCTAAATTTTTCTATCTGCTGCCCAGAGCTCCTTGTAAGCCCAGGTCTGAATAGTGGCACGGCTACCCCAGCTCTGTAGGCCGAAACTTTCTGGGGCTCGAGATCTACCCCAATCAATTGCCCCCTAATCTCCTGAGCTCCGCAAGAGGTCAGGGGATTGTCATGTGGGTGGAGATCTTTTGTTCCCCTTGAGATTCATGCCCCTACTTCCCGTCGTCAAAAAGATTTCCTTCATGACATGGTTTTTGCATGACTCGGGCTAATGACCTTATTTTTGAATTCAGCTCATGGCTTTCTTTCTGTGGTCTGGTCGGTGAGACTTCAGACCCTCATATTAGTTAATTCAATTTTGAAGTTGTTCCTATTGATATTTTGATGAAACTTTGGTATGCTTCCCCAGGTCTTCTTTTGCAAGGTAGAGCTTGTTGTGACTATTAAAGTTGGATGTAGAGGCGCTGTGAGATTGAGAAAAGAAGTCGACCAATGGAACAATTTAGGGCGTAGGCCTCTTCAATGGGAGCACGCATTGCGAGCCTGTAAGTACAAGCATATGATGTTAGGCCTAAATTTTAAGCTTGATTTACCCTTCATCTCATGTTTATCTTGGGCTCTTATGGTTCCACCTCTTGTATTTTATTCCTCTTGACATACTCGCGTGTTTGGCTCGAAATGACATTAGACATGTAATTTCTTTTTTAGCTAAGGGTAGTTCGACTTTGCCATTTTTGGCTCAACCCTGGCTTTTTGGCCTCCGACATATGTCTAACCTGAGAATGGCACTTCAACTTCTCCCTTGGCTCTTCTTATGTTTGACATGGCTCTTGGCCTTGCCTTGTGCTTGAGTTTGAGCTGGACTTTCCCGAGCTTTCCCTAGGTTTCACTCATACTTGAAATCTTTGAAATTCTTTTGAGTTGGTCTTTCTTGATGAGAGGGGAACGTTGAATACTTTGCTTTACTTAACTTGATTTTGGCCGTTCAGCCCTGGCTCTTTCGGAGCTCACCACCGAGCTCTATCTTCAGCTAAGTTTTCTTAGCGTTTGGGACTTGTGAGAGCCCTTTCGATAGTCTTTTCCAAACTTACCTTTGATTTCGAAGGTCTACGGGGCTCTTGGCCATGTATGGATTGGCTTGGTCATTATGCTTAGCCTTGATCTATCGCAAGTTGGTTTCCAACTCAGCTCGCTTCAGTTTGTGTCGACTTTATTTCAGTTCCTTCCGAGCTTAGAGAGGTTTAGGCGTCTCATGGAGGCCCTTCCTCGATCTCTTTCTAAATTCTTCTTAAGGTCTTAGGGAATTTAAAGGCTTGTTCCAACCTTCTTGCTAGCTTTATTAAGGCTTAGGGAATTGCGTGGAGCCTTCTTCAGCCTTAAGTGAGCTTTTTCAAGGTCTAGGGACTTATAGGGGGCCCTTTTTATGACCTTGAGCTCATTATATTTTTGTTGCAGAATCCACCTTTTTGGCGAAAGGCCTTTGTGCGGCTAAGATCCTTTATGTAATTTTAGCTTTGGTAGTTCCAACCTCTTCGAGAATGTGCTAAAGTTCAGCCTCTCTTTAGTTTGAGGCTTAAGGAGCATTTTGGCATGTCCAATGGTCTTTTGGGTAAGATACATCTCTATGGGCCTCACGTTAGGCCCAATTTCTCTTGATGACCTTTAAATTGATGCCAACCTCTTTAAGTCTTAGTGCCTTTGACTCAAGTAGTCTTAAGCTCTTACGACCTCGGGGGTTGACTTGATAGTTAGGGCTGTCGACCTTGAGCTTTTATGACCTCGAAGGCTGGCTTGAAAGTTACCACTATTCAGCATTTTGGACCATTATATGATCTATTGCTTATGAAACAGGTCTCCCTGATTTTGGACCAACAATTCGCAGGTCCTTGAGTGAGGATGCTGATGATCCTTTGATTTCGGACCGGGTCCTTGAGCATAGACTCTCAGTTATTTAACTTAAGAATTCCTTAGTTAGCTTCCTACATACTTGCTAAGGATGCTTTAGGGCTTAGTGGAGGCCCTTTCTTACTGGTAGGACCTACGGGGCTGTGGTGCTTATCAAATGTTGCAACTTAAGTGGGCTGAAGCCAAGCTCCACTAGGTGCTCAGTTGTTCTAGGCTATGCTTGACTTTTAGAGCAAAGAGCTCAACGAGCATCATGACCTAAATGGGCTATGTCGAGCTCCATCTGGTGTTTAGATGCATCTGGTTGTACCCTCTATTGTTTGGTCCTTTGTTGGCCTCGATGTATGGCTTGAGGGATGATAACCCGAATAGTTGTTGGGAAGACCCCAAAGGGTTCTTGTCTAAGCTTGGGGAATAATGACCCCGGTGAAAGTAGTGAGAACTCGGAGAGTTCTTGTCTTAATTTGGGGAGTGATATCCCCTGTGACAGCTGGTACGACCCCGAAGGGATATTGTCTTGGCCTAAGGAATAATGTCCCATATGGTGGCTGGTGAGACCCCAAAGGGTTCTCGTCTTTGCCTGGAGAGTAATGTCCCTGGTAGTGACTGGTGAGACCCTAGAGGGTTCTCGTCTTGGCTTAGGGAGTAATGTCCCCGGTAGTGGCTGGTGAGACCCCGGAAGGTTCTCATCTTGGGCAATGGAGTAATGTCCATATGGTGGCTGGTGAGACTCCGAAGTGTTCTTGTCTTTGCCTAGGGAGTATGTCTCCTATGGTGGCTGGAGACCCCGGAGGGTTCTCGTCTTAGCTTTCAGGGTGTTGCAACCCTTGATAGTGTTGAGCTCTTATGGCTCATAGGCCAGGTCTCGTAGCCTAGAGGAGCTTGGAGACTTATGTTGTGACTGGGCTGAGTTGGTCACCCATTTTTTATGTCGGAGGAGCTCCACTGAAGTTGGGGGAACTCTATTGAGTTTAGGAGAGTTGTTGCTTCTTGAGCTAAAAAGAGCTCCGATAATCTTAGGAGAGTTCCAGTGAGCTTAAGAGAGCTCCTACTTTTCATGCTAAGGAAAGCTCTGTAGGTTTTGGAAGAGCTCCACTGAGTTTAGGAGAGCTCATTCTTTCTTAGCTAAAGAAAGTTCTACTGATCTTGGGAGAGCTCCGTCGCTCCGCTGGGCTTAGGAGAGCTCATGTTTTTTGAGCTAAGGGGAGCTTCATTGATCTTACGAGAGTTTTGATACTCTGGTAGGCTAAGAAAAAATCATGCGTACAAAGAGCTCTGATGCTCGGCTGGGCTAAGGAGAGCTCCGATACTCTGTTGGACTAAGGAGAGCTCATGCCCTTTGAGGTAAGAAGAGCTCCGCTGATTTTAGGAGAGCTCCGATACTCTGCTAAGATGAGTAGAGTTTCGCTGATTTTGGGAAAGCTCTAATACTTTGCTGGGCTGAGCAGAGCTCTTGCCCTTTGAGATAAGAAGAGCTCCGATACTCTGTTTGACTGAGGAGAGCTCATGCCATTTGAGGTAAGAAGAGCTCCGCTTATTTTAGGAGCGCTCCGATACTCTGCTGGGCTAAGGAGAGCTCATGCCCTTTGAGGTAAGAAGAGTTCTGCTAGTTTTAGGAGAGCTCCGATACTCTGCTGGACTGACCAGAGCTCCTGCCCTTTGAGGTAAGAAGAGCTTCGCTGATTTTAGAAGAGCTCTGATACTTGCTATGTTTCATACTTTTTTCACAGTGTAATTTTTTTTGCCTCTTACACTACCTCAAAGTGCAGTAGTATGACCAGCTAGGTTGTCATTATGCATGTCAAATATATGCACAGTAGGTCGAACCATAATTATAGGCGACTTAAATTAGCTCAGACATATTGTTCACTGGAACACTTATTGTGCATATGATGAGGGACATGTATTTGTATAAGTTTTTCCATGCAAATTGCACATCAACATTTTATCAAACATCTTCGACACATAACATAAAAAGATATACAATTTGTGTCTAAGTTTCCTGATGCCAAGTTCACCTTGGCATTTTGTCGAACACATTAGGTGCAACTTATGAAAAGCCTTTTGTTCAAAAAATATTTAGCACGGGCATTCAAATCAGAAGCTATACTGTGTCCACATGTTCTTGGATTTAGGAAGTGCATCCATATTTAAAATGAACAATGCAGTGATTAGAATATTGCACTTTTTATCCATGCTTGTGAGTTGTGCTGCGTGCACTTTTGAATATGCTCTTGAATATAGTCTTTAACTAGGTTTCATAATTCTTGAAACATTGATCCAAAGATATGCATATTTGGCTAAGCGTCTGCGATGTGCAAGGCTAGGATATGGTAAACATATAATCAACTACGATAGCACAAACATTATCGTGAACTACGATGCATTGTCAAGAATGCACATAAAAACGGAAACACTAAAGTATCAAGCGATAGACGGATAGCAATTACCATGACACGAGTATCAAAGTTATGCATCTTACTCGTATTGATGGTGGTTTCTCAAGCTATCTTCAATGGAGTCTCTATAATGGGTCTCTATTCATCATTTTAGAGACCCATATAGAGACCAAATAGTGTTTTAGAGACCCACTTAGAGACTAGCAAAAAAACTGTTTTAGAGACCCATTTAGAGACCAAGATAAAAAAAAAATATCCAGTGACGATCTTTATAAAATTGAGTCCCTATATCGTGTTAATTTTAATTTTACATAATAATTTGATTATGTGTAATTTTTTCTCGTGTGTTACTTTTTTTTAAATTAATTGTTATTTAGATTATCTCAATTTTTTTAACGAATATTTCAAGCAAAAAATAAATAATTTGCGACGAACATAACGTTTAAAAAATTAGGATTACGTTTAATTACATAATTGCATTTTGAAAAAAACTAATTAAAAATCTCTAATTAAAAAAACCCTATGTAAAAAAAATCTTAATTAAAAACCTCATTAATTTACCCATTAAATTAAAATTTTCTCGTGTATTGCATTTATATTTGTTTTTTTGTTCTTCATTTCATTCAATTTGTAAATTAATTAATTTTATTAATTTAATCACAAATCTTTTATCTAAATAATACCCATTGGATTGTATTTTCTATCATCAATCTCATCCGTCCGTTTGTTATCTCAATATCAAATATCTTGTCAATTGTCACATCCATTGGATTGGATTACCTTTCCTCAATCTCATCCGTCCATTTATTATCTAAATCACAAATCTTTTATCTAAATAATATCCATTGGATTGGATTTTCTATACTCAATCTCATTCGTCCGTTTGTTATCTCAATATCAAATATCTTATCCAAACACTATCTATTGGATTGGATTTCCTTTCCTCAATCTCATCCATTCATTTCTTATCTATTTTGCATTCAATTTCCTATATATATTAAGCCCTCAATCCTTTAACATTCACAACAATTCAAGCATACAATCTCTCTCCATTGGATTGTATTTCCTTCCCTTAATCTCATCCATTCGTTTATTTTCTATTTTGCATTAAATTTCCTATATATATAAAATGGCCCAACAAGGAACCGATTCCCCCCCATCCGACAACGAAGTCCATAACCATGCGAACGTAATGATGATGATGTACACACAATATCAATCAGTAGTGCAGGCTGCACAGGAAGCAAATACAGATCAACATGGAGGAACATCGTCGCGTCGACGATCCATACGAAGAGATCGTGTAGGTGCCCATAATAGGCTAATGAATGATTATTTTGTTGACCGTCCTTTGTATCTTGCTTCTGAATATCAAAATAGGTTTTGCATGAGGCGCGAAATGTTTCTGAGAATTATGGGAGATATTGTGCATTTTGACGATTACTTCAAACAGAAATCGGATGCAGCCGGAAAGCTTGGTTTCTCACCGCATGTAAAGATGACAGCCGCGCTTCGTATGCTTGCCTATAGAAACCCTGTAGATGCAAATGATGATTATTTGAAAATCGCAGAGACCACATGTTTGGAGTCGATGATGAGATTCTATTGTGCCGTCAACGCAATGTATGGAGACGAGTATCTTCGTCGACCGAACAATGCAGACATGTATAGGCTACTTAGAAAAGCCGATGAACGGGGATTTCCTGGAATGATAGGTAGTGTGGATTGCATGCACTGGGAATGAAAAAATTGTCCAACCGCGTGGACGGGTACATATGCTGGGCACCATGGTTCTCCTACCATAATCCTTGAAGATGTTGCATCGTACGACAATTGGATATGGCATTCGTACTTCGGTCCACCAGGTGCGCGCAATGATCTTAATGTATTATACAGCTCACCTATATTTAATGATATTCTCGAAGGACTAGCAACGCGCATTCGGTTCACCGTCAACGGGAGACGATACAAACAAGGATACTATCTGGCTGATGGTATATATCCTAAATGGTCCACCATCGTTCAAGCATTTATCGATCCACAAGGAGAAGATAAGATCTTATTTACAAGATTGCAATAGGCATACCGTAAGGATGTTGAAAGGGCTTTTGGAATCCTTCAAGCTCGGTTTGAGATTGTCAGAGGGCCATGTCATTTTTTGGCATGAGGATGATATTGGGGAGATTATGAAGACAAGTATAATTCTTCATAATATGATTGTTGAAGATAACCGGATAGAAGAAGGTGATGATTTTGTCGATGATCCGTCTCATTTTCATGTAGACGAGCCACCTGTTGTGCCCGATCGAGATCCAATTACGATTAACGAATATTTAAACAATTGTGGACAAGTCAGGGACAAAACTGCATACTTTCTTCTCCGAAATGACCTTGTTCAACATGTGTGGAACGAATTTCGTATAGGAAATATAAATTTGTAATCTCATTATACAATCTCATATCTAATAAAACATATATTTAACTAATTAAAATATGAATTACAAATACAAATTATAATAAACAATACAAATACATCTATTGTTCTTCGTCAAATGAAGTCATATGAGGATGATATACGTCATTATCAAAGTTAATCGAACGGGATGCCTTTTTTGTCATAATTGCATTTTGTTCCTCAATCATCCACGCTTTTCTAGCCGGAGTTTCGATTGCCGAAGTCTTTGTCGTCATAATCTTATAATCGTTAGAAGTTTCTAATTCCTCTTTGTACTCCTTAATTGTTTTTGCCATGTCATTCGCTTGTTCATTAAGATCTTCCGCAATGGCCTTACCCTTTACTTGTTTTCTAGCCTTTTTGTTTCCAATCAGCCTTGACGATCTCAGGGTTTCAGGCACTGACTCAATGGAATCATCATTGTCAAGAGAAAAATCCGTCTTGGGTGGACTCATATTCATCATTGGACTTGTAACATCGATTATTGATTGCCATTTTTTTCCGTGTTGTAAAATTGACCAACAGTGTTTCCAGGTTGAAATTCTGACCCATTGCTGTGTATAAGTATCTTGCGTCATCCATCTACAAAACAATTCAATATCTCTCAAAATTTAATTTAAAAATTTGTTAAGTATTAAATACAATATACTCTATAAAAATACAATGTTAGTATTAAAAACTCACATTGTCAATGACATTTGCTCCGCTCCTTGGTCTCATATTTACTTGAGCAAGACACTCCGCAAATTTTGTAAATTTTTGGTTTATTTGCGTCCATCGGGATTTAAGGCTCTTTATTGTTTTTTTTCACTTGGATTGTTGGGGGGTGTAACTCTTTATATTTTTGTAAAACTCAATTCCACATTATTCCTGATGTTTGGTTTATCCCGATCAAAGGATATTCGCTCCGGCATAAAGCCTTATCATCTTCATGCGTGAAATTGTGACCCCTAGAAATTCCGTCCGTACATTTCATAACTGTCAATCCATAAAAGAAAAAAAAAATGAGAGTCATTAAAAAAAATATCATAAACTAAAATAACATTAAAAAATAAAATACAAAATCCTAATTCAAAAATAATTCAAAAATATAATAAAAAAATAACCTGAAGTAAAAAAACATTAAAAAAATATCATAAACTAAAATAAAAATAAAACTAAATTAAAAAAATAACCTAAACTAAAGAAATATAAAAAAAACCAAAATATATTAAAAAAACTTAATTAAAAAAAAGAATTAAAACCCTAACTATAAAAGCAAGCCACCCCCCTCAACCCACTTATATTTTCCTCCTACAGCGCGCCCCCTCATCTCCTTCTCTACAGCACGCTGCACCCCCTCATCTCTTTCTCTACAGAGCGCTGCACCCTCCCTCATTCTCTGCAGCGGCGCTGCACCCCCCTTCAGATCTACACACACACACACACACACACACACACACACACACACACACATATATATATATATGTGTGTGTGTGTGTGTGTTTGTATGTATATATTGTATGCGCAGCGACCCCCTCCCCCCCCGTGGATCTATATACACACACACAAACACATATATACATATATATATGTATGTATGTGTTTGTATGTATATATTGTATGTGTAGCGACCCCTCCCCCCCCTCCCGCGGATCTATATACACATACACATACATATATACATATATACATATATACATATATACATATATACATATATACATATATACATATATACATATATACATATATATATTTGTATTTATATATATATGTATATATGTGTGTGTATGTATTTGTATGTGATGCGGGCCCTCTCCCTCCCCTCCCCCCTTCTCCACACTGTCTATTTTTACCTTTTTTCTATTTCTTTATAAAATTTGATTTTTTTGTTTCAAATTTTTGGTATGTTGAAAGATTTATGATATGTGTTGATGCTATTTTTGTTTCCAAATTTGCTTGCATATATATATGAATTTCAACGTACAATTTTTTTTTCAGCTTTGTAACGGCTCTATTGTCAACATATGTTGTCTTGTGTTTTTTTTTTTTTGTCGTTGGCTGATATAAAAAAATTTCTATAATTTTTTTTTTCAGATCTGACAATTTGATTTTGTCAGAGTGTCAGATCATCAATCTTGTCAAAATAGAGACTCGTTTTTGTCTTCTTGTGTAGTCTCTATTTTTTTCAACAAATTTGTTGAAAAAAATGGAGACCAGGTGCTATTTTGGCTCCTCAAGGTTGTTGTGATATCATTTTTTTGCCAAATAGTGTCAAATAGTAATTTAGAGACTCTCATTGGTGTTGGTTTTTTCTCAATGGAGTCTCTAAAACAGCAATCATTACTGTTTAGAGACTCCATTAAGGATGTCCTCAGTGGGTTAATTCTTCATTCCCACAGACAGTGCCAAACTGTTAAGGTAAAAATTGGCAATCCTGAACTCCTTCCGGGGCTGGACAAGTTCCTTTACTCGGATAACATTTCGTATGCTCTGTCCACCTTGGGGTCCCCGTAAATCCGGGGCAAACTATTAGCGGGGCTGTTATCAGTCCCGTGGGCTGACCTTACGTAGGGCTATAGCTCCGGGCTTTCATTCCTGACAGGGCTTGATGGTCGGGGCTGGCACGTCTGACCTGCTCCTCATCCTTGTCTTAGGGGTTTACCCTCTCCTGCTAGGTCCCTGCTTGTTACCATGTCAGCGAGGGCTGCATCAGATTTGTGCATCAAGTCCCATTGTCTAGAGCTTCGGGGTTCGACCTTCTGTACTCTGGGCTTAACGGCCTGTTTGGCGGGGCTGGATGAGCCCCGCCCGCATGTGCTGTACGGATTATGGGGGTTGGAATCTACTGCTTAAGGCTTTATCAGCTTATTTCCTGCAAAATAAGGACCCTTTGAGGGTACCTGAGGGCCCCCTCCAGCGCTCAAGTCAGTTATGGGAGCAAGAGATTGCTTAAGAGCATTAAAGTATTGCGTGTGAGCAAAGTAGTTGCTTAAGAGTAATTAAGAGAGAGCTTGTAAGCGTTGGAATGAGATACCTGTACTTTTTATGTCTACTTGTATATATAATTGCTGAGATATAGAATTGTAAGATAGGATAAACATGAATCCCACGATATTAGGCATAAGGAGATAATATCAAAGGATATAAGACAAATCCCTTATCTTTAGGCTTAACGGGATAATATCCATATCCCTTATCTTCAAGAATCCAACAAAATCATTGTGTATTTATCTTTATCTCAGAACTCCCTTGTTATTCATCTGTTACCCAGCAGTCCCTGTGAGCCCAGGTCTGGACGTTGACGGGGCTACCCCTTGTGAGCCCAAGTTAGAATGTTGACGGGGCTACCCCTTGTGTGCCCAGGTCAGAATGCACGCTGGTGGGGCTACCTCTTGTGAGCCTAGGTTAGGACGCTAGTAGGGCTCCCAATTCCGTGGGCTAGATTATTCTGTCTGCTGCCAAGAGCTCCTTGTAAGCCCAGGTCCGAACAGTGACACGGCTACCCCAGCTCTGTAGGCCGGATCTTTCTAGGGCTTGAGATCTACCCCTATCACAAACTATTAAAACAAAGTTTCCTATAAATTCTTGCCGCTGAAATCAATAAACAAACTAATTAAAAAGTTCAACGACATTGATCAAGTAGTCATAGTTCCAAACCACCCAAATGGCTAAGCTTATTGTTTCAATGGTTCTGTTGGTCGTTGCATGATCAGCTAGTATCGTCATGTTTTTTAATTAGTGACAAACAAGAAAAACAAGAGCAAATGGAACTTCTAGGGCCATATTAATACATTTTACAAAGAATTGTACATTTTAATTTTTAGGGATCAAAACAAGAGCATATGTATATATATGCTACTAAATTTTTCTCTGCAAATAAATATGACCTCAATTACTTACCACATAGTTTGCATAATTATCATTTACGTCTGATAGGGGTAGATCTCGAGCCCTAGAAAGATTCAGCCTACGGAGCTGGGGTAGCTGTGCCACTGTTCGGACCTAGGCTTACAAGGAGCTCTGGGCAGCAGACAGAAAGATCCAGCCCGCGGAGTTGGGAGCCCTACCAGCGTCCAGACCTGGGCTCATAAGAGGTAGCCCCACCAGTATCCTGACCTAGGCTCATAAGGGGTAGCCCCGTCAATGTCCTGACCTGGGCTCACAAGGGGTAGCCCTGTCAATGGCCTGACTTGGGCTCACAGGGAGTGTTGGGCAGCAAACGAATGACAAGGGAGTTTTGAGATAAGGATAAGTACACAATGATTTTGTTGAATTCCTGAAGATAAGGGATATGGATATTATCCCCTTGAGCCTAAAGATAAGGGATATGGATATTATCCCCTTGAGCCTAAAGATAAGGGATTTGTCTTATCTCCTTTGATATTATCTCTTTAAACCTAATATCATGGGATTTATGTTTATCCTATCTTACAACTCCATATTTCAGCAACTATGTATACAGGTAGACATTAAAAGTACATGTATCTCATTCTAACGCTAACAAGCTATTTCTTAATTGCTCCTAAGCAACTTTTTTGCCCTCACACAATACTTTAATGCTATTAAGCAATCTCTTGCTCCTATAACTGACTTGAGCATCGGAGGGGGGCCCCGGGTACCCCCCAGAGGTCCTTGTTTTGCAGGAAATGAGGTGATGGAGCCCCAAGCAGTCGATTCCAGCCACTACAATTTGTACAACACAGCTGACGGGGCTTGTCCAGCCCTGCCAAACAGGTCAGCCCAAGCCGTTGAGCACCGAGAACAGAAGGTTGGACCTCGGAGCTCCAGGACAACGGGACATGCTGTACAAATCTGATACAACCCTCACTAACATGGTGATGAGCAGGGACCTAGCAGAACACCTAGCAAAAAGGGATAAACCCCCAAGACAAGGATGAGAAGTAGGACAGATGTGCCAGCCCTGACTGTCAAGCCCCATTAAGAACGAAAGACTGGGGCCTGTAACCCTGGGTAAGGTCAGCCCCCGGGGTAGATAACAACCCCACTAATAGTTTGTCCCTGATTTACGAGGCTGCAGGGTGGACAAAGCACATAGAATATTATTCGGTTAAGGGAACTCGTCCAGCTCCGGAAGGAGTTCGGAGCTGCCAATTTTTGCCTTAACAGTTTGGCGCCGTCTGTAGGGACAAAGGATTAACCCACTGAGAAACCACCATCAATACGAGTAAGATGAAAAACTTTAATACTCGTGTCATGGTAATTGCTATCAATCTATCGCTTGACATTTTAGTGCTTCCATTTTTATGTGCATTCTTGACAATGTGTCGTAACTTACGATAATGTTTATGCTATCATAGTTGATTATATGTTTACCATATCCTAGCCCTGTGCATCGCAAACTCTTAGCCAAATGTGCATATCTTTAAATCAATGTTTCAAGAATTATGAAACCTAGTTAAAGACCACATAAGAGCATATTCAAAAGTCCACGTAGCACAACTCATAAGCATGGATAAAAAGTACAATATTCTAATCAGTACATTGTTCATTTTAAATATGGATGCATGTCCTAAATCCGAGAACATGTGGACACAGTAGAACTTCTGATTTGAATGCCCATGCTAAATATTTTTTGAACAAAAGGCTTTTCATGAGATGTACCTAAAGTGTTCGACAAAATGCCAAGGTGAACTTGGCATCAGAAAACTTAGACACGAATTATATATCTCTTATGTTATGTGTCGAAGATGTTTGATAAAATGTCGATGTGCAATTTGCATGGGAAAACTTATACAAATACATGCCCCTCATCATATGCACTCAGGGTGTTTGATAAAACACCTGAAGAAAATAAGTGCTTTATGGAACAATATGTCTGAGCTAATTTAAGTCGCCTATAATTTTGGTTCAACCTATTGTACATATATTTGACATGTGTAATGACAACTTAGTTGGTCATACTACTGCATTTTGAGGTAGTGTAAGAAGCAAAAAATTACACTATGAAAGAAGTATGAAATATAGCAAGAATCAAATCTCCCAAGATCAGCGGAGCTCTCCTAAAATCAGCGGAGCTCTTCTTACCTCAAATGGCAAGAGCTCTCCTAAGCCCAACAGAATAGCGGAGCTCTCCTCAGCCCAGCAGAGTATTGAAGCTCTCCTAAAATCAACAGAGCTCTTCTTACCTCAAATGGCAGGAGCTCTCCTAAGCCCAACAGAATAGCGGAGCTCTCTAAGATCAGCGGAGCTCTCCTCAGCCCAGCAGAGTATCAGAGCTCTCCTAAAATCAGCGGAGCTCTTCTTACCTCAAAGGGTAGGAGCTCTTCTCAGTCCAGTAGAGTATTAGAGCTATCTTAAGATTAGCGGAGCTCCGATTACCTTAAAGGCCAGGGGCTCTCCTCAGCCCCGCAGAGTATTGGAGCTCTCCCAAAATCAGCAGAGCTCTCATTGGCCCAGTAGAATATCGGAGTTCTCCTAAAATCAGTGGAGCTCTTCTTGCCTCAAAGGGCAAGAGCTCCCCTTAGTCCAGCAGAATATCAGAGCTCTCCCAAAATCGGCAGAGCTCTTTTCAGTCCAGTAGAGTATCGGACCTCTCCTAAAATCAGCAGAGCTCTCTTCAGCCCAGTAGGGTATCGGAGTTCTCCCAAAATCAGAGGAACTTTCCTTAGCCCATCTGAGCATCAGGGCTCTCCGTACCTGAAAAGGCAAGAGCTCTCCTCAGCCCAGAAGAGTATCGAAACTCTCCTAAGATCAACGAAACTCCCCTTAGCTCAAAAAGCAAGAGCTCTCCAAAGCCTAGTGGAGTGACGGAGCTCTCCTAAATCAGTAGAACTTTCCTTAGCTAAAAAAGAATGAGTTCCCCCAACTTCAGTGGAGCTCCTCCAGCATAAATAAATGGGTGACCAACTCAGCCCAGTCACAACAGAAGTCTCCCAAGCTCCTCTAGGCTACGAGAGCTGGCCTACAAGCCATAAGAGCTCAACACTATCAAGGGTTACAACACCCTAAAGGCTAAAACGAGAACCCTCCGGGGTCTCCAGCCACCATAGGAGACATTGCTCCCCAAGCAAAGACGAGAAACCTTCGAGGTCTCACCGGCACCATATGGGACATTACTCCCTAGGCCAAGACGAGAACCCTCTAGGGTCTCACCAGTTACTACCGGGGACATTACTCCCCGAGCAAAGACAAGAACCCTTCGGGGTCTCATCAGCCACTATAAGGGACATTACTCCCAGGCCAAGACAATATCCCTCCGGGGTCGTACCAGCTGTCACAGGGGATATCACTCCCCAGGCTAAGACAAGAACCCTCTGAGTTCTCACTACCATCACCGGGGTCATTATTCCGCAGGCTTAGACAAGAACCCTTCGGGGTCTTCCCAGCAACTATTCAAGTTATCATCCCTCAAGCTATACATCGAGGCCGACAAGGGACCAAACAATAAAGGGTATAGCCAAAAGCATCCAAACACCAGATGGAGCTCGACATAGCCCATTTCGGTCACGATGCTCATTGAGCTCTTTGCTCCAAAAGTCAAGCATAGCTTGGAACTATTGAGCACCAAGTGGAGCTTGGTTTCAGCCCACTTAAGTTGCAACATTTGATAAGCACTACAGTCCCGTAGGTCCTACCAAGAAGAAAGGACCTCCGCTAAGGCCTAAAGCATCCTTAGCAAGTATGTAGGAAGCTAACTAAGGAATTCCTAAGCTAAATAACCGAGAGTTTATGCTCAAGTACCAGGTCCGAAATCAAAGGATCATCAGCATCCTCACTTAAGGACCTGCAAATTGTTGGTCCAAAATCAGGGATGCCTATTTCACAAGCAAGAAATCATATAATGGTCCGAAATGCTGAATAGCACCAACTTTTGAGCCAGCCCCCAATGTTGTAAGAGCTCAAGGCCAGTTAACCCCCAATTGTCGAGTCAGCCCTCAAGGACGTAAGAACTCAAGGCTACTTGAGTCAAAAAGACTTAGAGATGTTGGCATCAATTTAAAAGTCATCAAGAGAAATTGGGTCAAACGTGAGGCCCATAGAGATGTATCTTACCCAAAAGACCAGTGGACATGCCAAAATGCTCCTCAAGCCTCGAAATAAAAGGGGGCTGAACTTTAGCACATTCTCGAAGAGGGAGGGACTAGCAAAGCTAGAATTACATAAAATACCTCGGCCAATCCGGTCTAGGGGGCAATTGAGATCTAAATAAATAGATCAGAGAAAGAGTCAAAGCCCAAGCTGAAAGGAGTCGAATTACGGCACAAAGGCCTTTCGCTAAAAAGGTAGATTCTGTAACAAAAATATAATGAGCTCAAGGTTATAAAAAGGGCCCTCCTATAAGTCCCTAGACCTCGGAAAAACTCGCTTAAGGATGAAGAAGGGCTCCACGCAAGTCCCTAGGCCTTAATAAAGCTAGCAAGAAGGTTGGAACAAACCTTTAAATTCCCTAAGACCTTAAGAAGAACTTAGAAAGAGATCGAGAAAGGGCCTCCATGAGACGTCTAAACCTCTCTGAGCTCGGAAGGAACTGAAATAAAGTCGACACAAGGCTAACTGAAGTGAGCTGAGTTGGAAACCAACTCGCGATAGATCAAGGCTAAGCATAATGACCAAGCCAATCCATACATGGCTAAGGCTAAATCCTGACATATCTCGAGGGCTAAGAAAAACATGTCGAGATCCAAGAAAGGCCAAAATGAGCCTAGGCCAAGGGTCGGAGAAGGGACCCCAAAAGCCCCTTAGACCTTCGAAATCAAAGGTAAGTTCGGAAAAAACCATCGAAAGGGCTCCCACGAGTCCTAGACGCTAAGAAAACTTAACTGAAAATAGAGCCCGATGGTGAGCTCCGAAAGAGCCGGGGCTGAACGACCAAAATCAAGTTAAGTAGATCAAAGTGGTCAACGCTCCTCACTCATCAAGAAAGACCAACTCAAAAGAGTTTCAAATAGCTCAAGTATGAGTGGAACCTAGGGAAAGCTCGGGAAAGTCGAGCCCAAACTCAAGCACAAGGCAAGGCCAAGAGCTATGTCAAACATAAGAGGAGCCAAGGGAGAAGTTGAAGTGCCATTCTCAGGTCAAACATATGCCGAAGGCCAAAAAGTCAGGGCTAAGCTGAAAATGGCAAAGTCGAACTACCCTTAGCTAAAAAAGAAATTATATGCCTAATGTCATTTCGAGCCAAACACTTGAGTGTTTCAAGAGTAATAAAATACCAGAGGTAGAACCGTAAGAGCCCAAGATAAACATGGGATGAGGGCTAAATCAAGCTTAAAAGTTAGCCCTAACATCATATGCTTGTACTTACAGGCTCGCAATGCGTGCTCCAATTGAAAAGGCCTGTGCCTCGAATTGTTCCATTGGTCAACTTCTTTTCTCGATCTCACAGCGCTTCTACATCCAACTTTAATAGTCGTAACAAGCTTTCCAACCTCGCTAAAGAAGACTTGGGGGGCATACAAAAGCTCCACCAAAATATCAATAGGAACAACTTCAAAATTGAATTCACTAATATGAGGGTCTGAGGGCTCACCGACCAGACCACAAAAAGAAAGCCATGAGCTGAATTCAAAAATAAGGTCATTAGCCCGAGTCATGCAAAAACCATGTCATGAAGGAGATCTTTTTGACGACGTGAAGTAGGAGGCAGGAATCTCAAGGTACATAGACCAACTGAGATGGTGGTATATCTAGTTTTGCAAAGTGGCAATTACAATAGCTAAACTGACGGGGGAACAAATAAGCTCCACCCACATGACAATCCCCTAACCTCCTCCGGAGCTCAGTAGATTGTGGGGGCAATTGATAGGGGTAGCTCTCGAGCCCCAAAAAGATCCGACCTACGAAGCTGGGGTAACTGTGCCAATGTTCAGACCTGGGCTCACAAGGAGCTCTGGGCAGCAGACAGAAAGATCCAGCCCACAGTGTTGGGAGCCCTACTAGCGTCCTGACCTGGGCTCACAAGAGGTAGCCCTACCAGTGTCCTGACCTAGGCTCACAAAGGTAGCCCCGTCGACGTCCTGACCTGGGCTCACAAGGGATAGCCTCGTAACGTCCTGACCTGGGCTCACAGGGAGTACTGGGCAGCAGAGGAATGACAAGGGAGTTTTGAGATAAGGATAAGTACATAATGATTTTGTTGGATTCCTGAAGACAAGGGATATGGATATTATCCCCTTGAGCCTAAAGATAAGGGATTTATCTTATCTCCTTTGATATTATCTCCTTAAGCCTAATATCGTGGGATTTATGTTTATCCTATCTTACAACTCCATATTTCAGCAACTATGTATACATGTAGACATTAAAAGTATAGGTATCTCATTCTAACGCTAACAAGCTCTCTCTTAATTGCTCCTAAGCAACTTCTTTGCCCTCACGCAATACTTTAATGCTATTAAGCAATCTCTTGCTCCTATAACTGACTTGAGCGTTGGAAGGGGCCCCCAAATACCCCCTAGGGGTCCTTGTTTTGCAGGAAATGAGCTGATGGAACCCCAAGCAGTAGATTCTAGCCACCATAGTTCGTACAGCACAGGCTGATGGGGCTTGTCCAGCCTCACCAAATAGGTCAGCCCAGGCCGTTGAGCACCGAGAACAGAAGGTTAGACCTTGGAGCTCCAGGATAATGGGACTTGCTGTACAAATCTGATACAGCCCTCGCTAACATGGTGACGAGGAGGGACCTAGCAGAGCACCTAGCAAGAGGGGATAAACCCCCAAAGACAAGGATGAGAAGCAGGACAGATGTGCCAGCCCCATTAGGAACGAAAGACCGGGGGCTGTAACCCTGGGTAAGGTCAGCCCCTGGGGCAGATAACAACCCCACTAATAGTTTGCCCTTGATTTACGAGGACTGTAGGGTGGACAAAACACACATAATATTATTCGGTTAAGGGAACTTGTCCAGCCTCGGAAGGAGTTCAAAGCTGCCAATTTTTGCCTTAACAATGTCGGGAAACAAAATTTATTGTATGTTTCATATATACACTAATACACTCATACCTACTTGGTCACACAAAGAAAATGGAGACTTAAGAGAAGATGGGAGAAGAAGATGATGATAGTTTTTAAGATTTGAGAAGAAGATGATGATAGTTTTGTTTTAAAACCAAAAAGAAAAAACAAATACATCATATACCTTCTAAGTTTTATCTTTGTGTTTTTTCGGCAAAGGACGTGCCTACGTGGCACTTCCCGAGCCTTTCCTTCTTTTTTTTTAAACAACTTAAAACTAGGCTTACTAGGGAAAAAAAAAGCTTTGCGTATAGCTAAGGTGATTCGATCTCTCAACACCAATGTGGATTTACTTGTTACTAACCGTCTGGGATAACTCATATCTTGAAAACTTTTACAACTTTAAACGTATTTATAAGGGGGCCAAAACTGTTTAAAAAAAAAAACTACATTAAATATTTTTCTTTTTTCGGAGGTCGGGGGGGCCGGGGCTCCCGGCAGCCTCACTCTCCCTCCGCCCCTAGAAAGGAAAGGTTAATAAGGGAGTTTTCAATACTTTTCCTTGTTTGAATTGCAAATTTAAAGGAAGGAAATTAGGAAATTTCCTTCAATAAGAATGATTTTTGCAATCCTTTCAAATTGTGATGTTTTGAAGGCAAAAAGAAAGGTTTTGTATGAAAAAGTTTCTTTTGTCCCTACATATCTCATGGTACACCCCTTCTATATTTGAGTGACCGAGATCTTGAGACGTCTCCCCTAAGATGGGACTTTTAATTAACCAAACACAACCTTTTGATCGATTGGTTGGCTATAGGCATGTTTATCCTTTGACTTAAAGTCGGCCACTGATTGTTTTAGTCTTTCTGTTTGAGGTGGTGCAGCAGCTATTCGACCACTCCTTTGCCTCAAGTGTAGTTAATTCAGCACTTGCATGCAAAATATTTGAAGTGCATAAGTAATTTTATATTTACAATTATCCTTTCCATTTCTTTCTTTCTCTAATCCAAACAAAAAATCATAAAATCATTTCTTTTTCTTTCTATTATTAAGGTACTATACTTTCATTTCCTTTTCTTCGTGCAATCCAAACAGGAGTTAATGTTTTGTGGCTTTTTAAATTAATGTAATTGTTTGTTGTAATATTATATGCATTAGAGAGTGCGGGGTATCTCAGAAGAAAAAAGAACGACAAAAGAGGAAAAAAAAAGAAAAGGAAAAAAAGTGAAAAAGAAATAGAAAAATATAAACAAAAGGGAAAAAAATTAATTTGAGTCTTTTTAGTTTTAACTATTTTAAGTTTTGACCCTTATCTGTTAGTGTTTTTTTACCATAACTAACAGAATGGCTTGAGTGAACCTATTTTAAAATACTAATGGCCCTTTTAGAACAAAAAAAAAATTTGATGGTCAAAATAGAACTAACTAAGGCTCCATTTGTTTGCCGTAAAATATTTTTCAGGAAAATATTTTTCGGATTTTACGGTATTTTGTAACACCGGAAAATTAGTCAACAGTAAAATATTTTCCGGTCAACAATTGCAACTGCTTTTTCTTAATTTTACGGTATTTGATAACACCGTAAAATTAGTCAACCATAAAATATTTTTCGATCAATAATTACGGCTAGTACAAAATTTTATAAAATATTTTACGGGACTTTGGGAGAAGAAAATATTTTACGGATTTCACGGTACATCCAAACACCAGAAAATATTTTCCAGTAATCTATTTTTCGAAAAAGTATTTTCCTTCAACAAGTTATTTTACGGCAAACAAATGGAGCTTTGTAAAATATTTTATTTTCCAGAAAAATATTTTCTACGGAAAATATTTTACACTAGTAAGTTATTTTACAACAAACAAACGGAGCCTAAATAATTTAGTGGCCCCTAAAATATTTTACATTTTTAAAATCCTCAATTGACATTTTAAGAGTTATTGTCTGGAAGCATTCTTTTCCCATGGCTATGCCATTACTTTTCAGAACATTCTAAATCTTGATGCAAACCAGAACTCCAGAAGAAAGAGTTCCAACAGGCAATTAGCTCCGTTTGTTTGCCGTTAAATATTTTTTCGAAAAATATTTTTCAGATTTTTAATGTTTGGTAACACTGAAAAATAATTTAATTGAAATTTTTTTTCCAGTCAACAATTACTGTTGTTTTTGCTTAATTTTACAGTGTTTAATAACATTGGAAAATTAGTCAACTGTAAAATATTTTTCGATCAATAATTGCACCTAGTACAAAATTCTAGAAAATGTTTTCATGTCCTTTGAGAGAAGAAAATATTTTACGGAACTCACGGTACATCCAAACACTATAAAATATTTTCCAGTATTTTATTTTCTAAAAAAATATTTTCTTCCAACAAATTATTTTACGGCAAACAAACGAAGCCTTAAAAAATATTTTATTTTCCAAAAAATATTTTATTTTCCAAAAAATATTTTTTACGAAAAATATTTTCCAAAAACAAGTTATTTTACGGCAAACAAACAAAGTCTAAACGAAAAGATGTAGACAAAGGTCACTGCATCCTTGGAAATTATGTAACCACATTGCTACCACATTCATACATTACCATAATAGGGGGTTAATCTTAAAAACGATAGTGACCTTTACCCATGTATTTAGCAGGTGAACTCCATGTACTGATAAAGTTCAGGTGGGACCCACCCTCTATTTGGTAGGCGTTCTGAAACATTCATAATTTTTAAGAAAAAATTCTCATAGTAGGATATTGGTTGGACCCATATGCATTACATGTCTATCTATTCGTAATATAATCTCTCCATTAACAATTATGGATCACAGTATTAAAAACTAAAACAGATCTTTTCCCTAGTTCAAATCAACAACTAACTCTTTCTTTTTGTTTCAAATTCCCTCGAATTAACTTCAGTAATAAATATTTTGTAGAAACCAATGGCTAGAAGAAGTGAAAAAAGAAATCCTAAATGAATAATTAGCAACCTCAGAAACACTTACAGTTAATAATCCAAGGACCATACTCATCATAATCAGCCTTTGAGATCCACATCTGTACATTTGGACAAAGAAATACCATCATAAGAAACCACAACAAAATGAGATAATGTATTCTTTTTTTCCCTTTCCCACTATTTTGTCTCTGCATTTCTATTTTAACCAAGTGTTTGAAGAATAGGTTAATAAGAAGAAAGTTAGCTAGAAATTCTCTTTTCAATCATGCAATTTGCATTTCATGGAGGATAGATGAAAGAATAGTTGGATAGTTTGTCTATTGCAGATGGTCAGCCCATGTAAACGATTGTAAATATTTTTGTGCAGTTTCTTTAATGAAATCCTTTGCTAATTTAAAAAATTACCTGTTGGAAAGAATCGAGAGATGCGAGAATTGATGCTCCAATCCAGGCACTGTAAATCCTTTCCTTTGTTGCTATCACTTTGACTTTCATGTTGGTAGGAGCAAGAGCACTTATTTCTTGACTAAAACGAGGAGCAAAGCCAGGAAACATAGTTGTGCCCCCACTAAGCACAATTGTTTCATACAAAATTTTCCTGATATTTGCGTCACACTTCATGATAGAGTCGTTGGTCTTTTCATGAATGCCTGAAGTTTCTGCAGCTTTCATCAGCGATGGCCGGAAGAGAGCCTCTGGGCAACAGATCACCCTGTTTGCACACATCGTAGTGGTTTGTCCACGACCACAAGGCAACTCATAGATGGCTTCAATAGATGAGGGTCACTCTTTTGCAAGTTTTACTTCCTTCTCAAAATCTAGTGCTACATAACCAGATTTCCTAAAGAAGTCCTCAACAACCACTCGCTCTATAGCAATATCAGTAGGGTAAGAAAATTCCCTGAAAAACATCATACGATTTGTGAGATGAGCTCCAGCAATATCTAATCGCGAAATGGCGTGAGGACTTGCATATCCTTCATAAATTGGTACTGTGTAGCTCACATCTTGTCCACATTCGACGACACCACCTTTGGAGAAGCTAAACTCAATCAGAATTTGATGAAAGCAAGTAACATATATTAAACTTCAATGTAAATACTCCCATTAGTGCTTAATATTTCATCGTTGTGACACTTTGGTTCCTGATTTTTAAAATTGAAACTTTTAGTTCTTAAAATTAATTTAATGGGATAACGTTAATCTCGATAGCAAAATCTGCTTATTTTTTGACCCATTTATCAGGCGGCTGGCACGTTACTATGGTGGATTTTAACAATCACGTGCCAAGTTGCTCTCAACTACGATGTATTATAACAATCATGTGATAAAATGGTAAAAAAATAGACAGATTTTGTTATCAAAATTAACGTCGTCCCACTAATTTAACTTTAAAGACTAAAAATTTATTTTTAAAGATTATAAAAACCAAAGCGTAACAATGGCGAAACATTAAAGACTAATGGGGCATTTACTCTAAAGTTCACAATCTGCTAATCTTTTGAAATTCATAATACTTACAGTAGTATGACCACTAGAATACAATGAAGCAATTGACTGAAGGATGGCATACATAGCCGGGACATGAAAGCCTTCAAACATGATATGGGCCATCATTTCTCGGTTTCGTTTCGGGTTGAATAGCGGTTCAGTGAGAATGACCGGATGCAATTCTGGTGCAACACAGAGCTCATTACAAAAGGTGTGATCCCAAATCTTCTCCATCTGCTCCCAATTGTTGATGATGCCGCATTCAATGGGGTGTCTAATGCAAAGTGCACGTCTTTTTTTAAATGCTTCATTTCCAGCATAAATATCTTTATAGCCCTCCATCCCACTGTGCTTAGGATGACCAACAACAGTATCGAACACTGAACATGGAGCATCATCACCAGCAAAGCCAGCCTATTGGATAACCAAGAACGTTTTGTAGAAGAGTAATACTAGATGTCACTTTATTTTTATCACCCAAATATCACTTCTTACGTGTATGTCTAGTTGGCATCCTAATTTAATAAACTTTTTTTTAATTCTCTCTCTTCTTTTAACATGGCAATTAGGCATACGCAAATGATGTGATATTTAGGTGATCTCGTCTTTTAACCAAGGCACCATAATCTTAGAGAATAATTATTAAAAGAAATACATGAACTTAATTCGCAATTAAAGCAGTAGTCCCCAAATGATCACTAACCTTAGTTGATTTGCTTCCATTGTCGAATACAAGTGGCTTCAAGATATCTCTTCCATGAGCCATTTTATATTGAGTTCAATAAGCACTAGAACAAAAACAAAAGAAAGGTTATTAGAGTTTAACATAATAAAATAAGAAGTTGAAAGATTTAGAATGACCCCTCTCCCGAGCCAATGCTCGAAAGGAAATCTTTGTTTGTATAGTGTTGGAACGATGCGTGGCTAGAGGGTTTGTCTACCTATATCAAACGATAACAGAGAATAAATGAGTATGATTTACTAAATGTTAAATTTTCTTTTTTATTATTTTGGCTTTAGTATTATTCTTGCCTTTGATTTCCACCATGGCAAAGAGGAGTGAAGAATACTAAATACTCATAGAAAAAGATATGCATCTAAAGGAAGTATATCAAGGACCCTTTCATCATCAAACACTAATTTTCTGATAATTTAACTCGTAATTTACTAGAATTAAAAAGCGATTAATGTGATTTCGGAAATATAATTGAAGAGACAAAACATATAATTACAGTAAGTGTAAAGATCAGGATTTTCTAGTTTTCTGTAATTCTTCTTGAACAAGTAGTATGGTCCATGTATTAATTCTTTTATTTTCTTTCTGTCACTGAAGCTGCGTCACATAAATATGGTCTATCTGCACCATGACTTCAAGGTCGGGTATGTGCCAGTAAGAGAACTTAGACGTGTGCTCATATATTGTGAGTGTTCAATATAATGATTTTTTTCTCGGCTCAGGGTGTGACTGTCACGCCCCAACTCGACCCTGCAAAAGGCCAAGTTCGGACCCGACACACGGACGGAGTCTCCTCTGTACCGTGGACAATCCGAAAACTCTACATTCAATATAATACTTGCGAAAGCCATAATAAACATTTGAAACAAGCCAACTTTCCTTTGAAACATAGATCTTCTTATTAACCAACTTTTCAATCCAAAACTGGTATGCATACTACACAAGTATTTATACCACTAAACAATTAACCATTAGCATGCATTTCGTTACTAGTCACATGAGTATAAGTTTACAACATTACAACCTTTAATCATTTACAACATAAGACCATCTAGGCCTCAAAACAGATATTACATAGAAGGCTACAAGCCTCAAAACAGATACTACATACAAGGCTACAAGCCTCAAAATAAAGCGACAACCAACCACTAAACACAACAAGCATGGCTCGCACAAAAGTCTGTCAACCAACCACCAGCAAAACAAAGAAGTACTACCACGCAAACACCTCCAACTGCTCCTCCTCCTCTATTACCTGAATAGGATCTGGTTCAACTACTCGTGTAAAAATATAATATAGAAAGGAATGAGCAAAAACTATTGCTCAGCGAGGGCAATTGGTCTCAAGGACGGAGATGAGAGGAGTATGCAAAGCAATTAGTCAAGCAATTCATACAAATATCATATAGAGATACAAACAAAGCCAACAATAAAGCAAGGCAAACATTAAAACTATAAACACTCATTCAAAGGATACGGTACTCTTTTTACGAGCAACTTTCAATCACGAATTCGATGACGATGCGCCGGCCCAAACCACCTTATAACACAAGTTTGGAATACCCTGGAAGTATTCATCAATCTACGACCCAAATCTCCCTGGGAGGCAACCCAAACGAGAATAGGGAATAGGACACGGAGCTAGAACAACCAACACTGGCAATTCGAGGCTACCCAGAGAGGCCCATCACACCGCCCTGACTCTATGAATGCAATACAATATACAATGCAACAATCGAGCAATAAAGCCACATGTGGGAGAATAACAAAGTAGGTTACTCTCACACGCAATAGCCACAGTTGATAACCACTCCAATCAAAATCAACTCCAACAAGCATATAAAGCTATTTTAAACATTTTATAGCATAATATCAAGAAAACAAACAAAATCACAAATCGACCCCAACTATCAAAACGCCACTATTTCCAAACGAGCCACGAGTTCTGGAAACCGACTTCACCAATCCTCCTAGGCCACCATAAGGCACGTCTAAAGACCCCGAAACCCTACTTTACCCTAGAATTTACGCAAAGCCCTGATTTCTCCCTTTGCTCATTTGAACTACAACTATACCAACCAAACACCCAACCAATGCCATAATCGCACCAAAAGTGCTTCCATGGCCTCCCGAAACAATGCCAACATGCAAAACGAGAAAACGCCAAACTCAACCTAAACGACCCCGATTTTCACCAAGGCATATTTCTCATTTTTTCCATTACGCAACCAAAACAAACCATGCATTTAGGCATTCTAGTATACCTAGCACATTTTCACATCAACAGACAGCATAACAGTGCAACTTCATTGTTTCAAGGGTTTACTATTCACAAATTACAATTTAATTGACATTTAAATTACAATCTCAACATTCAACCGCAGAAAATGTTAAAAAGTTATAAATACATGTTCTACAATTGTCAAGGAACATTCTAGAAGCTTCAAAACGATTAAAACAACAATCTACGGATAAAATCTAAAAATCAAAAAGTTGACATACATAACGTTTAAATGCGTAAATAACGTGCTTCCTTCACCTTAGGCACTCCTAGTCGCTAGGAAAACAATGCTGGATGGCTCAGTAACAACCCCGCACGTGCTCACGCGAAGATTTGAATTTTTTTTTTCTTTCCCTCTTGGTTTTGGCCTCTTCAAGGTTCTGTTTCCACCTTTTTTTTATTTTTTATTTTTCTTTGTTTTTAGCTTTTAAGGTGATAACTTTGGCAAAAGGTTAAAGCACTTGGTCAATATAGCCTAAGTTGGTCAAATTGCCTTATTTTCATGCATTTTAAAGCTAAAATAAATATTACCAATTTAATTCTAGCTAGCAACAATTAAAATATAAAATTTAAGTCATCTAAATACCAGTTTCACTATTTGATGAGGACTAGGAACCGCTATCTAGCTATCGCTCCCGAAATGCAATGTACTTTGCAACAACAAAGAAGTAACAATTAAATCTTAAAGAATTTAAGAAATATAATTTCCAGAAAGATAATCAAGAAATTCCACATTCCGGGCTCGGGTATTACACCCTCTCCCCCTTAGAACAATTGCGCCCACGCAATTCTTACCTGGTCAACAAACAACTTCGGATACTGACTCCGAACCTGGTCCTCTCTTTCCTAAGTCACTTCTTCAAACCCATGATGATTCCACAAAACCTTTACTAACGGAATACCCTTTCTGCGAAGCTCCTGAATTTTTCGATCCACAATTCGAATCGGTTATCTTCATAAGACAACTTTTCTTCAATCTGCAAAGGCTCTGGTTCAAGTACATGTGAAGGATCTGGATGGTACTTCTTTAACATTGACACGTGGAAAACATCGTGTAGTCTCAACAAACTCTGAGGTAAAGCTAACCGATAAGCCAAAGGAGCTACCTTCTCAGTGATCTCAGACGGACCCACATACCTGGGACTAAGTTTCCCGCTGTTACCATGCCGAATCAATCCCTTTCTAGGAGAAATCTTAAGAAATACCCAATCTCCCAAATCAAACTCAAGATCCCAACTCGGCTTATCCCCATAACTCTTCTGACGGCTCTGAGCAGTAAGCATATGCTGGCGAATAAGGTGAACATTATCTACCATCTTAATCATCTCAGGTAACACAGTCGGATCAACTGTTCTCATATCTCCAACTTCTTCCCAATACAATGGGGATCTGCATTTACGACCATACAATGCCTCGTAGGGAGCTATACCTATAGTAGATTGATAACTATTATTGTAGGCGAACTCTGCTAAAGGCAAAAACTTCTCCCAATTCTTCCCAAAGTCAAGCACACATGCCCGTAGCATGTCTTCCAAGATCCTGATAGTTCTCTCATACTGGCCATCAGTTTGTGGATGATATGCAGTACTGAAGCTCAACTTAGTTCCCAAGACCTCTTGCAACTTCTGCCAAAAACGAGATCTGAATCTGGGATCTCTATTTGACACTATACTCTGTGGCACACCATGCAGTCTCACAATATTAGCAACATAAAGCTCAGCTAGTTTATCAAGGCTGTCCTGTTTGTTCACAGGAATAAAATGCGTAACTTTAGTCAAGCGATCCACAACAACCCAAACAGAATCACATCCTCTCGGAGATCTCGGAAGATTGGTCACAAGGTCCATTGTTATATGCACCCACTTCCACTGCGGAATCGACAACGGTTGCAGAAGCCCGGCTGGCCTCTGATGCTCAACTTTAACCCTCTGACAAGTTAAACACCTGGATACATACTCAGCAATCTCCCTCTTCATATTGTTCCACCAGAAGTGTTGTTTCAAATCTCTATACATTTTAGTACTGCCCGGGTGAATCGTATACCTCGAATTATGTGCCTCGGACAGAATCTCATTCTTCAAAGTCGGATCACCAGGAACACACACCCTGTCCCTGAATCTGAAGATACCATCTGCATGTAATTTAAACTCCGACTCTCCCCCTTTTACTTTTTCTTGGATCTTCAACATGTGAGGATCAGTCTTCTGAGCTTCTCTGATCTATGCTAGCAACCCTGACTGAATCTGTAAGCTAGTAAATCGAATCCCTACCTTAGTAGCTTCTGGCTTCCATGAATGAATTTCTTCCAAAGTCTCCCAATCCTTGATAATTAAGCTTGCAACAGTAGCCTTTCGGCTCAAAGCATCAGCAACAACATTTGTCTTACCTAGCACGTAGTTAATAGAGCAATTGTAACCACTTAATAGCTCTAGCTATCTCCACTGCCTCATATTCAGATCCTTCTGTGAAAACAAATACTTGAGACTCTTGTGGTCAGTAAATATTTTAAATCTGCAACCCCACAAGTAATGATGCCACTTCTTCAAAGCAAACACAACTACAGCTAACTCAAGATCATGTGTAGGGTAATTGACTTCATATGGTTTCAACTTCCTAGAAGCATAGGCAATCACCTTTCCATTCTACATTAAAACACAGCCTAAACCTTCCTTAGATGCATCACTGGAGACAACCAAGTTTTCTGTACCCTCAGGTAAAGCTAGTATAGGAGCTGTAGTTAGTCTCTTCTTCAATTCTTGGAACTGGATTCACACTTAGCATCCCAGTTGTAAGTAACTTTCTTTCGAGTCAACTGGCTTAAAGGTCCAAAAATTTTGGAAAAGTCTTTAACAAATCTCCGATAGTAACCTGCCAACCCAAGAAAACTCCGAATCTCTGACACCGTTTCAGGTCTCTTCCAAGATGAAACAACTTCAATCTTAGCTGGGTCCACTGAAATTCCCCGATCTGAAATGATATGGCCTAGAAAAGATATCTTATTCAACCAGAATTCACACTTGCTGAATTTTGCAAAAAGATTGTTTTCTTGCAAAGTCTGTAGCACAATCTTCAAATGTTGTTCATGTTCAGCCTCATTCTTCGAGTACACTAAAATGTCGTCAATAAAGATTACGACAAACTGATCAAGATAAGGTTGAAAAACTCTCTGCATCAAGTCCATGAATGCGGCTGGTGCATTCATCAATCCAAACGGCAATACAACAAATTCTTAGTGGCCATATCTAGTCCTGAATGCCGTCTTAGGTATATCGTCACTCCGAATTCTAAGTTGATAGTAACCCTGCCTCAAGTCAAATTTGGAGTAAACACTCGCACCCTGCAACTGGTCAAACAATTCTTCAATCAACGGCAAGGGGTATTTGTTCTTAATCGTGACTTGATTAAGTCCCCTGTAATCAATACATAACCGAAGCGTGCCGTTTTTCTTTCTCACAAACAACATAGGCGCACCCCACGGCGAAGAACTAGGTTGTATAAACCCTTTCTCTAGCAAGTTCTGAAGCTGAATTTTCAATTCTTGAAGTTCAGCCGATGCCATTCTATAAGGACTTCTAGAAATTGGCGCAGTGCCTGGCACAAGATCAATCACAAATTCAATCTCCCTATCCGGTGGTAAACCCGGTAATTCCTCGGGAAATACACCAGGGAAGTCTCTAACAATCGGAACCTCATTCAAATTCAACTTATCAGTAGGCTGATTGATCAAATAAGCTAAGTAAGCTTCACAACCTTTATTCAACAACTTAGAAGTCTTGATCGATGATAAGAGAGGAATTCGGGCAGCCCTGCAGTTCCCAACAATCTCCAGTATCGGTAGGTCAGGAACCTGAAGATAAACAATCTTTGTTCTACAATCCAACTGAGCATAATATTTCCCCAACCAGTCCATTCCCAAAATAATTTCAAAGTCACGGAATGGCAGTATAATTAAATCAGCAGGAAATTTACGGTTCTCAATGCATATATCACAAGATTTGCAAATAGACTCTGTAACAAATTTTGCACCCAAAGGCGTACTAACTTCAACTTCATGCAGCAGTTTATCAATGCAAACATTCACAGATCGTGCACACGCAGAAGTAATAAACGAATGTGTAGCTCCGGGATCAATCAAAACTTTAACTAGCTGAGTACTGAGAAGAAAGGTACCTTCCACTATAGCTGTAGTATCGAGTAGCTCCTCTGCATCCAGTACAAAGACCCTAGCCTGAACCCTCTGTGCTGGACTTGCACCTGCAGCCCTATTCTGAACACCCTGGCCTCTACTACGGCCCTGAACATTCCTATACTTAGGGCAATCTCTCACCCTATGGTCATCGCTACCACAACCCGTGCATTTACCACTCTTTCTCCAACAATTAGCCTCAATATGCCCCGATCGATTACAAAAGTTACACTGCTGATTTTGCCTTACAACAGTGTTTCCCATAGGTGCGGGGGCTCTGGTAGTAGTAGGAACTGTACCTCCCTGCTGGGGTCTAGTCACAGCTGGCCTAGCCTGAATCTGCTGCTGTGGCTGATACGAA
Source organism: Ehretia macrophylla (assembly GCA_037974665.1). Lineage (NCBI taxonomy): Eukaryota > Viridiplantae > Streptophyta > Magnoliopsida > Boraginales > Ehretiaceae > Ehretia > Ehretia macrophylla. The sequence continues at coordinate 38,593,146 of CM075781.1, read as the reverse complement.
CGTTGCTGAGGACCCTGTGCAGAAGTCTGATACTGCCTCGGCTGACTCTGGCTGCTCTGGCCCAAATACTGTTTCTTACTCGGCTGACTGCTCTCCGCTATCATCTCAGCCTTTCGTTTCTCAAACTTTGAGGCTGCTTGGAAAGCCTCGGGAAAAGTAGTATAGGTCTGCCCAGTCAAATGCAACTGTATGTCCATTCTCAGCCCACGAACAAACCTATGAATCATCCTCCTAGCTGGCCGTACCAGCTCAGGCATATACCTCGACAGGCTGACAAACCTAGCCTCATACTGTGCAACAGTCATGTTTCCCTGCTTCAGGGCCACAAACTCATCTTCCCGCCTTTCCATAGCCATCTCGGGAATATACTTATCCTGAAACTCACTTACAAAATCATCCCACAAATGTGGAACATCCTCACAATCCTACCTCAATCTGACAATATTCCACCACTGCTCTGCGTCGCCCTCAAACAGGAATGATGCATAATCTATTCTTGCCTCATCAGTGTACCTCAAAGCGGTGAAAATCTTCTCAACACGATTAATCCATCTCTCGGCTGCCTCATCATCCGGCTCTCCGAAGAACTTTCCCGGCTCGTGCCTCAAGAATTTCTCTAACTGGTTATTCTCAACTCTATACCCCTGTCCACCAGGATTAGCTTAACTTCCCTGGGGATTATTATTCCTGTCCTGCCTCTGCTCATGCAGTACCTAGGTAATCCGGTCAACTGCTGTAGTCATAGTAGCCATAAACTGCTCAGGCAACGGTTGCTGACCCTGTTCTGCTGCCTCTTCATCTGACCCTATACCTTGAGTACCACGACGTCACGGCATAGTAGCAATTCACAATAGCTGGCAATATTTGAAAGCAGTTTATAGACAGAAATATAGCACATAAGATTAGATAACACTCAAGTCAATAACAATCAAACATTCTAACACGCAATTCACATAACACAAGATTGACATGCCAAACTAATTCACTTTAAACACATAAGCACTCTAAGTTCACAAAGTCATGCTATAACATTTTCTTTCCACTTAACATTCATACAATAACCCTTTAGCATTTTGGACCTTTACCCCACAGACCGAGAAATATATCCCGGCTCATGCAAGACTATCATGCTCTGATACCACCTAAAGATGTCACGCCCCGACCCGACCCCGCAAAAGGCCAAGCCCAGACCCGACACACGGACGGAGTCTCCTCTGTACCTCGAACGTTCCAAACCCCTACATTCAATATAATACTTGCGAAAGCCATAATAAACATTTGAAACAAGCCAACTTTCCTTTAAAACATACATCTTCTTATCAACCAACTTTGCAATCCAAAAATGATATGCATGCTACACAAGTATTTATGCCACTAAACAATTAACCATTAGCATGCATTTCCTTACTAGTCACATGAGTATAAGTTTACAACATTACAACATTACAACCTTTAATCATTTACAACATAAGACCATCTAGGCCTCAAAACAGATACTACATACAAGGCTACAAGCCTCAAAATAAAGCGACAACCAAGCATTAAACACATCAAGCATGGCACGCACAAAAGTCTGGCAACCAACCACCAGCAAAGCAAAGAAGTGCTATTACGGAAACACCTCCACCTGCTCCTCCTCCTCTATTACCTCAATAGGGTCTGCTTCAACTACTCCTGTAAAAATATAGTATAGAAAGGAATGAGCAAAAAATATTGCTCAGCGAGGGCAATTGGTCTCAAGGACGGAGATGAGAGGAGTATGCAATGCAATTAGTCAATCAATTCATACAAATATCATATATAGATACAAACAAAGGCAACAATAAAGCAAGACAAACATTAAAAATATAAACATACATTCGAAGGATACGGTACTCTTTTCCCGAGCACTTTTCACTCACGAATTCGATGACGACGCGCCGGCCCAAACCACCTTATAACACCAGTTTGGAATACCCCGGAAGTATCCATCAATCTACGACCCAAATCTCCCTGGGAGAACCCAAGCGAGAAGAGGGAATAGGACACGGAGCTAGAGCAACCAACACTGGCAACCCGAGGCTACCCAAAGAGGCCCATCACACCGCCCTGACTCTATGAATGCAATACAATATACAATGCAACAATCGAGCAATAAAGCCACACGTGGGAGAATAACAAAGTAGATTACTCTCGCATGCAATAGCCACAGTTGATAACCACTCCAATCAAAATCAACTCCAACAAGCATATCAAGCTATTTTAAACATTCTATAGGCACAATATCAAGAAAACAAGCAAAATCACAAATCGACCCCAACTATCAAAACGCCACTATTTCCAAACGAGCCACGAGTTCGGGAAACCGACTTCACCAATCCTCCTAGGTCACCATAAGGCACGTCTAAAGACCCCAAAACCCTACTTTACCCTAGAATTCACGCAAAACCCCGATTTCCCCCTTTGCTCGTTTGAACTACAACTATACCAACCAAACATCCAACCAACGCCATAATCGCACCAAAAGTGCTTCCATGGCCTCCTGAAACAATGCCAACATGCAAAACGAAAAAATGCCAAACTCGACCTAAATGACCCCGACTTTCACCAAGGCATATTTCTCATTTTTTCCATTATGCAACCTAAACAAACCATGCAGTTAGGCATTCTAGCATGCCTAGCACATTTTCACATCAACAGAAAGCATAACAGCGCAACTTCATCGTTTCAAGGGTTACTATTCATAAATTACTATTTAATTGACATTTAAATTACAATCTCAACATTCAACCGCAGAAAATGTTAAAAAGCTATAAATACATGATCTACAATTGTCAAGGAACATTCTAGAAGCTTCAAAACGATTAAAACAACAATCTACGGATAAAATCTAAAAATCAAAAAGTTGACATACATAACATTTAAATGCGCAAATAATGTGCTTCCCTCACCTTAGGCATTCCTAGTTGCTAGGAAAACAACGCTGGATGGCTCGGTAACAACCCCGCACGAGCTCACGCGAATATTTGAAGTTTTGAAGGTTGAATTTTTTTTTCTTTCCCTCTTGGTTTCGGCCTCTTCAAGGTTCTGTTTCCAGCTTTTTATTTTTTATTTTTCTTTGTTTTAAGCTTATAAGGTGATAACTTGGTCAAAAGGTCAAAGCACTTGGTCAATATAACTTAAGTTGGTCAAATTGCCTTATTTTCATGCATTTTTAAGCTAAAATAAACATCACCAATTTAATTCTAGCTAACAACAAGTAAAATATAAAATTTAAGTAATCTAAATACTAGTTTCACTATTTGCTGAGGACTAGGAACCGCTCTCTAGCTATCGCTCACGAAATGCAATGCACTTTGCAACAACAAAGAAGTAACAATTAAATCTTAAAGAATTTAAGAAATATAATTTCGAGAAAGATAATCAAGAAAATTTCACATTCCGGGCTCGGGTATTACAGTGACTCCGCCACTAATGACAAATACTCAAAGAAAAAATATACCAAAACTCAAATCAATTAGACAAAAGATGTAAAACAGCATGATACATTTAAAACAGTTGTGACGATTAGACGACATGTAATAAATGTTAATATCTTCAATATAAATAACAATTTGCATCCATGCGTGAAAAATTTTATGCTTTCTCTTACATCTTTTCTTCCTTCTTGCATTTTTCATTCAAATTAAGTTAGAATATCAACAAAATAGATGCACAACCCATGGAACTGTTGACAAAAATTATGTATAACTTGAGGGTTTGCATAATAACGCAACAATAAGAATATGAAACATCCCAATCAAATGAACTGATGTTAACAAAATAGACGCACAACCCACGTAACTACAAAGAGTAAACACCCAGAGCCGAGCGAGTGGGCGAATGCGAATCTAGGATTTTTGTTCAGTAGGATAAAAAATCACATTGTTTAGCACTTATATATAGTTAATTTTTTCAGTGGAATTAAAGTGATTTTTTTACACTAAAAATGCCTTAAAAAATTTATTTCTGAGATTCATATTACATGCATGTATACATTTTACTGTAACATACGTACATATGAATGTAGTGACACGGATGTACATTAGGGTTAAGGAGTTTAGAATAACGTTAAAAATTTTACGAATTTCTTTAAACCTATGTATTTTCAGTTAAAAAAATTAATTAGTCCCATTAAAAAAAATACTCATATAATTAAAAATTATATATTAACCTACCGACAAAATTCTTGAATCCGTTCTGGTATGAATATATTTTGTTTTGAACCAAAAATAAGAAAATAAATATCTCGTTTTCGTTTTCAGGTAATGAAAAAGCCTCAGTATCAACCTTCTGCAATGGGGGTTCTTCTTGATCCTCTCCCAGTCTGTTCTGCTTTCATTCCCTCACTTGACGAACTGTTTAGTCGCCAGGAGAACACGTAATTAAGTGATGGGAGAGAGACCAATTTACATACTCACACACTAAAAAAATAGATTTAACGGTAGGACCAGGTTTTGGGGTCCTTCGGGTAAGAATCCTCTCCTTTTTTTATTCTCTCATTTTTTAACGGGATGGTATGAGGATAAAGAAATGGGGGGAAAAAAGTGCAGTTAAAAAAATAGAATCGAAAAGATAAATAAATTCATTTGAATCGCCAAGTTTTTATTATTTATATTTTAGTCTCTCTCCATTAATTTTTTTTTTAACAGAATCTAACATAATGGTTTAAATGAAACTATTTTAAAAAATTATGATCTTTATAATGCCAAAACTAGGTCTGTGGCTAAAATGTGAAATAGTTTATTGCTTCATAAAATAATTTACTCTAAAATTTAATCGTTCCTTTCATTTGTTTTTCAATCCAAACAAAAATACATATAATTTTTTTATGAACCTTTCCTTTATGATTTTACTCAATCCAAATAATATTTAATCATCCCTATTCCTTTAATTTATTATTGAATTTTTTATTTCCTTTATTATGTTTCCTGTGTGAATCGAAACAAGTCTTACTCTACGTGTAGGGAATGAAATGTTGCAAATAGACTCTAATAGATTTTTTAAGTAATCCCTTAAATTGTAGTGAATCTTTTAACCCTTTTTCGATGTCTCTACATGTAAGGGACAAGATAATCTTCAATTCTATCCCTTAAAATTTGTCAATGGTCAAAAGAGTAAAATTTATGAAAGGTAGAAAATCTGTTGAGAAAAACTGGAATAGAAAATCACTCCTAAAATAAAATATTGATAAAATATAGATAAATTATTCATGAGGTCACTAAATAATTATCATAATCCTGTTTTGACTATTCAACTATCTTTTGTCCTAAAAGGGCCATTATTTGATTGAACTAGTTTTATTTTGGCCATTCTATCAAATTTTCCCTTAAAATAAGCTGACAGTACAATGACACATGTAAATCATGTGACCTCATCAGGGTAAAAGAGTAATTATACACAAATATTTACAAATTAGCCACCAAAGGGAATGTAATTACAATCCCAACCCTACTTCTTTAACGCCTCTTTGGTTTACTTTATCCCTAATTTCTCAAATCATTTTGCTTTCTCTCTTTCTTCCCTCCTCTACCTCTCCTCCCTCTTTCTTCTTCTCTCCTTTCCCAAATTATTTTTTCCTCTCTTTGTTTCCTCTTCTCTCTCTTTCCTCTCTCTTCGCTCTTAGTTGGTGATTTAGAAAGCGCATGATGATATATTATGCATAAAAAGATCAAAGAGAGAAAAGAGGAAAAATGTTGAGAGCTTTCTCAGTTAATTTTAGATTGCTATGTCAACAAAGAGTTTGCTTTGTCATTATTTATAGGAATGTTGACAATCAACTCGGATTAAAGTTGAATGAAATACATAGATATTGGAACTACATGAGAAGCTTATGATTCACTATAAGCTTATAATTCATTTTTAACATTCCCATAACAAAGTTTAGACTTCCATCGGCAGTATTGCTGACCAAACTCAGTTGATGGATAACTTGCTAGGCAAAAAATGATTCACCACGATAGTAGAACATTTGGCCATCTATCGTGTAATTTGACAAGGTTCTAGATTCTTTCACTACATAACAGGCTGAAAAGTCGAAGAAAAGTTGCGTTCAAGTAGTGGCGGACCACCGAATTGGAGAGCAAGTCTCATTGTAAAGGATATCTGAAAGATTGTGGAAGACGCAACCAACTTGAAGTTTTGCTCTATTAATCCTGTGATTGGGTTCAGAGGCAGACTGAGGTATTGAGGATCAGGACATGCATTGCAATGATATAGTAAATAATAAAGGGTTTGACTCCACTCATTTATACATAAACTAATATTTATTAAGCACATTTTAGCAATTAAAAAAAATGTAAACAATTAAAAAGAGAAAAAAAAATTATAATCTATAGTATTATTTACCAAAAAAATATATAATTATTTACCAAAAAAATTGATGAGGAAAAAGATATATATATATTTTTTCATTCCATTTTTCAAAAACTAAATGGCAAAGCAATATACAAGAAATCAAAGAAAGTTACACTAGATACTATAACAACAAATAAAATGAATCAACCTAAAACTAAACAAGAATTACATTAAGATTTCAAGCATATTTTTTGTTAGAAGTGCTGTTGAACAAAATTCACTTATTGTTTGGCCTATGTTGAGCAATATTGAACTTTTAGAAAATTTGAGGGCAATATTGTACTTTAAAAAATATGAATGGATTATATTTGAGAAAGAAAAAGAAAATAGTTTCACGTATTATATAAAAATAATTTCGCAAAAGCCTATTTTGAAAAGTTTTAATTTGGAACATCTTGTTTTTCAACTTTTATCAACAAGTTACTGAGAGACCTCCATTACCAACTCAACTTTGCTGATTCTTGAAAACAGTCTGTCTAGAGATATCAAAGTCAGCCCACTAGGAAGATATCAAAGTCAGCCAACAAGGAAATAGTGTAAGCTATAAGAAAAACACAAAATCTGCCACAACCCACAAGAAATGAATGTAAGCACTGAAACTCCATAGGAAATGAGTGTAAGCATTGAAACTCCAAAAGTAAAGTTCGAACTCGGGTGACATAAATTTCAAGCTAACTCCTTAACCACTGAGGCAAATCAGACTTTGTTGAGAGTAAACACTTACATACACTACTTACCATGTAGGTCTGCCCCTGATTGGGTTGATGTCAAGAGGAACTTTGCCTTTAAATTGATTATATAATATCCTCCCTCAGTTGTATCACCTTTTGAACTTGGATATCCGCTCGATAGGGATATGATAATCTTTGTGCTTTTTTATTTATGAATGAATTTATTAGTCCAAAAAAAAACATTTTTTTCTTCTCTTTTTAAAAATCATTATATTAGACAATTTCGTTATATGAGTGAACATTCTGACTTATTTTAATACACAAGTGTACACCCTGATATTTTTTACTATACGAGTGTATACCCTAAAGTTATATCACTAGATAAGCAATTAGAACTTCAAGAATTAAACTCCAAGTAAATAAATCAACAATTATCGAATAATCAATATGAACAATATCCACAAGAAGGTAAATGACTTGAAAATAAAGAGAGTAGAATAAGAAAAACCAAAAACGATGATTTTCAACTGGTTCACACTCTCGGAGGCCTAGTCCACCACCTAAGGTTTTCCCTTCCCTTAGGATTTAACTGCTCTTCACTAAGATGCTTCTTCAAATGTTGGTAAAGCACAAACCAACTACAATTACTCTTGAGTCCACAAGAGTTACACAAGCTCCTTCAAGTGTAGGTGAAGCTCAACCTACTAATCTCTCTTCCTTTGAGTCCACAAATGATTACAACACTTCTTCTTACAATAATTCTCTCAATCTATGTGCAATAGTGTAATACAATGATTGTGTGAAAATATGAATAAGAATATCAACTCCTATTTGAATTTGATATTACAATTAAGGAACACTTTGAATACTCAAAGATATGAAAGTGATAGCTCAAGATTTCTCAAAAAAATGGTATGTAAAAACTCTTTGAATTGTTAGGAACTCTAAAGATTGAAGCTTGGAGAGGTGTTTTGAAATAGTGAGAGAGCATGGCTTAAAAAGAGAAAAAAGTTAGACACAAAACGGATATAAATCATAAATCCCGGATTTTTTTGTTAAACTATCCGGTCGCTGTAACTTTCATCCGGTTGACTAGATGAGATGGGTAACGCCCGGACCAGAGCTCTCTATTAGTCCTTGTAGCCTTCATCCAGTCAACCGGATGAGACTAGTAACGCCCGGATGCTTAAAATGTTGAAAAGTGATTTTTTGAGCCCCAAAACAATTTGTTTAATGGTAAAGCATTTGGACACTTTTAAAGGCACTTATACAAAAGTGTTTCTAGCATTTATAACATCTCAAAACATTTTCAAAACTCTTGATAAATATTTAAATCGATTTTTATAACACAAGAGTTTGAAATCTAAAAAGTCTGTTTTTTTTTTCAAGAATGATTTCAAACTGATATTTGTTCGAAAGATATTTTGCAAATATGAAAAATCTTTTATGAAAAACCTTTTTAGAGAAATTATGAGCTATACAAATCATACTTAGGCAAAAAATATTTTTAATTTCGGTACCCCTTATATTGTCATGTCTCTTTCCTTGTAACTCTTTTTTTATTGTCGAGTCTTCAACTCTATTTCTTCAGGTCTTCATAAGTTAATTTCCCAAGAAGGACTTCATTTGAATGAGACAAGACATAATATTAACTTTTGGACTTTGATATAATTTCTGATTGGGCTTTGAGTTCGATCCAATAGCTTTCTAGCCTTTGATTCCTTTTGAATATATCCATGTTGATGTTGGCTTGCTTTGTTAGATTTAAATGATTTACCCAAAATACAAAGATAGTACTAAATCATAATTAAGATGTTTTCTTATTATCAAAATAAGAATTATAAGCATTTTAGGGCAATAGGAAGAAAGGAGGTGTGAGAGACATAATAGGGAAGAAAGATAGATATATAGATAGAGAGAGAGAGAGAGAGAGAGAGAGAGAGAGAGAGAAATGATTTGGGATCGAAATTATTGCTATAAATAAACTAAAGAGGGGTAAAAGGGTGGGGTTGAGATTATAATTATTTTTTTTTAGTGGCTAACTTGTAAATATTTGTGTGGAATTATAATTGCACCCATACGTGATCATTTGATTTGTGTGTGTCATCCCACCGTTAGTTAGTTTGTTTTAAAGGAAAATATATCGTAATAACCAAAATAAGACTAGTTCAATCAAATAATGACCTTTTTAGGACAAAAAATAGTTGAGTAGTCAAAACAAGACTACAATAATAGTTTAATGACCTCAGAAATAATTTACTCTTAAATGTATGGAAGTTATTGAGTTTCAAAAATATAAAATCTCTAAATATAGGAAAAATGTTCCAAATCCGTAAAGGGGAAAAAAAAGAGAAGAAAGCTGTGGATAGCTATTTCTTTACTAGCTAACAGAAGCACAATGATTCTGGAAGTAGAACCACCAAACGCTACAAAAAAACTTAGATTTTGCGACCAATCGTCGCCATCCCGTCACCAATATGGTGATGGCTTCGTGAAGGGAAATGTTGATGCGAGTTTTGTGACGAGACAGTGACGAAATACTGTTAGACGGGAAAAATCGTCGCCAATAGTGACGACATTTTTCTCCATCTCCAATTTGGTGACGGCCAAAATAGAACGTCACCAAATTGATGACGACTCAGAGACGATAAAAAAAATTTAGTAAAGAAGAGGCGGCTCGGTGACGGTATGATAATAGATTCCTTCACCATACCGTCACCATAAAGGGTGACGACTCAATTTTCTCTGTTTTGACAAATGAACAAGGCCATTAATCCCAAAGCAACAACGAATGTACTAAATTTTGAACTAGTATAACTAGTTAGATTTTAACATGATTTGTTAACGAGAGATACTGACAAACGAGATTTAATTTAATAAAATACTATGTTGTTGTACAAATTATGTACAATATAAAACAAACGTCATAATATAATATGCAAACGAAAAGGATTTATTTTATAATCTTACGATAACTACATATTACATTTATAAATAGGAAATTAAATATTTTTCCACTTCATATATTTGTGTAAATTATAAATAGATAATTCTTCATTAATTGTATGTCTTTTATTTTTTTATAAAATAAAACATTATATTTTTATATATACTTTTATTAATAAAGTTTTTTTATTTAATTAATAAGATTAAATTTAATAGCTTTAAATATATGTTTTTTTATTATTATAATTTTTATAGTTTTAATTTTTAAAAATAATAAATTATAATTTTTTACATTCTTCGTATTGGAGACAGGGGGCCTAGTCCGTCTCCAATGGAGACGGGGATCAATCCCTTCTCCAAAGTTGAAGACGGGATATGAACCTCGACTCCAACTTTGGAGACGGGAGCCTTTGTCGACTCCAATGGAGACAGAAAATCAATCCCGTCTCCAAAGTTGGAGACGAGAAATGAACCCCATCTCCAACTTTGGAGACGGAAGCCTTTGTCGTCTCCAATTTGGAGACAACAAACGTGCCCGTCTCCAATGGAGACAGGGATCAATCCAATCTCCAAAGTTGGAGACGAGAAATGAACCTTGTCTCCAACTTTGAAGACGGAAACCTAGCCCGTCTCTAAATTAGAGACGGCAAATGTGCCCGTCTCGACTAGAGACAGCCTGATTGGCTCGTCTTCATCTTGAAGTATATTATTTTTGGTTATTTTTTTTATTTTTTCAAAAATAACATTTTTCTTTTATTTGATAAATAATTTATTTTTATCTAACGTATAATCACAATATAAATAATTTTATTTACTTGATAAATAATTTATTTTAATCTAAAATTTAAGTTAATATAAATAATTAATAATTAAATTTTTATTAACAATTTATTCTCAAATTGTAATTAAAGAATTAATTAAATAGTACATAAATTTATTTGATGTTTGAGTAGTTATCTAAGCAAATATATGTATACATACATCTACACGTCCCCCATCCCTCACCGCAAAGAACACCTCCCCCCTCCCTAAAAGATCTGTCACCACCACCACCCCCGCCACCACCGCCACCGCCACCCCCGTGAAGCACCACCCCCACCCCCATCCCCACCCCAGATCTGTCACCACCACCACTCCCATGAAGAACCACCCCCACCCCCGCGAAGAACCACTCCCACAAATCTGTCACCACCACTACCCCCGCGAAATACCACCCCCAACCCCACCCCTACCCCTACGAAGTCCCACCTTTTAGATCTGTTACCACATCCACCTCCGCGTAGCACCACCTCTACCCCCGCGAATCACCACCCCCCAAATATATCCCATACATATACTTATATAAGTTTATGTATATGTGTCTATATATACATAGGTATACATACATCTACATACATTATATATAATATTTTTCTATATTTATTTTAATTTACTTTTTTTGTTGCAATTTAATTTATTGTGTAATTTTTATTATATTATTAATTTATTGTTTAATTACTGTTTAGTTTATTGCGTAATTTTTATAGTTTTTTATTTAATTTTCTGTTATTATTTGTAACCGGAAAATCCTATGTTTTCAATGCAGGGCTTGGGACCATATTCAACTAGCATAAAGAAAGTTGAGAAGGAAATTAAGGAAATGGGGAAAAGATAAACACAATCTATGCGGTATGTTTCTTGCCGTAGTTTGTTGCTTCTTATTATTGATTAATTGATTATCTGATGTACTTGAGTTTATCTTTTCACCATGAAGAAGAAAAACATACACGAGATAATGTCAACATAAATATCCTATATATGATCATATGAATAAAAATAATACGAAATTTATGTGATCTTTCAAATGGATAGTTGAATACAAGATTATGGTACCTTTTATTGAAGTATTCCTAGTCATCAAGTGGTTTAGAACAATCTTTGTTGTAAACCATTCTTATTTGAGGTTAATGGAAATTATTGTTTACTTAGAAGAAAAAAAAAAAAACAAAAAATACCAATTCGCCATATCCAAAACCAGTACGTTATCAATTTATTTACTATTGCTTTCTTTGTTTTCATGAGGTAGGAGACTTTGGTTCATTTAATTGCTCTATTTAGTAGTCTATTGTATATTGGGTGCATCTTGCCAATCTGCGAGGGTCCCCAAGGACTCTGCCTACTAATCAAACTTGCAAATATGAAATTTGATATTTATAAAACTTATCATCTTAAAGTAATAACATTTCATCCACTAGTTTGCTCATCAAGAATCAGCCATAAATTTTGTTAACTTTTTCAAATTTTATATGAATTGCAAATGATGAAATCATATTAGGATGGTTCTTCGGAGTTATCCTATACTCTTATTAGACTTATAGCCAAATACTTTTTCAGTCCCTCCTTGGCCTTCCTTCATGTTGGTAGTTTCTATCTTTTTATTTGGGGAACTTACTTTGTTTTGTTAAACAGATGAAGCTTCTAATTGTCGACAAAGATAGAGAGTTGAAGGAGCGGGTTGAGAATGAATTGAAGCTGAGACAAGCATTGGAATTGAAAGAGAAGGAATTTATCTATTTGAGCAAGAAGAAAACGCTTGCAAGATCAAAGAGTGAGAGTTTTCAGGAGTTTATAGCAGACAATCAGTCTTTCGAGGATCAAGCTAAAAAAAAAAGCGATATTCGTAAATTGAAGTCTTCATTGGATCAACAGGTTGGTATCTGCAATGGTGGGGTATAGTTATGCAGCATTTCCGCTATGTAGGAAGTTTTGCTAGGCTACTAGATAGGGGTACTGTTCAACAGCGTGAGGTAAGTGAAGATTCTATTGATTTTACTTATCAAATGCACTTGGGTTTTGTCCCTATCCAAGTGAGCCATTTCTTGCCATCTTGCAGAGTGAGGAAGAAAATATTGTTCACCATGCCGTCTAGGTTTTAGTCTTGACTTTCATTATTTTCTATTTCCCTCATGTAATGAACAAAAACATTCTCTTACTTTGTTGATTAAGTAATATTTGGAGGATTTTGGTCTATGAATCAGGTAACAGGCTTGTTCACTATATATTTTGATATAATAGAGAGAAAATGGAGGGAGACAAACTTTTGTAGTAGTTTCTATCTTTAGCAAAGTATTCTGAAAGTGTCCCCTTTCCCCTTATATTACATCTTAACTTGTTTCTTATTTCTTAAACTCTCTAGCTCATACTATGCTACCATGGGCTATTAGAATATCATATGCTTGATCTTTTTCCCCTTTGCATCTTTATACATGAAGATTAGCTTCTTTTGACTCAGTAGCTTCTTAGTCTGACAATCGCAAAGTTCACCTTGGATTGAGACATATCAAAACTATTTAAATGTTATCTTAACAAGCACAAAGTGATCCCTTTGATATATTATTTCTTCTTTTATTGAACATATCATTTTTGCTGTACTCCATCCATGGAAGAAGATTATAAATAATTGTTATCCTGACAATAGGGAGATTGTTGTGCAATTCAAAGCTGATGTGGCTGATGGAATGCCTTAGAAGTTTATTCCTACGTAAAGAGAAGTGCTTTCTTTTGTGTAATAGGCATGTATATATATATACACACAATTGTTGAGTTTATATGTATAAATGCATAACTTCTACACAGATATATGCTATAATATTCGTGATTTCTGATTGCAGTTAAGGGTGAAGGGAGGGGAAAGTGCACTTGCCTTTTATACTGCTGAGAACAGAAGTTCAAAGCCTATAACTGGGGTATCTACATATAATGTAACTCCTATGAAAGTAACTTTTGGAGGCGTGATGTTAAGTTCTTTTGTTTCCACCTCTTTTATGGCTTGTTGTCATAAAGTTGTTACTAGCCTTTCATATGTACTATCTTTTGACAAGTTAGCTGTATCGTTGTGTTCACTATGTCAAAAGCCTCAAGTATGATACAACTTAAATTTACTAAAGTTGTTAAAGTAAATTGGCATTACAAAAAAAAAAAAAAACTATATTTCTTTACATAGCTGTAGTTATTTTACAATTTATCATGTGGATTATATGTTCTGTTATATGATGTACAACAAAAATCCAGAGTCTTTGTAGTTTACTGTGCAAAGTTTATATTAATTATTAATTAACTGGCTTAGTTTAGGAGTTAGATGAACAAAGAAAAAGACAGTTGATTCTGATTAGAACTGTGTGCCTGTTCAATTCAGTGTTCCAATAACATTTTAAATTCTCTACTCCACTTCTTTGGCTGTGAATGCCATAACTGCATTTTCACTTTTGTAGGTGTTCTTTTACATAGACCCTGGGTTTGAAACATATCCTCGAATGGATGGTATCACCAAATTGATCATATCTTATACATTCTTTAAGGACTTTGAAGAGCAGTAGACTCACCTTTGGATCATGAGTTTCGGACTACCAATTTCTGTCAGCATGCAGGGAATAATGAGCATTCTTTTCCTGGTAAATGAGGAGATAAAAATGTTGTAGTTTTATTAATTTACTCTTTATGTTTGCTTAGAACTTGCTAGTTTCTATATGGGTTATGATTTTTGTGTTCAAAGGCATTTAAATATAGAATTACCCAAAAGCTTGTAGCTGACTTTTGAGTCGACACAGAAAGCAAATGAAAGAGAAAAGGAAAATCTCCGATTGTCTTTATTCTTATAATTCTTCTTGAATAATGAGTTTCTGGAGTTCATATGAATCTTGGATGACTAATGTTTCTGTGCGAGCAAGGGAATCAATTGTCCATGGGAAAACCAATGGTTGCATAATATTCTTGATTATTTGCATTTGGGTGGCGTCAAATGTCGATGTGTAACTTTCTTCCCTTATATATTTCATAATAGGTGGCAGTTGTTAAAAACTGCCACCTATCACTCTAGTAAGAAAAGGTGGCTGTTGCAGCCAACTGCCTCCTATTAATGCATTCATAATAGGTAGCGGTTCAAGAGTTAGTCAAATAGGTGACGACTATATTAACTGCTGTCTATGTGCATTATGGTATAGGCAACTATTTTTTTAAATTGTCACTTATAGTATAGGCAACACGAGTATAGGTAACACCTTAGTGGCAATTTTGGAAAATGTTACCTTTTCAAAGGTGACAGTTATAAACTACCACATTTTAAACATAAAACCGCTATGTATTTAAAAGATTCTTGTAGTGTGCATCATCCATTTCCATTTTGGTGCTTTTCTTGGTAAACCCTGATGTTCTTATATACATTTTTAAGGCTTTTCTATTACTGGACTTGGTAATAGTTTTGTTTGAATTAGGGAGTAGGATGTTGGTAACATTCACGAATTATAAAGATATGGAACACAAATTGGTTATACTTATAATTGCTTCCCTTATTCTTCGGCATGAAAAATCTTTAAATTGGATTGGTAGTTCTTTCTCATGTAAGTGAAAACTTGGTTGTGGAACAATCTCTTTGCTAGTGATTAATGCTTTGATAAAAACTTGTGTCATTCAGTCCCAACTATTATGTTGCAAATATAATTCAGGGATGTAAGGTTGCTTGTACTTAAGTTCTGGCTATTCTAGCTAAGAAGCAATTGATGACATTCTGTAGCTACCATTGACGCCTATCTTGTGGATGTTGTCTTTCCATCAAATGTTACATGTCAACTATCTTGGAGACACTAGGACTTGCAAGGGTGACGACACTGCTAGAATTTTCAGTGGTTATAGATTAATCCTTAAGATGACTTTTTGTATTGTTAGCTATCAAATATCTAGTATCTTTTGGATTTTGAACCTTTCTATTATATATGATTGTTAAAAAAAAGTTTTATCTAATGTTTTGAATATGAATAGATGTTTTGAATTATTTGTATTTTCATATATGTAAATATATTTTCAACTATCTAATGTTAGTGAGGGCTCCGTTACGACTTGGTGAAGGGAAAGGTTATTGACGGATTGGCGAGGGAAAAGGTTGGTAAGGGCGTGACGACGATAATTTTAGTGACGGTATGGTGAGGGGTTAAGTTGGCGAGTGCTCGGTGACGGCAAACATTGGTGATGGGAAAGGTTGGCGAGGGCTTGGTAAGAACAATTTTTGTGACAATTTTGGGACGGCTCTAGTTGATAAGGGCTCCGTGACGGCAAACTGTAGTGACGGCTTGGAGACGAAAAATAATGACGAGAGCTTGATGACGAAGGATTTGGAGACGGGATGAAGATAGTTTGGCAACCGTTGCCAAATTGGTGACGGTTTGGTGAGGGGAACGATATTGGCGACAACCTCATGTCTGACGGACATTTTCCTTCACCGAGCTATCACAAATTCCAAATTGGTGACGACACGGTGAAGGAAACCGTCTGTCACAAAATCCAATTTTTTTTTTTCGTAGTATATATTGCCTCGGCTTATATTTGAAATGAAAATTCCAGATTTCCAGTCTATCCCACCATTTTATCTTGATGGTGACCAAACAAAAATCATTCTAATAAATATGAAAGCATGCCATACAGAATATTTCTCTGCTCTGTATACTTCATAAATTTCCAAATTGCAGTAAGTTTGCCTAATTTTAAGGTTTAGCACCTTCTCTTAGTAGATTCTTTAGTCTCTTGTTATCGTGGAGTCATCCAAAGCATTTAATTAGATGATACTTTAGTCTAAAATTTAAAATTTTTGACTGACGTCAGACCCTCTAATAGGGGTGAGTGAGGCCCACATTCACACTCACAGTCTGAAGTCAATCCAACGGTTTGGAACAATTTTCCTTCAACTCAAAAACCATTAGAAGAAAATGTTTACAGAGAAGGCAAGGCATCAAATCGTTGCAGCTTCACGAAACTCTCTCTATTCATAGGCATTTTTTGCAATAGAAACATCATTTCGACAAAAAAAAAAAATAGAAACATCATTAATGCCATTGCCTTTGAGTATGGTAAGTTTTGTTCCTTCCATTACAAAACAAAACAAATGTAATCTCAGCTCAGGTTCATACCATATCCTTGAACATACTCCAATAAATTTTTGACACGAATTTGACCTTCTAAATTTTCAAGATCAGCTTCTTCAACAAAGAGCTGAAATGATTTATTTGATATTATGGATGATTGGTTACTGAGTGACCCTTTTTGTTTTTGTAGGCCGAAAGGTCATGAAAAAGAACCTATAAGAATTGCTTATTTTTGTTAAATTTTGTTTAACAAAAATATTTAAAAAAATTAACTGGGCTACAATAAGCTACCTGTGGCGGACCTATTACCACACGAGGGTATGCACTGCAAAAAAAAATGGTTTTTAAAAAAAATCATTATATTAAATATTTTCATTATATGAGTGCACACTCTAACTTTTCTTAATGTACGATTGCACGCCTTAAGTTTAGGTGCCTGGGTTTGCTTTAGAACTACTTAACCCATTGATTTCAATTAAGCACTAGTGAATTGGGTTGGGTTCAGATTTTTCACTCTAAAACATGGTGCCTGATTATTTTTTAGTCGGTAATTTAGCCCGATTTAGGTCGGGCTAAATATAGCCTAGCCCAAATAACATGTTGAATTTACTCTTTTATCGAAGAATATGGCACAAGTTATGTGTGTGTTACTAAATTATGTTTTGTTTTGAATGATTACCCTTTTACCAAGGATATGTTGATCCTTTAAAATACCACGACATAACACCTATTTTTACCAATAAAGGAATACTCTACGGTTATTAATAGTTATCTAGAAATCATCTAAGTTCACAGTTTCACAAGATTCAAAATGTAATTTTAATTAATCTTATTTAAGAATATCAAATACTATCAACCTTAACTTTCATTTTCCAAAATTTAAATATTAAAGAGTCATATTGAAATTTGGTATCCACTATCCAACATGTATGTAGGAAATGGGAAACAGATCCACTCATGATAATTTTATAAGTGTTATGAAATAATTACTATAAAGACAATAATATAAGAAAGAGCTGAGAGAAACTAGAGAGAGTTCTATTGATTTCACTGTAAACTATAAATTACAATAACCTCTATTTATAGGAGAAATGAAGTTACTGTGAAGTTGACTACTATTTGTATAGTACCACTATTTGAACAGTGTTTGACGATTACTATTCACAAGTTGACTACTATGAATAGTGCCTGATGGCTACTATTCACTAATATCCAAAATATCTATATCATAACACTCCCCCTTAGATATTTAATAACTAAGAATATGTCTCATTAAAACCTTATCAAGAAAACCCAATGGGATAAAAACTTGACTAAGGAAAAGAGTACAAAATTCTTTGTGTACGCCTTTTATACTGTCTCATTAAAAACCTTACCAAGAAAACCCAATAGGACAAAACCTGTACGAAGGAAAAAAGACTATAGTGCATATGTCTCCCCTCTTGCGGGCATATCAAGAATGATCACAGAGTCACCGCATACCAATCTTCCATACTAACTTCTTGAATGTGGTAATAGGCAATGATTTGTAAGCAAATCAACAAGATTCTCACTTGAACGAATCTGACGAATCTCGATTCACCATTCTTTTGAAGCTCATGAGTAAAGAAGAACTATAACGAGATATATTTAGTTCTATCACCCTTAATATAGCCTCTCTGTATTTGGGTAATGCATGCAACATTATCTTCATATAAAATAGTGGAGCTACTTTTGCTTGTTGAAAGATTGCATTTTTCATCAATGTGTTGGGTCAAAGATCTCAACCAAACACATTCTCAATTTGCCTCATGAAGTGCAAGTATCTCGGCGTGATTTGATGAAGTAGCAGCAATAGTTTGTTTTGTAGATCGCCAAAATATAGCAATACCACCATATGTGAACAAATATCTAGTTTGAGATCGTCCTTTATGTGAATCAGACAAATATCCAATTTGATATCGTCTTTTATGTGAATCATACAAATATCCAGCATCTGTATATCCAATCAACTCTGGTTGTGGATGTCTTCTCCCCTTCATTGCGACCTTAGTTATGGCGATAAATCCTTCAAGCGTCACATTCCAAATTTTGAACCATATAATATGAATATGGTTATGTGCTTTAGTGAACAAATCCATGGATTTTCATTTGAGCCTAATTGTCGAACATCAACAATACCATTTAATTAAGAAGAAAATAGTTCATTTTGTTGTCCACATAATCTTTGCATAATGTGGTTGAACTGTTTTTGTTGAAGAGTTACCAGATGATTCTCAAACATGTTGCATGATTAAACTCAACCATATACTTTCTTGTTATGACTGAAGACATATTTTGTTTGTGTCTTTTCCTTTCAATGATCAGATAAACAACCAGTATTTGTATAATCTACTATCGTTGATTTTGATCATTTTGAATAAAATATTTTATATCCAATATTTCACAAAGATTGCAAGTATGTGCTTAAACCCATTCCAATGTTTGTACTGTACCTGGCTAACAAATAAACAAATAAAGGCCACATATAGCCTTGTGGTATTAGCAATATGCTTTAGTGTACCTACTATAGTAAAATATTGCATATGGTATTTTGAATCAATAATTCATTCATTATATTTCCAATGATAGAAATGGTTCTTCTCAATATCAACTAACAATTCTATTTTCATATAAAAAATATTAGTTTCACTATTTTGTATAAGATAGACATATATTTTCAATTATAAATACTCGATATTCAGATCATGAAAATTCTTTATTTAGATGATCTATAAATCTCACATCATTTGAGATATGTTGTTTGTTTATGTAAGCTCTCTTCAAGCTTCTCTATGATATATGTCAATAAACGACAAACAAATATATATCAATATTTTACCACATTCTTTCAGAATGTTTTCATTGATACAAAAATCTTTGTAATCAAATACATTTCTCGAGATTTTCATCCATATGCTTCATGCATATATAGTCCTTCTAAGACTTCAATATAAATATTATTATAACGTTAATATATGCTTCAAACATATAGAGTCCTTCCAGGACTTCAATATCAAATATCATTATCACGTGAATATATGCTTTATGCATATAGAGTCTTTCCAAGACTTCAACATCAAATATCATTATCACATGAATATATGCTTCAAGCATATAGAGTCCTTCCAGGACTTCAGACTTTAATAATATTATCATGTAATTTATATAAGTAAAATATTACTATACGCATAAGACGTATGTGAAGTCCTTTTTCAAAAATTATCAGGCTAATATCAATATAATTTTCCCAAAGAATATAGACCAAGGTGTAATCACACAACGTACTAACCTATTCTTTGTTTGCCTTCAAACAATATTTAAGGGAAAGCCAACTGTCATGATTAATTCCTTGTAATTTCATTTCGTTTCTAATTTCAATTCTCATAGTGATGTGGGATTATATTATCTTCATAATACAATACAATGCTCCCCCTTAATCCCATCAACACATTTCATGTGCATTTATTTTTTGGTTGAATTGCGTCTTCGTCTTTTTTTTTTTTTGGCCAATTTTTCATTTGTCGACATGCATAAGTGGACTTCAATTCAAGATCCTCGATTTCTTTCATAAAATCAGTAACTGCTGCATTTTTTTTTTCAAAAATTTGATCATGATCAATTTTTCTTTCGGTTCCATTCTCTATCAAGAGTAGTATAACTGAGTGAGATCTCTTTATTCTCAACACTTTCAATACACAACATTTTCAGGTACCTGATACTCTCTTGGAGTAAAATTTCTCAGTTGTATTTTTAACTTTTTTGTCTTGATATCTTCATGATATCAAACAATATAAATATGCCAATTGGCATATTTTGCTCTTTGATCTTTGAAACCGATATATCTACCACGCTTCAAACGTGCAGTAGACTATATTCATTTACGTGTTTCTCAATTGAAACATCAATTCCATTAGGAGCATTGATAGCTGGTAGATATGACCGAGTCACTATCTTTGCATCTGACAATGCATTTCATAATCAATTTACAACTTTTTGCAAATGAATAATTTGTTGAACTTTTCGTTCACATTAATTTATACGAGGATCAATATGATAATGCTTTCCATAAATTGCTCATTTTTCAAGCTTTTGTTTTGCTCCCTTGATGCTGAGAATTTCATTATTTAGCGAAGCCTGCTATTGAAACATATTCCATCAATGGTCCACATATATAATATTTGATGAAATTTCAAATAATACATTCTCAACTTTCTTTATAGACCCATCTTTATGCGCTTGTGGGGGAGCAATTGAAACATATATTGGGCAAAATATTCTTAGATGGTCTTTGAATAATGGGGGGTATATAATTCAATCGGTTGGCTGTATGTGAAATTAAAAATTGTAGCATATAAATATAGCATGTCCCCAAGCAGGACTAGTCAACTTAGTTCGCAATAATATTGGTCTCGCAATTAGTTGTAAGTATTTAATGAAAGATACTACAAAATCATTTTGTATATATGTGTGAATCACATAATGCTCAACACTAATCCCAATTGACATACAACAATCATCAAGTGACTGGTATATAAAAACGCCTTCATTATCAAGAGGATTCTTTTGACTGTATAATTCATAAATTTTTCCTGTAATTGAATTATGTATATAAAAACTCTTGCAAATTCCATATATTTGGTGGATAATAACATACATGTGACTATCGTATTGAGACATCTATTAATACCATAAAATATTAAAATGATCCTCATAATAGAATAATATGCCCAAATATATCCCCTTGAAGCTTTTTCAAAATAAAAATGTAAGTTTTTCGATATCAATTTTAGTAGAAGATGACCTTTTGGATCAATTTTCATTGGGTACAAACAATACATAAAAATTCATTTAACAATAGAATCTTTTGATTCTTTAATGAGTAGGTAATTTGAATTTTCAATAATTCTTTTTTTTTTATCATCACCGCACTTGGATGTCTAAGACGATTATGCTAAAGTATAAACTCTTTGGATCAAATATCTTCTAATTTATTAATGGGTGTTCATAAGCATTTTTCGATAATTCCTCTTTCATTATCGATATACCCATATAAGTTATCCCTTAAATATAAGAAAACACTTGGATCACTATATCTTTATTAACATAATAATAGCTCTTCTAGAGTTTCAATAAGACTGGTGGTAGTAGAATATGTCATAAATAAATATGACAAGAAAAACGGTTAAACATAATATTAAGATATAGATCATCATTCAATATAAATTAATCAATATGATCCATTTTAACTCTTATAAATTTTTCATTCACTGATATTCAAGAAAAATTAAACTAAATATATTGGCATATCATATGTACTCATCAAATACCCAGATGAACCATATTTGTAGTAAATATCACTATTACTTTGAGATCTTATTTCTAGTGATTTCTCATTTCTAATACTTTTTCTCATTATTCTCCCCCGGGAATAAAGTTTATTTTTTCATCCAATAAATAAGAAATCAACAAAATCACAATTAATACTCTCATAGAAATAAATAATATATTCATTCGATAAGATATGTGCATCTAGGTATTTATTCTTCATATGAGAACAAAAAATTTATATTCTTATGAATAATATCATCCGAAATCATAAATCACAAGTTATCCAAAATAACCTAACATAAAGAAGTGATTTCTTTTCCTCGCTGACAAATAAGTTTTGTTGGTCCTTAATAACCTAAAGGGAGGGGGGGTGAATTAGGTTGTTTAGGCAAGGTTAAGCAATTTAAAATTTCTTAATATGGAGGCAATGTCTAGTAAGGATTGATAATACACTAGAAACTCTTGTAGGCGATTTATAAAACACTTGGTGAGCATATGAGTATTTAACACTAAATATGCAATTAAAATTTCAAGGTAAAATTTCAAATAGATATCTCAACAATTACCAAGCAATTAAGATGAGCAATATCCACACGAAAGTAAATAACTTGAAAATAAAGAGAATAGAGTAAGAGAAATCAAACACGATGATTTTCAAGTGGTTCGCACTCCCGGAGGCCTAGTCCACCACCTAAGGTCTTCTCTTCCCTTAGGATTTTAGTAACACTTCACTATGATGCTTCTTCAAATGTTGGTGAAGCAAGAACCAACTACAATTACTCTTGAGTCCACAAGAGTCATACAAGCTCCTTCAAATGTAGGTGAAACTTAACCTACTACTCTCTCTTCCTTTGAGTCCACAAAGGATTACAATACTTCTTCTCACAATGATTCTCTCAATCTATGTGAAAGAATGTATTACAAAGATTATGTGACAGAATAAATGACAATTGCAACTCCTATTTGAGTTTGATATTACACTTTGGAAAATGGCTTTGAATGCTCAAAAGATATGATAATGATAGCTCAAGATTTCTCAATAGGAATGATATGAAAGCTCTTTTGGAAATTTGAAAATTATGGGTTGGAGAGATGATATTGAAGGTGAGAAGGCATGGCTTAAAAAGAGGGAAAGATTAGACAAAAATCGGATTTTAAGCAAGATTTTCGGATTTTTCCGTTAACTCATCCGGGCGCTGAGGCACTGATCCGGGCGCCCGGAAAGAGCGTGTATCACCCGGAAAGGTCTTTTCTGCCGGGCGTTACACCTTCTATTCGGGCGACCGAAAAATGCCGATAACGCTCGGATGCCATAAAAAATGCTGAAAAGGTATTTTGAGCCCAGAAATATCTGGACATATTGAAAAAGAGATTTCTTAGCATTTTTAACATCCCAAAAAAATTTCAAACAGTTGAAAGGTATTTTTATAAAATGATTTTAAAAGCAAGAGTTTGAAATAAAAAATATTTTTTCTACGAAAGATTTTGAAATAAGAAAACATTTTTTTTTGGAGAAATTTTGAGCGATACAAATCATACTTAGGCAAGCGACAACTTTTAAGGCCGGTACCCCTTATGTCACCACTTCTCCTTCCTTGTGACTCCTTCTTTATCTACGAGTCAATAACTTGAATTCTTTAGGGCTTGGATACAATTTGATAGTGCTTGGTCTTTGATCCAAAAAGCTTTCTACTCTTGACTAAAACAACTTGATCCAATGTTGATGTAGACTTGCTTTGGAATGAAGGTCTTACAAAAAAATGCTAAAGCACAATTAAGATGTTTTGTTATTATCAAAATAAAGATTATAGACTTTTCAGGCCAACAATCTCCCCCTTTTTGATGATGACAAAACATTGAAGTTAACAAGCATGAAATAGTTGAAATTTAAAGAATAAAACTTGAATTGAGGTCTCCCCCTCAATTTGTGCTTGATAAAATTTAGTCTTGATCCTGAAAAGCAAAAACTCCCCCTGAATAAGTGCAATGATAGGCATATTTACTTCAATACTTTCTCCCTCTATTTGTCATCACAAAAGAGCATTCTATAGCAAATGAAGACAATAGTAGGTGACAATAGGCATAAGACAAGAGATAAGCAAGAAAAAATGCAACTCATTAATGACAAGAAAGCAAAAATATCCAACCAATGTTAAAAGATAAGGAAGAAAAACAGCTAAGGAGTGTTTGAAGAAAGATCCAACTGAAAGCAAAAAATAAATTGTTTGAGGAGAGAACACAACTTAAAGCATCCACAGACTAAGAACCAACGTGGTGATCATATAAAGCCTTCAGCATCTGCTCCATTCTGTCCAAACGAACATCTTGTGCATGCAGGTGTGCACGAATTTCATCAAGGGAGGAGAAGTGAGAGGAAGACGGTCTAGCCCTTTGTCCTTGAGAAGTGCCAACACCACTGCTGCCTTGCCGTTCCATAGGATCTCTAAAAGTAGTGGGGTCAACATCAAGGGATTCAAACACAAGAGGATCATCACTTGTATCATCACCAATATTGAGAACTCGAGAGTTATGAATTTTCAGCTTTTGGAGAGTGAGGCTAGTAACATTGAGAAGATAGGATCTATCACTAATGGCCTCAAACTCGTGATCTCGCGGAACTTCTAAAGACTCAAAAAGGTGAGTTAAGGGTACTCCATAAGCAAGTTGATTTTGAGCCTCCTTGGTATGAATGATATGATTAATGATGATGTGTGGAAGATTGATATGTTTAGCTTCATACATCAAATACATCAACAGTGCAGTGAATTTTGGAATTGAACCATCCTTAACTTCCCGTGGAATAATGACCTCATGAAGAATATAAAATAGCAGCTTCTTTTTTGGAGTGAGATCCTCAGTCTTAGGATATCCTAAGGAGCTTGTTCCTGTTCCTTCCCACATAAATTCTATAACATTGGCTTCTAAGTTTTCAAGAACACCTTCTGGCATACCTCTATATGAATAAAGTTTGGTGCCTTGATTAGGAATCCCAAAGGCTCTAGCAACAATACTTGCAGTTAATTCTAGTTCCTTAGAGTTAACTTGACTATTCAGTTTCATGGTGGTGAAGTCTAAGTTAACATAGTAATAGAATTCTCTAATCCATGCAATATTGCCTTTGTTTTCAAACCTTAACATAGGTAGCCACCCTTGAGCATCTAAAAGCCGATAAATTATAGTACCATTAAGCAATGTGGGAGGATCTAAAATCTTACCCCATAGGATGTTTTGTTGTGGAAAAGCATCTGGATTTACAATGATCTGAGGGCCTGAGGATGAAGATTCTCCTTGCTTGCATTTCCTGGAGTCAGCTTTTGGTGGTGCCATTTGAATTTGAAGCTTGGAGAAGCTTGTTAGAAGAAAGGGTTAGTTGAGGAATTTCACCGAACACCTTGTATACAAGTTTTTTCAAGGATTGGATAAAGAGGATTTTTAAAGCTTTGATGATGAAAATATAAGAGTTTGATGATTTAAAGAGTGTTTTGATACAAATAATGGTGAGTGATGGTGAAGATGTTGGTGATTAAATAGGAGAAATTGATAGAAGAAAGAGTTTATATTTGAGAATATGTGAAAAAGTGAGGAGAGAAGAATGAGATTTCGATTTTTCAAACAGCTCGATCCGGGCGATAGGCCCTTTTTCCGAGCGCCCAGATGAGGGCAGTAACGCCCGGCAGAGAACGAGGTGTCGGTCGTTACATGCTTCTTCCGGGCGAAAGCGAGGTGTCGGTCGTTACATGCTTCTTCCGAGCGCCCGGAAGAAGGCAGTAACGCCCGGATCACTATTTTGCCAAAAAATGCAATATTTCGTCAGGTTAAGTGACCCAAAGCATTCCTAGTTCCCTTCTAATAGCACAAAATTGATTCTCATGCAATGGTTTTGTAAAAATATCGGCCAATTGATGCAAAGAATCAACAAAAATAAGTTCAATATCCCCTTTTTGCACATGATCTCTTAGAAAATGATGACGAATTTCAATATGCTTAGTTCTAGAATGTTGAATATGGTTCTTTGATAGACTTATAGCACTTGTATTATCACACCTGATAGGCACATGATCATATTCGAGACCAAAGTCAAGTAAAGTTTGTTTCATCCATAGAATTTTTGCTACACAATTACCTATAGCTATATACTCTGCTTCTGCTGTTGAAAGAGCTACACTATGTTGTTTCTTACTAGACCATGAGACTAAGACATGTCCTAAAAATTGACAACTGCCGCTAGTGCTTTTTCTATCAATCTTACATCCCGCATAATCGGCATCGGAGTATCCTAGAAGTTCAAAAGATGTGCCTTTAGGATAAAAGAGTCCTAGATTGATGGTACTCTTAAGGTATCTAATAATCCTTTTTACAGCATTCAAGTGTGATTCTTTCGGAGAAGATTGAAACCGAGCACATAAGCATACAGAAAACATAATATCAGGTCTTGAGGCAGTTAAATAGAGAAGGCTTCCGATCATACCTCGATATTGCTTTTCATCAACAGATTTACCTTTTTCATCTTTGTCAAGTTTGATTGACGTTCCCATAGGAGTGCTCATTTCTTTTGCAGTTTCAAGCCCGAATCTTTTGATGAGTTCCTTAATGTACTTGGTTTGATTAATGAAGATCCCTTCTTTTGTTTGTTTGATTTGAAGTCCAAGGAAGAAATTTAATTCTCCCATCATGCTCATTTCAAATTCTTTGTGCATACATTCAGAAAAATACTTGCAAAGGGATTCATTAGTAGCACCAAAGATAATGTCATCAACATAAATTTGAACAAGCAAGATGTCTTTAGCTTTTCTTTTTACAAATAAAGTAGAGTCTAGTTTACCTCTAGAGAAGTCGTTGTCAAGTAGATAATTACTTAATCTATTATACTATGCCCTAGGTGCTTGTTTAAGTCCATAAAAAGCCTTTTGAAGTTTGAATACATGACTTAATAAATTTGTATTTTCAAAACCGGGTGGTTGTTCAACATAAACTTCTTCTTGAAGATATCCATTTAAGAAAGCACTTTTGACATCCATTTGATAGAGTTTGAAGTTCATAAAACATGCATATGCTAGTAACATTCCAATGGATTCAAGTCGAGCTACTGGTGCAAAGGTTTCTTCATAGTCTATTCATTTTTCTTGATTATATCCTTGAGCACCTCATCAGCCTTATTTCTAGTTACATTACCGGATTCATCTAGTTTGTTTCGAAAAACCCATTTTGTACCAATAATCGGGTAATTACTAGGTCTTTCAACTAAGGTCCAAACTTGATTTCTTTCAAATTGATTAAGCTCTTCTTGCATAGCAATAATCCAATCATCATCCAATAATGCTTCTTTTATATTTTTAGGTTCAATTTGAGATATAAAAGCTACATGTTCACAAAAAGTATTCAGATTGGAACGAGTTCTTACACCTTGTGATGGATCCCTAAGGATTTGATCATTTGGATGATTTTTGACAAATTTCCAACATTTTGGAAGATCTTGATTTGTTGATATGATTTGATCATTTGAAGTTGGTTGTTCTTCCTCTATTTGAGTATCAATTTGATTGCTTGTGGATGTATTGCCTTCTTCACTTGTCGGAATAGGTCGACTTTGTTCTTCAACTTGTTGAAAGCTCATATTATCTTCTTCATCCTTTCTTGACATAAATGGGTTAGTTTCATCAAAGTTAATATGCATAGATTCCTCAATTACAGAGGTTCTTTTATTGTAAACTCGATATGCCTTGCTTCTAGAAGAGTATCCAATAAAAATACCTTCGTCGGACTTTGAATCAAACTTACCAAGATACTTCTTATTATTTAAGATGAAGCCTTTACATCCAAAAACTTTAAAATGTGAGATATTTGGAGTACATCCTTTCCATAATTCATATGGAGTTTTTTTTAGAGAATGCCTAATTAAAACTCTATTTAGAGTATAGCAAGCCGTATTGACAACTTCTCCCCAAAAATATGTAGGCAAGTTGTTTTCTTTCAACATTGTTCTTGCCATTTCTTGTAAAGTTCGGTTTTTCCTTTCAACAACCCCATTTTGTTGAGGAGTTCTAGGAGCCGAAAAATTATGCTCAATGTCATTTTGTTCACATAATTTCACAAAATATGCATTTATGAATTCCGTGCCTTGATCACTGTGAATGCATGAAATATAGTATCCTTTCTCATTTTGCACTCTTTTACAGAATTTTGCAAATTCATTAAAAGCATCACTTTTGAAAGCAAGAAACATCACACATGTGTATCTAGTTTAATCCTCAACAATAACAACAACATATCTGGATCCTCCTAGACTTATTACATCCATTGGTCCAAAAAGGTCCATATGAAGTTTTTGTAGAGCTTTTGATGTAGACACATGGCTAATGGTTTTGAAAGATACTCTATGTTGTTTTCCAAATTGGCATGCATCACATAAATGATCTTTTTCAAACTTGGTCTTAGGAAGGCCTCTCACAAGATCCTTTCGAGAAAGTTTACCAAGTAGATCCATACTAATGTGTCCTAATCTTCTATGTCATAACCAAGAACTTTCATTTGTTGTGATTAAGCAATCAATATTTTGGCATGATATACTTTCAAAGTCAATAATATAGACATTTTTATGTCTATTTGCAGTAAACAACACATTTTTCATTTTGTCAAAAATGGTGCAACATGATGATTTAAATTCAACTAGATAATCATTATCACATAGTTGGCTTACACTAAGCAAATTATGTTGCAATTCTTTCACAAGTAGTACATCATGAATGGATATTTTGTTTCCAATACTACCTTTACCAATGATTTTACCTTTTTCATTATTTCCAAAACTCACAAAACCTTTGTAATTTTTGATAGGCTCATAGAAAAGAGATGGATCACCGGTCATATGCCTTGAACATCCACTATCAATGACCCAATTTCCTTCATACTTCATCCTTAGGGTAACCTATATACAAAAACAAAATTTAGGTCCCCAAGTTCTATTGGGTCCTATATTGTTAGTATTGACTTTTAACACTTTTGATAATCTATTTTGGTTTAAGCCAAGAAGGAATTTTGGAGTCTCTACCTATTTCGAAACTTACAATGTGATGTTATGTGACATTGTCTTTCACAATAGATGCATGTTTTTTGAAATCCTTTAGATGTTGATGCTTCATTTGTAGATGATGATGCTTTAACAAAATAGCTTTTTAGAGATTTTTGTTTTGAAGAAGGTTCATATCCTAATCCACTTTTATCAAAAGCCATTTTTCGAGAGCCAAACATTTTATCAAGGTTTTCTTTTCTTTTTGTAAATCTTACAAGGTTTCTATTTAATCCTTGATTTTCTTTTTCAAGCTTTTCAATTTTTGTTTGAAGATTATTATTTTCGAAATGAATTTTAAGTGCTTCTTCATGAGCAAAATTTCGATCTTTTTAAGCAACTTATTTTCTTCTTTTAAGGTATTATTTTCTTTTTGAAGTTCATGTATCTTAATAATTGAAATTTCAAAACTATCATGCATTTTTGAGAATTCATTTTGTAATTCTTCAAAAGAACATTCATTTTCAATTAATGAGCTAGATGTGTAATATTCGGAGTTAAAAGAAGAACATATCTCATCATCTTCTTTTGTCATAAGACAAACGATGTTTGCCACTTCTTCATTTTCACTTTCCTCACCGGTTGATGCATCGTCATCAACGTATGTTGCCTTCAAGGCTTGTCCTTCCTTGGTTTTGTTTAGTTTTGGACAATTTGCTTTTATATGACCCGTCTTGTCACAATTGAAGCACCTTCCTTCTTCTTTTGATTTGTTTTTTCCTTTGTTCATAAACCTATTGTAGGGAGCTTTGCTTACCTTTTTGAATTTAAGAAATTTCTTAAAGTTCTTTGTAAGAAGAGCTATCTCATCATCATCTTCTTTGTTTTTTTCTTCTTCATCACTTGAGTAACCTTTGATGCAAAAAGCGCAAGTGACTTTTTATTATTCCTTTTTTCTTCTTCTCGATCTTTCCTCTTTAACTCATGGCTCATAAGAGATCCCATAAGTTCGCTAAGAGTGAGAGTTTTAAGGTCTCTAGCTTCTTCAATAGCCGTTACTTTAGCTTCCCATGGCTCGGTTAAGCTTCGGAGAACTTTTCCTACCAATTCTTCATTAGAATACTCTTTTCCAAGAGATTTTAGAGCATTAACAATATCAGTAAATCTAGAAAACATTTGTTCTATATTTTCATCAAAAGACATTTTGAACATTTCATATTTATGAACAAGCATCTTTATTCTAGTTTCTTTAACTTGGTTGGTGCCCTCATATGTGACTTCTAATTGATCCCAAATTTCTTTAGCACTTTTGCATCCGGAAATTTTATTGAACTCATTTGAATCTAAAGCAAGATATAACATATTCATAGGTTTATAGTTTCTTTCACACATTTTGAAGTCATCATCATTATAATCTTTTTTCGGTTTGGGAGTAGTGATACTTTGTTCTCCTTCCTTTTTAGTTAAAGTAGGATTGATTGGTCTATTTTTTATCACATTCCAAACTCTTATGTCATTTGCTAGAATATAGATTCTCATCCTAGTTTTCCAAAAAGAATAGTTTGTTCCATTAAACAATGGTGGTCTAAAGGAAGATTATCCTTCAACTATATTAGACATTGATGAACTTGCCATAGGGATCCTCTACTAGATGTTAAGCTATATGTAGAGTACTAGCTCTTGATACCACTTGTTGGTCCTTAATAACCTAAAGGGAGGGGGTGAATTAGGTTGTTTAGGCAAGGTTAAGCAATTTAAAATTTCTTAATATGGAGGCAATATCTAGTAAGGATTGATAATACACTAGAAACTCTTGTAGGCGATTTATCAAACACTTGGTGAGCATATGAGTATTTAACACTAAATATGCAATTAAAATTTCAAGGTAAAATTTCAAATAGATATCTCAACAATTACCAAGCAATTAAGATGAGCAATATCCACACGAAAGTAAATAACTTGAAAATAAAGAGAATAGAGTAAGAGAAATCAAACACGATGATTTTCAAGTGGTTCGTACTCCCGGAGGCCTAGTCCACCACCTAAGGTCTTCTCTTCCCTTAGGATTTTAGTAACACTTCACTATGATGCTTCTTCAAATGTTTGTGAAGCAAGAACCAACTACAATTACTCTTGAGTCCACAAGAGTCATACAAGCTCCTTCAAATGTAGGTGAAGCTTAACCTACTACTCTCTCTTCCTTTGAGTCCACAAAGGATTACAATACTTCTTCTCACAATGATTCTCTCAATCTATGTGAAAGAATGTATTACAAAGATTATGTGACAGAATAGATGACAATTGCAACTCCTATTTGAGTTTGATATTACACTTTGGAAAATGGCTTTGAATGCTCAAAAGATATGATAATGATAGCTCAAGATTTCTCAATAGGAATGATATGAAAGTTCTTTTGGAAATATGAAAATTATGGCTTGGAGAGATGATTTTGAAGGTGAGAAGGCATGGCTTAAAAAGAGGGAAAGATTAGACAAAAATCGGATTTTAAGCAAGATTTTCGGATTTTCCCGTTAACTCATCCGGGCGCTGAGGCACTGATCCGGGTGCCCGGAAATAGCGTGTATCGCCCGGAAAGGTCTTTTCTGCCGGGCGTTGCACCTTCTATCCGGGTGACAGAAAAATGCCGGTAACGCCCGGATGCCATAAAAAATGCTGAAAATGTATTTTTAGCCCAATATTTGGGCATATTGAAAAAGAGATTTCTTAGCATTTTTTAACATCCCAAAAAAAATTTCAAACAGTTGAAAGGTATTTTTATAAAATGATTTCAAAAGCAAGAGTTTGAAATAGAAAATATTTTTTCTACGAAAGATTTTGAAATAAGAAAACATTTTTTTTTTTGAGAAATTTTGAGCGATACAAATCATACTTAGGCAAGCGACAACTTTTAAGGCCGGTACCCCTTATGTCACCACTTCTTCTTCCTTGTGACTCCCTCTTTATCTACGAGTCAATAACTTGAATTCTTTAGGGCTTGGATACAATTTGATAGTGCTTGGTCTTTGATCCAAAAAGATTTCTACTCTTGACTAAAACAACTTGATCCAATGTTGATGTAGACTTTCTTTGGAATGAATGTCTTACAAAAAAATGCTAAAGCACAATTAAGATATTTTGTTATTATCAAAATAAAGATTATAGACTTTTCAGGCCAACAAGTTTGTTAATGAGAATATTGATAAAATACTCCAAATAAATATTATAGGAAGGTAAGTAAAGATAATCAAACTTACCGAATCATGAGAATAATATCATAACCTTCAATAAATAATTATAAGATAGATATGATAAATTCGTAACCTTAAATAAAATGTGAACTACAAACAAAAGAAAGATGTTCAATATTCAAATATCTAAAATACAATTTTTCTTAACAAAAGATTCAGATCTATGGAGTAGATCCTTTCTGCAACAATTTTAACTAAATTTTACATCTCTATTTTATATTTTATGCAGATAATGAGGATAAAAATAAGATATATAATAATTAACAATTCAACAAATATTAGCTTGGTAATAAAATCATCCTTCATTGCTAATCTCGAAAAAAATTTCGGTGTTGAAGATAAATGATGGGATGAGAGAAAGATAATGGAGAAGTGGAGAGTGCAGTACAATGAGGAAGAGAAAGAATAAAAAGGGTACTGGGTCAAACCCTAATTGTTGGGTCAAATGAATAGTATCGTGAATAGTGATCTATGTGAACAGTACAACTTGAATAGTACTGCATGAACAGTAACCACCGACATGAGTTCTAACTATACAATTTATTAGGAGCTAACATATAACAAAATAAAAGAGTTTGTCATATTTAGATAACGAAAATCAATATTAAATATATTGTAATAAGAAAATTAAAGTTAGATAAAATAAATACATAAACGGAATAAATAAATTAGGACAATTAAAGTTAGATGCAATATCGTAAATACATAAATAAAGAAAATTAAAGTTAGATATAATAACGTAAATACGTAAATAAAGAAAATTAAAGTTAGACGCAATAACGTAAATACGTAAATAAATAAATAAAATTAAAGTTAGATGCAATAATGTAAATACTTTTAAAAAATTAAAGTTAGATTGCATAAAGTAAATACGTAAATAAATAAAGAAGATTAATGTTAGATTCAATAAAGATGTATTAGGTATGTAAAGAAATATTAAATGAAAGAAATGTTAAACAGCACCAGATGAACAGTACCATGAATAGTATCGTGAGAACAGTAACCACCAACAGTTACTATTTCAACCATTATGCTCAAGTCATCATTTTTGCACTCTTATAGATAATGAAAAGTTAAGTCCAAGAGTTATTTCATATCATGTACTTTTGGAAAAATTTGAATCGGTTACTTTGTGCGCTGTTGTTATAGCAGAGTTTCGTGTTGATAACATATTATAAAATAATTACTATAAAGACAATAATATAAGAAAGAGCTGAGAAAAACTGAGAGAGTTTTATTGATTTCACTGTAAACTATAAATTACAATAATTTCTATTTATAGGAGAAATGAAGTTACTATGCAGTTGACTACTATTTATACAGTACCACTATTTGAATATTCGGTGGCTACTGTTCATAAGTTGACTACTATAAATAGTGCCCAACAACTACTATTCACTAATATCCAAAATATCTATATCATAATAATAAGTAGATTATAATCAAGATGTAATTATTTTAAATTATTAATATAATTATAAAAAATTAAAAATTATTAAATTATATTTATAATATTATAATATTGCGATAAATTAAAAAGATAAGTTTGACACACATATTGCCTGTCCCGCTCGTACCGTTTCCTTTTTTTTTCTTTTTTTTTTCTTCTTTTTTTGAAGGGGATCTCAAAGCCAAAATTAAAGACAAAGCAGTGAGAGATTGCAAAAAGAAAGTTTCCATAGACCATAGCTGAACCATGAAGAACTCTGCAAATTCAGCAATATCAATCGAAAGAGATGATCACAAGAGGAAGAAACAAGCCGAATAAAAACCAGTAGATCATTTTCAGAGGCTGCCAAATGAGCTTGTGGTCCAAATATTTGACAAAGTCTGTGAAGCCAAATGGCTTTGGGTGTGCTATCTAGTGTCTAAGCGCTTTGCTGCTCTTGTACTCCAAACCCATGTTGTATCTTTCAAAGTACTTGGTTGGTCACATGAAAATTTACCCCCACCTCATTTTCTTGCAGTTATTGTCCCTTTGGTGCACAACTTCCTCAAGAAATTCACTGGTGTTCAATCTCTCCATGTTGAAGTTGTTTATGGTGAAAATCTCAAGGTGGGTGATGAGTATTTAACCAAGTGGAAGTGGAAGACCATGGGCAATGCAGAAAGCTTCGTTTTAATGGCAGCAAAAAGGGTTACAGCAGCTAGTCAATTTCCACGTGATGAACTTGAAATTGATCATTTGATGTCTTGTAATGATTTGATTTCAAGGTGGAAGCTGTTGGATTCAATTCTAGGAGCTTTTCCAAAGCTGAAAGAGGCTGTGGTGACGGATTCTGCAAACCAAGGTCGGGTTATTGTTGAAGAAGTTGATCTTGATAAAATGAGAAGCTGTAAAAAGAAAACTGGAGCACGCTATTGCTCAAAGATATGGTATCAACGCGAGCTGAAATTACCCTTGTCTGGATTTGTCTGGATTTGTAATGGAAAGGGCAGTGCTTCATATAATTAAAGGCTTTGGGGTTGATGATGCTTCTCTAGTTGAAAATGCTTTTGAGGAGAAAGAGTTTTGTGAAGCTGCAATGGAGATGTTGAAGGGAAAACCACTTCATGATCAGCCTTGGTTTTACTGAATTGTTGCCCATCAGTTGGGGAAAATTTCGGGGTTCGTCTATACTCATCGATCAATCTCTTGTTATATTATTGGTGAAATTTATACGTATAAGTGATCTTAATTTAAACCGATTGAAGAGTTTTCCGACGTTTCATTTCTGCAGTTGCTAGTGATCGTCACTAGACGTCTATCTATGCAGGTGGTGGGTAAAAATTAGGAGCCAGTGGTGCTTATGCTCATCTTATATATCTTTATATTATTTTCTCCTTTGTGTTCCTGATAATTTGGTGTTTTAAGTTTTGTCTAAATGCTTTTCTCTGACGGATTTCGAGTTGGAAGTAGAAGAGACCAAGTGCATTTTCTTATTCTCTTAAGCGCGTTGCTTATTTTGTTTACTAAATCCATACCATTATTTTCGACACTTTTTTAAGTCTAGCATGTGAATAGCACTTTTAATGTTTTCAATAAATAGGTAACGGTGAAACTTGAATTCGGGTCCTTTTTTAAGTCTAAGCAAAGCTTTCATGTAGACCTTCTAAGCTGTATGCTGAACAAGTATCTCTCAAATTTTGTTCCTTTCATTCTCTCTAGTCTAGCTATGTTGAGCTTTATTCAGAATTACAATCATACTTGAGGAGTCAGTTAGTCCAAAGCTTAGAGAAGCTGAGATGATAAAGAGTAGAAGGCAAGGTAGAAACAATCAAGAGTTAGATAAAATGGTCAAAATAATAATCTATTATAATTAAAAGTTTTGAATTTGATCACGATTTTAGCCTCCGTGGATGTTGTTTAACACTTAATAATCCACCTTATCTTAGGAAGGGACAGGGCATTACAAAACAAGTTCATAGAGTCTTGGACTTGTCATGTTTAGGTTATCCACATTGCCCAATGTGACTTGTCACGTCTATTGCTCAAGTTAAATTGAAAGTTGATCCTTCACTACTGATTTAATGCAGGAATTTCATGCATGCAGTAATATAAGAGAAGGAAAAAAAAATTAAATATTTTTTTAATAATGTATAGGTCTCGTATACGAATGAGACTCATGCATTAAAATTGAAGTGGTGGGACTTAGCACGTTTTTAAGTCCCACCCGTTAGGGAAGAGGCCAACGTGAGTTTGCATCATTCTTGAAAATTAAAAGCCTTTGGTTCAGTTTTCAAAAGTACTAATTGCTCTCAAAATAATCAAAATGAGAAAAAAGAGTATGCAAATGCAAATTGGAAGATTTCAAAACTGTTTCTCAAAAATTGAAGTCATAAGGAACCAGTTTTCCGGAAACATCATTCTAATTCTTTTTTTTTTCTTCATACAGTGGTCTTTGTTTTCAACTCACAAATCCTTTAAAGTGATAAAGAAAATGTTACAATGCATTAAGAGAAAATTATAAGAACAATTAATTGAAAACACTATAGACAGGAATTAAAGCAAATGGAAAGGAAATGTCTTTCAAATAAATGATCAAATTGTGTTTTACATGTGTGTCTCACACGACACAAAATTGCCAAACACGAGTTACATTGTCATTTAAAAGAATAATAATTACTAAGAGTTCTTTAAATGAAAAATACAGGCTACAAGTGTGTTAGGTGTTCGTCTTACAAGTATTCATGAAGCTCACTCTTTCACTCTAACACATGGATCCCTGCATTGAGATGGGCAAATAAGGGTTTGTGTCTAATCATATATTGCCCGAGACGTTTTGAAAACTTTTGAGTGTGTTAGACTAGTATAGCACGTGTGCCATCTAGCCTCAACAACGTCTCTTTATTAACTCAATTGGGCTAAAAAGCTACCTCTGCCAACTTACCACTACCCACAGATAACGGCAAATGCTGCAGATAAGTTACATGGACAGATTCCTAGTGTCCAAAGATAGTGCCCTTATACCACTATACTATTCATCTAGCTCGATTTATTTCATAAAAGAAAGAAGAGCAAATCTCATAATTAGTTCTCATTATTTATAAGTTTTAGATTAATTTCTTTGTTTTAGAAGTCATGCGGTTAGTTGTCAATGTTTATAAACGTCTCACCGTTAGTCCTTATTATTTGTAAATATCTCACCATTAATCGTTATAATTTACAAAAGTCTCACAATTAGATCTCATTATTTAAAAGGTCCTCCAATTAGTCCCTAATATTAACTAAACGTTAAAAATTTAACAGATTTCAAGGGTATAATAGTCTCACTATTAGTCTCTATTATATACAAAAGTCTCACTATTAATTCATTTTGTTTTAAAAATCACGCGATTAGTTCTCATTATTTATAAAACTCTCATAATTAATCCCCATTGTTTGTAAATAAATTACAAGGACAGACTCCAGGCTCCTAGTGTCCAATTATAGTGCCCCTATACCATTGTACTATTCATCTAGCTCGATTTATTTCGTAAAAAAAGAATTTTAAAACGTGCTATGGTTTAGTCCTTTTAATGTATATTTTTTTCTTTGCTAAATTAGCAAGCAAAAAGTTTCACTATAAAAAAGAAATGTTCAAAACCCTTGAAGCTTTTAATTTTCCAAACATCTTCATCAACTGGATTAAGAACTGCATTACATCCACTAGTTTTTCCATTTCCTTCTGGTTATTTCAAAGGAGAACGTGGCCTTAGGCAAGGCGATCCAATATCGCCTAATCTGTTTGTTCTTGCAATGGAAGTTCTCACAGGGATCTTCAACATTATTTCAGATTGGCGCGAATTCAAACACCATCTCAAGTGCAAATCTAGTAATTAAGTTGAATCATCTTCTCTTCGCGGATGACTTGTTAATCTTCTGTAAAGGTGATCTTTCTCATGCCTCCCTTATCAAGAATGGTCTTAACTTCTTTCAAGCAATTTCGGGACTTTCTGTCAACCCCGAGAAAAGTAAATTTTTTGTTGGTGGAAGCAATGATCAGTACTTGAGAAGAGGACTTATTGATATTCTGGGGTTCAATATTGGAAAGTTGCCAATTAAATACCTTGGTGTCCCCTTGGTTGCTGGAAGACTTTTGAAATCCCATTGCAAATCTATTGTGGATCGTATTAATTACAAAGAGAGTTGCCAACTGGAAATGTTCTAAACTCTCTCATGCTGGTAGATTACAACTCATTCAATCTATTTTGAGCAACATCCATTCTTTTTGGGCTCCTCCCAAAAGGCATTCTTGAAGAAATTGAAAAGATACTTGCAGCTTTTCTGTGGAACTCAAATTCAGGCAGCAAGGCTAAAATTGCATGGGATGTGGTTACAAGGAAAATTGATGAGGGAGGTCTTGGGATCCGTTGGTCTTGAAGATACTAACAAAGCAGCAGTCCTCAAGCATCTTTGGATCATCAACACCAAGCAAAAATCAGTTTGGGGAAGATGGATTCACAATAACTATCTTAAATTCCACAATATTTGGAATCTTCCCATGCCATCCAATCCTTCTTGGGCATGGCGGAAAATTCTCCAACTTAGAGCTCTAGCCAAGGACTACATGATTCATATTATTGGTAACGGCAAAAACACTCTATTTTGGAAAGATTTTTGGCATCCATTGGGTATTCTTGAAAATGCTTTTGGCACGGATGTGATCATGGAGTCGGGGGCTGATCTTAATGCTAGAGTACTGGATTCTTTCATTCGCAGCAATGATTGGGCTTGGCCAACCAACAGTTTAATCTTCCAATTCATCCATGAGAATCTTCAATCCCTTAAACCGAAATGCTCAAGGGAAGACAGAATTGCTTGGGGTGAACTCACCCAACGGCAAATATAAGACCTCTTTAGCTTGGGAACTCATCAGGACTCCTCATCCTACTGTGAATTGGAATAAAACTATCTGGTTCAGCAAGGCGACCCCACAGCACTCCTTTTGTACTTGGTTGTATTGGCTTCACAGACTTCCCACCAAGAGAAGACTGATCAGCTGGGGATGAAATCTGAACCCCTTGTGTGTGTTTTGTCATTCTTGCACAGAGGACAAAGAACACCTCTTTCATCTGTGTTCTTTCACAAGAAGAATTTGGCTTAAAGGCTGGCACAAGGTGAAAGGCCCCAGATACTCTAACTGGTCACAATGTGAAGCATGGATTAATCAGTTTTCTTGCAAGGACAAGTTTCAATCCTTTTGCACTAAATTGTTCCTCGGAGCCTTCATCTTTCACATTTGGAAAGAGAAGAATAATCGTATTTTCAATTGTAATACTTTCACGGATGATCAGATTTTTTAAAATATTACTTTTGATGTTAGAACGAAATTTTACATGTATAGGAAATAAAAAATATAAGCATCAAATAAGGAATTCATAGCAGAAACAAATATAAGATAAGATGATAGCTGCCAGGATTGGATTTTAATAATCAAAACTTTTATAAACACCACTAGCTCCAATTTTTACCTATGACAAACACATGCATAGACAGAAATTTAGAGACTATTACCAATAAGTGCAGACAAAACACAATATAGATGTCGGATTTTCTTGGAAACATATAAATGATCGAACTTAATGTTTGTGTGGGGGTGTACGTCACACACATTAATTAAACGTTTTTAAGACTGACCCATAGATGTCTAGAGACTATTACAGATCCATAACTGCAGAGAAAAAACCAATATAGACGTCTACAAACTATTACTAATAACTGCAGACAAAAAAAGTAAAGAGGCTCCTAATAGCTAGCAAAATGCAGTTCCCTCATAGATCAATCAATCTGATGACTCCACTTCAGTGAACCAAGGCTGATCAAGAAATGGTTTCCCCTTCAACATTTCCATTGCAGCTTCACAAAACTCTTTCTCCTCAAAAGCATTTTCCTTTGACTATACTAAGTGTTGCTCCTTCCATAACAAAACCAGTCAATGGCAGTTTCAGCACAGGTTGATACCACAACTTGGAGCATGCTGCAATACATTTTCTACACTTGTTTTTCCTTCTCATCTTATCAAGATCAGCTTCTTCAACAAAAAGTCGACCTCGCTTTGCAGAATCTGTCACCACAGCTTCTTTCAGCTTCGGAAAAGATGAAGCAATCGAATCCAACAGCTGATACCTCATCTGGGAATCCTTTGTATGATCAAGCATCTTAGAAGACAGTGAGTAAATTTCATCACGTGGAAACTTACTTGCATTACCAACTTGTTGTTGATGATTATTGCCAGCTGCAATAACCCTTTTTGCTGCTAAGAAAATGAAGCTTTCTTGATTGGCCTTGGCCTTCCACTTGGTCAAACACTCATCATCATCAACCCCTTGTGGCCTTTCAGCAAAAACAACTTCGACATGAAGAGATTGAACACCATTGAATTTCCTGAGGAAGTTGAACACCATAGGGAGAATCACTGAAAGAACATGAGCTGAGGGTGGATTTTCAAGTGACCAACCAGGGATTTTGAAAGACAAAGCGTGTGTTTTGGGAACAAGAACAGCAAAGCGTTTAGAGACTAGATAGCACATGCAAAGCCATTTGGCTTCAGAGACTTTGTCAAATATTTGAACCACAAGCTCATTTGGCAACCTCTGGAAATGATCCACCATTTCTTCTTCTTCTTCTTCAGCTTCTTTCTTCCTCCTTTCATGATCCTCCATTGTTGAATTTGCTAAGCTGTTCATGATATAGTTGTAGACCCTTTGTTTCTTGATTGCTTTCTTGCTTGTTTATGTTGAAATGAGGAGTCTATTAATGCTTTCACTGTTTTGTCTTACATGGGTGCTTTTTGACCAACACGATGGTACGAGGTGTGCCAGACACCTCTGTCATGTTTGAATCTCAACGGTTGGTTATTTACTCAATCTGGGATGCTGCCTCTGCATATCTGACCACAAAAAAAAAAAAAAAAAAGGGAAAACAAACAGCTACCTCTGCAAGCAGAGATTCCAACCAGCAGAGCAAATTTGCATGGGATAACCAAAATGTACGTTCTTTACACTTGCCACTACCATAGAGAACGACAAATACGGGAATAGATTTGTAGATAACGTTATGAGTAAGATCTATAAATATCACAAATAGTCTCTAATATTTATATTTTTTATCAATTTCATTCATATTTATTTTAAAAGTAACACACTTAATTTTCAAAGTTTGCAAAAAATTTTAATTTGGTTCTCAATATTTTTATTTTTTTTAATTTCGTCTTCATTATTTGAAAAGTGACGCTTTTAGTTTATAAAAAAATCAATTTAATCCCTGTCTGAAAATTTGATTTGTGGTCCGCACATAAACCTTTGGGGACTAAAGTGAAAAAAAGTGAAAATATTGGAGACTAAATTAAAATTTGTTGTAAACTTTAGAGATTAAGCGTTTTACTTTTAAAACAA
The DNA here is from genome assembly GCA_037974665.1 of Ehretia macrophylla. Classification (NCBI taxonomy): domain Eukaryota; kingdom Viridiplantae; phylum Streptophyta; class Magnoliopsida; order Boraginales; family Ehretiaceae; genus Ehretia; species Ehretia macrophylla. The sequence goes on along the minus strand of CM075781.1, from coordinate 38,551,805 downwards.
TGGGGACAAATTTGAGAAAAAAAAGTATAAATACAAACATTGAGGACCATTTGCAAAATTTATCCTTTTGAATTCTTAATATAATTATGATAAAATGACATAAATAATACATAATTGTTGAATTTTATTTATAATATTATGATATTATAAAAAGATCTTTACCCGATAAATGCACGAAGAGGACTTACAAGGACAGACACCCAATTTTTCTTTTCTTTTCTTTTCTTGATCAACTTACGATTCCTAATGTCCAAATGTAGTGCCTCCGCACCATTGTACTATTAACCTAGCTGGAATTTTATTTTATTTTTGTTTTGCTTGAGAAGTGAACTCCAAATACATGAGTCAAGGCATTTCTTTGTAGGGAATAATTTACAAACGCTTGGCCTTTCTGAGCTTAACATATAGTGATAATAACACGTATTATTAGTAATAGAACCCCAACATATTTTTTGCAGTCTCGCATGCTTCTTTTCAACGTTTTTAAGAAAATCTCCATTTACTTTGCATTTTGCAGTTATGCTAAATTGCTTATCTGAATTCTAGAGTGAAGAATCCTAGCTTGCTATTCCTTTTTTATTTTTGAGTGAGAATAGAAAGAATCAGACAATTCTCATAGGAATATCATAAAGGTAAATTTCCTTGTGATATGCTTTCCCACATTGTGAGAAAATGGTGAAATATTACAATTTTTTTGTTGTAAATTAATGGTGAAAGAAATATTTCTTTTTTACGTCACAAGTATACCGTAACATATTCGTAGGATTATAACAATAATAAATTAGGTGGTGAAATGTTACAAAATCATCATTTAACAATATCAAGAGTCCAATTAAGAGGTGTTAGATTATATTTTCTTTGCAACTCAATCCGCTATTCGCTTCTCAAATCTTCTCACAAGACTAAAGGTAGCCCAAGGAATTATTGAATGGAGATGATGAAGTCTTGAAAAAAAAGGCACTCAGTTACTTACTAAATCGAAGTAGTAATAGAAAAACCTTTAACATGTGAACGTTTTCAAACGTACAAACATCCTGATGCGCGTATGCTGCCTGAGCTCCACATTAAACTCACCTGTCACATACACATCATCCGTTTTCTATTCCAACCCCAAACAATCATGCTTTGTCAAGCATGTCAATCATGTAAACATGATGCACCTTTCCTTGTACAACACCACAATCCTGTATCATGCCAAATGTTTCTCGGCCCCTTCCACAACCCCTCTGCTTGAGAAGTAGCCGATAGAACAGTGACAAAAATCGAATGACCACTAGTTGTCAATCAGATAAAGCAGCTCAACAGCTTCTTTACCATAACCTGGAATGGCAGTAGTCCAGGGCACAACATTCCGCTCCTTCATCAGATGAAAAATTTCGCGCGCCTGTCTCGCTCCCACGCCTTGCATATATATCAATCAGTGCAGCACCAAGAATCACATTCAAATAAAATCCATTGCTCTTCCCCTGCCTGAGCACACACACAAAAGTACTGTTGTAGAATCAAACTTGACACCCAAATTTCTCAACTTCGGAAACAATCCAATAGCCTCCTCTGTAAACTGGTTTTGCTTATAACACGATATCATCATCTTCCACGCGACAACACTCCTCTCAGGCATTTAAAAACTGTCAGTGTCATAAAGTATAAGAGAATGCATTTTTCTGTTAATAAAGACACTGTGAACTACCTTAGGCAGCAAATCTAATTTTACGAGCAAAACAGAAACACTCGCAGACAAAAAAGTATACTATACGATATGCAACTGAAGATAAGTCCCGTCTTCTTAATACAAAAAAAACTAAGAAGAAACAGATTTTGTCTGCTAATGAAATAAATTGGAAACATGGCTTTATTAGAGAGACTATTTCTTAATATATACAACATTAAATGTGTAACATGGCAGGATAAGAGAGAGAAAATCAAAAGTGAAATATTTCTTCCCTCACAAAATTGCAGCTCCAGTAAATGATATAGGAAAAAATCCATTGCCCGCATTTCTGCACTCTACATGCAGGTTTCTCTTTCCTTCACAATGAGTAAACGAAACACTTGTCTTCTTTCCGCTGCACTTTTATGAGTCAATTTCAGTAATGGTAAGTGTGAACATTGTACATGTGGGCAGTCATATTCAAGGATTGAAGCATGGCCTCCCCTTGTGTGTTAAAGTTGAATACAGTCAGTCCACCATTATTCACCTCAAATGCACGGAACCTGAAGAAGTTGTCAAGTAAAGTCAATTCAGTTGAGTTAGAATCCGTTTTAGATAGCATCTAGTACACCGTATGATATTGAAGCCACATATCCCAACGGAAAAAAAAAAAAAAAATTGTCCATATCCAGAGAAGAGTTCAGCTGCATATCATTCTCACTTTGGTCAAAAATATTAACTAATTAGCTGGCTATAATGCTCGTGCTAGCTCCAAATTACACCCATCCCTTTAGGAAAAAAGAAAAAGGAAATGTACCATTGACTTCTCCAGAAATGCTATAAAACTAGAATATGACTAGATACAATTAGCCTCTTCTTCTTGTAATACTAGTTCATACCTCTCTGGGCCAAGTCCAAGAGCCGTGCAGATCAGTGCCCTCAACATCGATTTATGAGTGACAACCAAGAATTTTTCTCCCTGATAAATGAACACAATAATGAAAGTTGCAGAATGGTCAGGTGACAATTTCAGGTGCTATGTACAAAATATGAAGATAAGAAATAGATTTATCTTACGCTTGAAAATAAGATTTCCTTCCAAGCCTCACGTGCATCTTCCCACAGTTTCTGGAGTGGATAAACACCATTCACACAGAAATTACATGGATCTTCTCTCCATGTTGTATACTCTTTCGGGTACTTCTGCCTTGCATCCACTGCCTCCAAATACTAAAGATGATTTAAAAATTACAAAAAGGCTTTGAGCTATTTGCGAATATTGAGATTTTATAATGACTAACATCTTCTGACAATAGTTATATCCATTCTTCATTTTATCAGGGTTCAGAAACATAATGGATTCCACTAAATTAGTTCAGGTCCTTCATGAGTAAATTAAGAGTAAATATGAGCACCACAGAAGAAAACAGACCATTTTTCATTCCTTCAAGAAAAAATAGATGCGCCTCCTTCAGTGAATCAAGAAAATTCAGCGGCTGCTCCCTCCCTTGCCATATAATTTCAGCAGTCGACTGCAGTAGAAAACCAGTGAAATTGAAATAAAGATTTCATAAAGAGCCAAATAAATCAATTGCTCATACCTTAGCACGCAATATTGGACTTGAGAAACATTGATCAAAGTACATGTCAGCTAAGGCCATTCTGCACCTTTCTGCTTGTTTCACTCCAGTTTCAGTTAGGATGGATAGATTTGAGCTTCCCTACACATACAACAATATTGTTAGCAGTGATTTGAGCTTCCCTACACGTACCTTTCTGCCTTGCATCCACTGCCTCCAAATACTAAAGGGGATTTCAAAAGCATTGTTTCAATGCTAGTTGCGTTATGACGATGCCAATACAATAAGTTTGAAGCAGAAAGTTATCACTTTATTGTGAAAGTCCCATTATCCCTCATATACACTCTTTTTTCCTTTGCCTTTGTCTCAATCCAACCTTCGACATGGATGCTAGTCAGAATGCTGACATATGCAAAGTTGTAAGCCTGGATGTTTTTAGAAAAGATTTTAGAACTTTCTTCGGATTTTAATTTAATGGAAGAAACGCAATGAATACGATACTAAAGCATCCTCATCACATTGTAAGACACTGACATTTGTATTGTCAATTCATTCTTTGCAAAGCGCTAATAAATACATAATTGCAACTATTAAATGCAAGATCCTGATAAGGTGGTAGGAATTATGCTAGTATCTTCTTACAGACATGTAACAATTTACTTCAACATTCTCGGGATTATTCTTACATCATCTTAAGCTTTTCATCCTAATTAGTGGGCAAAAACTTAGCCATGAACTTTCTGCAGATACTGTTAGGAAGGTGCAGGGCCTCCCATGTTTTTTTTTTTCCATCCTTCAGTACCTCTATTCACAATAAGCAGAAAAGATAAACAAGCTTAAGCAAAAATTAGTGAGATGAAAGCATTGCAAAGGAATAAATGCAGTCCTTTGAGAGACCAGAAGCAAAAAAATCAATATAGAAACAAAGCCAACAAACCTGAACTCTACTTTCTTCATTCCAAGTGCTAAGACCATGACGTACAAGTGTAACCTTCTTAGGTGAAGATATTGATTTCTGAGTTAATGAAGTAGTTGCTCGTTCAAAATCATATGCACCACCAGTCAAGATAGAATTGTTGTTCCCCAATTTCTCTGTTTCCGAGTGCAAAGTAAAGTTAAGCCTCAGTTATTGGCATCTCTAATCAACCCAAATATGGAAAAAGGCAGGAAATATTCACTATGTTTTCTCTTTTACGTTTGTCTAATTAAACTTTATAACCTATTACACTAAAAGAGATGCAACCCCCCAACAAAATAAAGCATCATGAGATCCTCAGCTTAAATCATTCTTTTGTTTCTTACCATGGAATTCTGCAAAGGGTTGTGACTTTAACGAGTAATTTCACTTTGATCCCCATCTTGGAAAACAGCCCCCCACCAAACTGCTTTTCAGGCAATAAAATGAGGGGGCAAGAAAGAAAGGAAGCAAAAAACTTAAATTGCACGAATTACTGACAGCATATGAAGGTCCTCTCATTCCAATCCGAACATTTAATCAACATTGTCATATAGTTCCTTTTATTGAATCCAGACTCTAGAGTCATTCTTTATCATCAAATGCTATTTTCCATTTGTAATGCAACCATCGAATACTGAGATAGCATATTAATACCCTCAAACTATTATTTGAACTATCTCTGGTTTTCTAATTGTATATTATGTAATTTTAATGCAAATACTAGAAACTTTTCTTCTGCAGAGATCATTGAAACAACAGAGGCTCGATAAAAATAGCATCTATTGACTTTATTCTAATATTAAAGGTGAAAATCAGTAATTCTTGCATGATACTTCAGAAATTTTATGGTAAGCTAATTGAACAACAGATGCCCATCAGCAAACAGTTCCCAGCATAAACTTATATAACGAGCAACCCAATTCACAAAGCTCCGGCTATGCGCAGAGTCCATAGAAGAGTCGGACCAACTTTGATGTCTATTGTACATCCCCTTACTCTGCATAAAACTTATACATAGGCCTAAAATTAAATCAACAAATCCTTTTGCTAGTCTCCTATGCAGTGAATTAAAATAAACAAGTTATGTATTATTATTCTCTAAGGTCTTTTATTGTTAGGATATACAATCCTCCCATATAGAAAAATCACAAACTCAAAAACCATCCAAGACTACTACTCCACATAATACTAATTGATTTTACCATATCCATCCACGTATGATGCATCTATTATCTGATCCTCTCTTGCTGACTCTTGCGTCTCACCATCAGTTCACTATTCTCTGTTCTCACCACAACACACGTGAAGACGGTATTAGAATGTACATTCTACCTATATAGAAAAATCACAAACTCAAAAATCATCTTATAAGATTCAAGATTACTCTACTTAACACCAATTGATGTTTGGATGAACGATTGTTCACGCTTATCACTTGAAGCATTTAATATTCATATTTGTACCTCAAAAACGCCAATCACACTGGATCATTTAATCAAGTACCAATACAAGAACTAACACACACCCATTATTCTGCTACAGTAATAGTTTCAGTTCATGGTTGATAACAGAAACATAACTCTTAAGCTTTAAAAATAAAATAAAAAACACACACACACACACACACACACACAATATTGGAGATTGTGAATCCCTTTGGCTAGCTAAGCTGGTTAGACCTTTGGATTGAGTGCCCTCGAGGCTACTGGAGTTAAACCGGCCATTAACTTCAGGGGCTATAAATTAGTTGAGTAAGGTCTGGATTCACGACATAAATAAAAAAAAATTAAAAAAAAAATCCAATATTGGAGATGTTGAAAAATACCAGTTGTAATAGGCAGGTCTGGCATTGAAGCAGAACAAAGAATGCGAAGAGTTGAGCATGGTTTAGCACGAGGGTTCTTAGCATGTTTCTTGATATCATAAAGGATAGTGCAAGATAAAGACCAAGTGGTGAAAAGAGCTGTACTACTCATCCTTTGAGAGCTCTACGTAAAATCAAGTGCTAGTGTGCTTTGTCAACTTTTAACGTATGATTATGTTTATTTGTTTCAAGAGACCAACTTTGCAGTTTGGTTCATTACCATAACTGATGACTATGAACATAAAAGGTGGTGTACTTAGATTGTATGGTGGAGGTTTGTGGACAATTGACAATTGGTTGATATTGTTGTTCTGGATATGCTTGTAAGTAAATGGAACATTCTTGACCCTTTTTTTTTTTTTTTCACCTTAAACAAAGCGGTTGTATTTTTTTCTTTTTTTCTTTTTTTTGAAGTCAACAAGCAGTTGTATTAATTATAAAAATATTTATATACTTTCAGATATTTTTTACCAAAAGTTATATTCATCTAGATTTCAAACTCTTTTTACTTTCTTAATTTTATATAATTTAACTCTAATATCAAAATAAATATCCACAAAAATCTCTCTTTTAATAAGTACTTTATTACAATACAATCTCCTATTTCCCTCTTTTCACAAATGAAAAATAAAAGCCCCTAAGAAAAACTCCATCTAAATTGATTGGAATGTATCCAGGGGAGCAATGAGATTAAACCATTCATTAATTTCGGTCTAGTTGTTGACTGATGGTGACCCTTTGGTTAATTTCCATCATTTGTTCCGCGGCTTTTGGCATTTACTTTTACTTGTTTCAGTTGAAAATGATCGTCTCTTAGGATAGGCCTTGACAAAAGGCGAAGAAAAAAAAAAAGAATAGGCTTCCAAATTTAATTGGCAAACAAAGGTCACTACACAAATAAAGAAAATTCTTGAGATCATAATTTCTTTTTCTTTTGAGTTTATATAGAGGGAAAAGAATAATTTTAGTGACTGTTTTTGATTTAATATGAAATTAATCGAAGGGTTCAATTGTTTGAAACGAAAGGTATTTTTCATGCTTATTAATCATAAAATATTGGACTAATCACTTTGACCCCGCAATATATATACATATTATAAGTTTTTCTACTTAATGTTTATTTTATATTACTTAACCGACTTACATGATTCAGTTAACTAAAATACCCCTTGTAGTCATTAACATTATACGAATATACAAAAATACCTTTTTATATCTAATGTTTATTTTTTATTTTTTGAAAATTCTAAAACTTCAGATAAGAAATATAAAAATACAAAAAATAAAACTTCAAGCAAAATGTACACTTTATAAATACTATAACATTTTTTTCTCCTAATACTTATATTCTTTTTTAGGTTAATATCATTTTAATTCCTTAATGTGTGTACTATGTAACATTTTTTCCTCTCATATTTATTTTGTATCACTTAACCCCTTTTGAGTAATTAGGTAAGAATAAGGGGCAATCTTGTACATTTGTATATTTTGTGATGGCAATAACAGACATTTTGAGTCATATAAAATTACCATTGAGGCAAAATGTTGCAATATATACATTGAGATAGTAAAATAATATAAAATTACATTAATAACACTTTACCCTTTTAATGTATAAAGTATATTATGTTGTCCCATAATATTTATTTTGTATTACTTCAAACCCTTGAATTATTATTAAAATGAAGGGATATTTTTATATATAGGTATATTTTTAACAACTACAAGAGATATTTTTGTTAATCAAACCTAGAAGGAGGTTAAGTGATATATAATATATATATTATTGGGTAAAGTACTATATTAGACATATACTGTTAGGATAAAAATGATATTAACTCAATATTTTGTGATTAATGGGTGTGTAAAATATTGATTTTCAAAAGTCTAAGCCCTTCCAGTAAAGGTTTTGAAACTCAAGCCCTTAATTTTATATTGAACCAAGTTCAGATCCTAAAATTACGATTTTCTCTTTCATAAAAGTTAAGAGATTTCAAAACACCTGCCCCTCATTACAAAAAGGAGAAAAAAGACAAAAAGAATAACCCCCGTCCTTAAAAAGAAAAGTGAAAACGAAATTATCAGGACAACCTTATTTTACGTTCATTGGGTTGACCAAAAAATATATTGAATTGATTCATTTGAAAGGCTAGAAACAAAAACACATCGTTTATTGACAAGGAAAATGAAAATCCCAAGGTTCAATTATGCAATTGTGAAGAATTTCTGTCGAAATTATATTTGTAATTAACAAAGATCATAAAAAGAAACATAAATAGCCCAATTCGATGGATATGCTCGTCAGTAATGAGGCAAACAGTGAACAACAGACGGGTTATAATAAATTGGATACTTTCAACTATTGCACCTTAAGATTTAGCTAGTATTTCCTAGGTAATTTCACTCGTTCTATTTTGTCCATATGATAAATTTGATAAAAAAAATACTCACTTGCACGTAAAAAAATATATAAAAGATAATAAATAAATAAAAAATTTAGAGTAGACTACTTAAAACTCCCTGAATATCCCTCTCTGCTAGAAAAACTATTCATTTTAACGAAAAGTGTGTTGCATGCGGCTGGCTTGCGAATATTAAAGTTATTTAAGACATTACATCATAAACTATTCCAATTTTGGACTAGAATACCCCTATTTGGCCTTTAAAATATATGTGAACGTTGGAGCACATTAATGTTATTCTTCGAGGCTTCATTTGTTGAGCTGCTTCAGAAGCTCCATTTGAGTAGTGAGATGCTTCGTTCATCGCTGGTGAGCTCCTTCTTTCATCGTTGGTGAGTGGTTAGGTGCACAACATTAGAGGGGGACACAAGTGTAGATTTCAAGAGATTGATAGAGATCAATTCACTTTTCATGTTATTAAGAAGGCTATCAGTCGAAGAATAAGATGAATAACTTGTTTTTTAGGAGGTGAAACAGATGGATGAACTATTAATTTATTTTTTTGAATATTTGCATGATTTTTTCTTAGTTTAGTTTTGCATTTGGATGGATGAACTATTCAAATTTTTAATTTAATTTTTTTCTGATGTTTTATATTATTTTTCGGATATTTATTGTATGAATTGTTTGTTTTTTGCTGTTGGAAGTTCAATCCTATCATGGAAGAGATTTTGCAAAAAGCTTCAAAGTTCAACACTGTCATCTTTTCTAGCTCAAGTCAAATGATCTGGCAATAGGGCGTCAGATTGGATTGCCAAGAGTTTTAGTCATCATTTACTTATTTTATATCGGTGTTCTATTGTACCCGATGATTTGCCAACCATCTTCCGGGTAGATTTATCTGGGATCGGTTAAATTTTTGTACACAATTTCTTTAGTAATGTCAATGACCGAAAAAGCTATATTTTAACCAAAAAGAAAAAAGAATAACATAATCTTTTTCTTCTTCTTTTTAATTTAAGAGATGACTAAATCGTATAATACATAACAATAACTCGGTGCTGGAAAGACCACAGTTCAGCAATTCTTGAGTTGCAAACTTCGATTCGACGTGTCAAATTTCAAGATGTTGATCCCAACTAGTAGTTGCACCAACCAACCACCACAAAGCTTGCTGTTCTTATTAAATAGATATTCTTTAAAACATGTAAAGCTCCCTGGTTTCCGAGGTTCTTACGTACATAGACATAAGTACCTAATTGTCTTGCAAATGAAAAGTATATATTCCAAATGACTTGAAGATGTCCATGCAACACAAATAAATACATATGAACACATGAAGAGAGAGTATTGCATATGTAATTTATTCGAGCGCAAGATAACATAATTCAAGTTAACATAATTTATATGAGATTTGAGAGTAAGCTAGTGGTAAGTTATTCTCCTTAATAGTTAGAAGACCATGACTCGATTTTCGTGGGGTGGGTTGTTAAAAAAAAAAAAAGAAGAGAAAAAAGATAACATAATTCATATTCTCTTCCCTAGCTTAATTTTTTTATAATATTTAATGACTAAACCATGTTACAAAACCCTATTACAAAATATCCCCGATAATTTGGAAAAATAATACATGGCAATAGGTCAATTTCTAAGCTTTTAAACTCAGAAGGTTTAGGGCATTATGAAGAGAGTAGAGAAGAAGCAAGAAGTAGATAATTAGAGCTGCAAAACAAGATATAAGAGCTCCTTTAACATGGTCGCAGAATTTCGGAACTTGCCCACAAATTGGTAGCCAGCCAGCATGGTTGTTCCCATTCTTGCCCACCTGAGCTATAGCCAAGCATGTTGATAGCCCCGAGTCCAATAGTAATAACATAACCTGCGATTTCAACCAAAAATCAATATAGTATATTAATATTGTGACACTTTCTTATGTTTTTCTTACATTTAAGGGATTTAAAGTATTTCTCTTATTTTTTCAGATGCCTTATTTCTTACATTTAGGGGATTTAAAATATTTTTCTTATTTTTACAGATGTCATATTTCAGTCTCACTCCATCACTTTCTCTATCTTTAACTAATCTCTTATTTTATGAAACATATTTCAGTCGCAATCTAACAGTTCCCTTTTTTTTAAGGGTGTAATGACCATTGGTGGTATGGGGGATGGGATCTGCTCCCCAGCTTTGTGGGATATGAATTTCAGATGCATGCTCCCCTAAAATATAGGGATGGAACAAGGGAGCTGTTGGAACAATTTAGCTCTAAAAGTTCCCTTAAATGTAAGGATTTCTGGCTTTTTGGGGAGGTGTTGGAGACATCATTGGAAAAGGAAACTTATGTGTTCATAACGTTACGATGTTTTTAGCGTGTTCTAACAGTTGTAAATTATCGATAGGTTTATAATAAAATGATACGGACATTCCACAATAGTAGAATTCTGCTTGAAACATTATAATGTTATGAGAGTATCTTATTACTTAGAAAATGACTTAGAACAGGAAGAAAAAAAAAATAATACATGGGCATACCATATCCAACACCAACAAGAAGTGTCCAAACAAATGCTTTGAAGGAAGAAAGAGCACTATAAGGGTGTATCCACCAGCAATTGCATTTACTACCACAAAATACCTGCACTAAAATCTTTAATGACCTCATGAAGAAAATATGTAAATACAAGGAAAATTATTCGGTCTGACTCTCACACAGTAGTTAGATCCACATAATATGAGTCCCACCAATATTTGAGTGTTGCATGGTCGGGCTCACCGAACCCAACACTTTCCCATAAACATTATGGTTTACTAAAGATAAATCTTATTTGCTGAGCATGACTAGAATGAGAAATGAGGATACAAACATACTTGAATGTTGGTGAATCTGTGTATTTGGCTTGAAATGTCATGTTCAAGACTTGAGTTGAATCCTTGGCTGTCACCATGGCTATGATTGCTGCAACAGTTGCACCCAAGGCTAGAAGCCTGAGCAAAAGAATGGGAACTTTCTTAGACAAACTCATGGAGGCTATGAGCTCGAAGACTTGGAAATTGTTATTGTTTTATGAAAAATTAGTAATGAGAAAGCAATTTTGTGATACTATGATCAGTGCTTTTAAAATTGTGAACACAAATTCTATTCAAAGTTTGTGGAAAGAAGGGTAGATAAAAAGAGTGTACATGTAGTATGTGTTAGGAAAGGCAGATGAGAGTGTGGTGAACTTGTCATCTTTCCAATATTCTAGGGTCACATTCTTGGTTACCTAATGAGTAATGAGTGTACATAATATTTGTGCCATGTGTAGCCCGTCAAGGTAGGCATTTAACGACATTTTGCATCAACTAAACAGTGGTGTCGGACGATACTATTTTGGTCAGATATGCTCGATATCAAGTGTTTCGTGTTTATTATAAGACAGATTGATTAATTAATTTTGATTTATTGTTCCTTATTGATTGTCATACTAAAATCTATCTCTAAGTGTAATTATTATCGGTGATGGATGTATATTAGAGTCGGTGAGTATTATAAATGAGCGTTAAAAAATTCATCCCTAATTATTATTATCGTTGAAAATAATAAAATAGGTGAAAAATTCATGAGATTGGTTGCTATGCCCCCAAGTTTGCATCCCTAAATATAAATAAGAACAGAAAAACTGGTAAGAGACATTGAAAATCATTATATCTTCGTTGCGCCTGACACGTTCATGTGGAGAAATTGAAGAGTCGTGCTTCTTAGGACACCCTTGCTATGAATCTTTCTATGAATTTTGTGGTGATACTTTAAGTAGTTATTTTTGCTTTGCCTAATTTGTAGTCATCTGTTTACCCCTCAAGATTGGATAGAGCGATAAAATAACGATTTGTCATAATTATTATTTTTGAACTTAAGTTCAAATTCTTTATTCCTTTATCAATCTTAACTTATTTAAAACATACATTAGATTATATCACTGCATCACAGTGTGAATTCCGAGCATTCCTTTTAAGGTTAGTTTTTTATCGTTGAAAAACCAAAAAAAATTGTCATCTGTTTACATTTGGGCCAGTAATGATCAGTTCACCTACCTAGCATCACAGTACGTACGGCTCTAATCAGTGATAATCACGTGGACATTAAATCCACCTGTTTGCTTGCTTGAATAGTCAGTTTCAAGACATCTGTAAATTAGTACAATTTGGTATTCTCTAAAAAAGGAAATTTTTTTTGTCAGCCCGAATTGATTATCAGCCTTACAGCTTGTTTGAATTGGCAATATTAAAGGAAAAGAAAGGTTAGGAATGGATTTTTCAATCATTTTTCTTGTTTGGATTGCAATTTTAGAGGAATGAAATGTTATGGAGGGGTTCCAAAACCCCTCCATTTCTTTTAATGAGAAAAATTTTACAATCCTTTCAATTTGGAATTTTTTTGAAGGGAAAGAAAAGTAAAGTTATAAAAAGTCTATTTTGTCCCTATATATCTCATTGTTAAAAAAATAAAAAAAGATATTTAAATAATTTTTCATTTAAAATTAACCTTTCATTTCCTCTCCTTATCCAATCTAAACAAAAAATCATAAAATCATTTCCCTTTCTTTTCATTATTATTATTTTACTATCCAAATAAGGTAATTCATTTCATTTCTTTTATTTTTCTTCCTTCACTTTACTTTCCTTTCCTTCCCCTTTTGCAATCCAAACAGGGGCTTAGAGATATAAGGTAAGTCCCAGATGCTGTGAAGTCTTTTTTTTGCTACTTATATGTTAATTGAATAATAATCAACCCGAACTGAATAAAGAATTACTCCTTAAAAAAAGGTCGAGATTTGAAACTGATACACATAAAAATGCATACATAAACTTAATTCCTTTAGTCACTAAATGAAGGGCAAATGAAATATAGTTTCTATGATATATAACAAAAGTTAGAAGCCTTTCCAACCACAAATACTTAAAAAAAAATTTATCAAAATTTAGATGCTACTCAAATTTAAGAGTAAACGTACATAGAAGCTCTTTTGGATCGTTTTGACACTAGGTTGAATCTAGGAATTTAATATTGATGGAGTCAAAATATTTTTTTTAATGATACTATATAGAATTTTTAAAAAATTAGGAGGGTCAATAATTTTTTTTAACGATACTATATAGATACTTTTTAAAAAATTTAAAACATTAGGAGGACCGTGACCCCTCTCCCACACTATATAAATTTGCCCCGGATTGACACACTTGATTTCTTCTGAATGAGACATGATTTGAATTAATCATGCACAAATTCTAACGGAATTGGCCTAGGGACAAAGTACAACATCCAGTGATATGTTGAGTCCTAACGCTGTAGAAGTTTTGGCATATGTAGCATATGGAACTTGCAGCATACTAATACACAATGCTTTGAAACTAGAGAAAATTCTTTTTTTTTTTTTGAACAAAGCATTACATTAAAGAAAAGAAAGTACAGAGATTATCCAATTCCTGAAGGGTGGATATCTAAGTTCAAAAGTTGATACAACAAATGTGGAATATTTGAAACCCAGTTAGGTAGTAAAGTTCCTCTCAGTTTTTGCTTAGCCACCCAATCGGTGGGGCGATTTGCAGTTCTCCTAATAGCTTGAAAGTTTAGATTCCTTCCAGCTGCCGCAATCTTTCGGATATCCTCTACGATGACCTTGACTCGCCAGTTGGGAGCACAATAAAGAGGATTGATTGCGTTGATCACTGCTTCTGCATCACTTTCAATGGTGATGTTAAAAGATGAAAATCGCTCAACAGCAAGACTGGCATTTCTAATGGCAATGGCTTCTGCTTTGGCAGGGGAAGAGCAACACATTGTGGCTGCCTGGCCGAAGATGACTTGGCCCGAATGATCATGTTCAATGATTGCAACGGCTGCTTGTGAAGAGGAGGAAAAAACTGCATCAACATTGAACTTAAGATTGTTCCTACAGGGTGGGGTCCATCTTGCCTGAAATTCGATATTTGTAGGAGCTAAACCCATGGGACTGCGATCTTGATCGTTTGCTGATCTAATGAATTCCAGGAAGCAGCAATAAGCATTCATCAAAGCAAACATACTGTCAACCGGTTTCCCTTCAAGACAAATTTTGTTCCTTTGTTTCCAAATCTCCCAACAATGAAAAGCAATAAGCGCTTGAGCTTCCCCTTTGTTGTATCCAGCTTCAATGCATCTACATGAGATATTGAGAAACCAATCGCTAAAATGTCGAACATCAAGGGGATTGATATGAAGTTGAAGGGGGGACGCAAACCAGAATCTCTGAACCCATGGACATAGAAGGAGCACATGTTCGACAGATTCAACTTCTTGCAAACAAATCTGACATGTGGGAGAAGGATTGCATTTTCTTTTGAATCTATTTTCCTACGTTGGTAGCCCCTTTTTGCATGTTTTCCAAATGAAGATTTTGACTTTAGGAGGAGCTTTCATATTCCAAATTAATTTCCATAGCTCCGGGGGGTCCTGAAATGATGTGCTGGCTCTGTCATTTCTCTTGCAGCTGCTGCCTCCCACGATTTCTCTAGCGACATGGTATGCTGTTTTCACACTGAAATTCCCACTTTTAGAAGGTATCCAGATGATACTGTCTTTTTTATCAAAAGCTAGAATGTAGGTGGCCTTGATTTCGTTAGCTACTTGCCGGGGAAACATACTGTTGATAAGATTTTCTTTCCATCTCCTTGACTCGTTGTCAAAAAGCTCTCTCACCAAATGCAGGTTATGAGGGTTATGGCCTTCAAGCTGGTCGAAGTTGACTAACCACTTATCATGCCATATATTAATGGTTTCACCATTTCTAACCATCCACGTCGCTTTTGATTTCAAGATCTCATTGCCTTTCAAGATGTTGTTCCAAGACCAAGAAGCATTTATTTTTGACTTTGCATTCCAAAAGGTGTCTCCTGGGAAGTAAATGCCTTTGAAGATTTGGGTCACCAAGGAATTGGGGTTGGTTTGAATTCTCTATGCTTGTTTGGTGATCATTGCAAGATTGAAGCTGTGAAGATCTCTAAAACCCAATCCTCCTTTCCGTTTTGGTTCTAAAAGAGTTTCCCAGTTTATCCAATGAATTCCTTTTTTTCCTTCTCTATTCTACCAGAAGTTAGAAGCTCTAGATTAGATATTTCTACAGACAGATTTGGGAATCAAGAAAATAGACATGACATATGAGGGAAGGGCCTGAATGACTGCCTTAATAAGCACATCTTTACCTCTATCTGAAAGGAATAAACTTTTCCAACCATTAAGCTTTTGGTCGCATTTCTCTTGAAGCCAATTAAGGGCGCTGACCTTTGATCTTCCCCACTCAGAAGGTAGACCAAGGTACTTACCAAGTTGAATGGAGACTTTCATTTGGAGGATGTCTGAGATTCCTTTCTTAATCCCTTCTGGGGTGTTTGGGCTAAAGACAACAGTGGATTTGTTGAGATTGAGACTCTGTCCAGAGGCAAAGCAAAACCTATATAGAATTTCCTGAAGGGCAAGAGCTTCACAATAGTTAGCTTCAAAGAAGAAAATTGAGTCATCTACAAATAACAAATGAGTTAGGGGGGGCAATTCTTAGTAATTTTAAACCCTTTGAATAGGTTTCTACTAAGCTGCCAGTCAAAAAGGGATGTGAGAGCCTGCATGGCAATTGTAAAAAGGCATGGAGAGAACGGATCTCCTTGTCTGATACCTCTTGAAGGGAAAATTGTCTCACTGGCATTGCCATTGATGAGGATATTCATTGAGACTGTGGAAATACAATTTTTTATCCAGGTGATCCATGTGTTATTGAATCCGAGTTTGGCCATGACTCCAAGTAAAAAATCTCATTCGATCCTATCATATGCCTTACTCAAGTCAGCTTTGAGGATGGCAAATCCTTTTCTTGCATTTTTCTTTCTCTTTCTGAGTCTGAAAGCTGCTTCCTGTGCGACGAGAAAGTTATCATGGATTGATCTCCTTTGGATAAAAGTTGATTGAGTAGGGACTATAATTTTATCCATGATTGGTTTCAACCTGAGTGCCAACACTTTAGCGAAAATTTTAAAAATGAAGTTACAACAACTAATGGGCCTAAAATCTGTTACCTGTTGGGGGTTCTTCACTTTAGGAATAAGGGCAACATTTGTGCGGTTGAGAGAGCTAAGGTCAACATTATGCAAAGCTTCCTGGATAACATTGAAAATGTCTTCCTCGAGGATCTGCCAGTATTTATGGAAGAAAATGCCTGAGAACCCATCCGGCCCTGGTGCCTTCTTCGCACCAAGGCTAAAGGCAGCAATCTTGACTTCTTCTTTTGATAATGGCTTAATCAGACTAAGATTGTCCTCTTCAGAAATAATTGGAGCAATGCAATCAAGAATTGGATTGATGTTCTAGGCCCGACTGTCTTGAACAAGTCTTTAAAGTAACTGAAGAATTGAGCCTCGATTCTCTGAGCATCTGTAAACCATTCTCCAGTTGTGCTAAGAATTCTGACTATTCTATTTGTTGATCTTCTCTGTCTTGTAACAGCATGGAAAAACTCTGTGTTTCTATCACCAGATTGAAGCCATTTTACCTTTGCTCTAGCTTCCCAAAATTTTTCCTCACAACTCCAGGCCTTCTCGATTTCACAAGTAATCTTTTTGTATCCATCAATATTGAAATCACCATTTGAGTTATTAATTAACTCTTCAAGTTTGCTTTTCATTTGCTTGATCCTTTCCTAATTGTTGCCAAACTTGCATCGTTCCCATTTAGAGAGTCTTTTCCTGCACAGATTCAATTTCCCGAGTAACCTTGAAATGACATCTTGAGAGTTGTGTCGCACCCAACACTTTGCAATGATAGCTGTACATTCGTGTTCTTCGGTCCAAACAGATTCAAAATGGAATCTCCACTAAGCTTTTCTGAAATCTTTGACTTCATTGCAAAGCAAAATCGGGGAATGATCTGATCTGACCGGCGGAAGATTAATTGCACATGCATCAGGAAAAGTGGAAGTCCATTGAGCATTGGCAAAAGCCCTGTCCAATTTTTGAAGAATAGAGGAATAACCCTCTCTTTTGTTAACCCACGTGAAGCTACAACCTTTGGCTGGGATCTCAAGTAAACTTGCTTCGGCAATTCGACGTGAAAAGGCTCTCATATCACAATGAGCCTTGAGATTGCCTCCCTCCTTTTCATCCTGAGACCTGATACAATTGAAATCTCCAACAAAGACATGGGGAATAGCAGTATTCTCTTGAGTGAACAAGATATAGTCCCAAAGTTTCAAGTGCTCCTGTTTGTTAGGGTAGGCATAAACAAAAGACAAGTTCCATAGACTTGAGGTACCAGAGTTAATACGAACAGTAATAGCATAGTAATCAGAAAACAAAATATTCAAATCTTCAAAACAAAAAAGGGCTAATCCACCAAAATAACCTGTCGGTTCAACAACAAAGATTATGTTTGCTTTAATTCTTCTAGCTATCTTACAAATTTTATTCATTTTCATCTTAGTCTCAGAGAGACCGATGAAAGTGGGTTTTTCACGAGAGATAATATATCTCAAATTCTGAACTGTCAAGGGATTACCCAACACAGTTCCAAAACAAATTCCTCATTTGCTCGCCCGGGGTTGTTTAGAAACAGGGCCCGGGTTCTCAACATTTGAAAAAAGGAAGTTACCTTCTTCATTCAACTGACCAGATACTCCTTTCAGTCTTTTGGTCCTGGATTGGTGCTCTTTGCTTTGGATTGAATTTGATTTGTTGATATCATGCAGGACTGGAATTTTCACCAGACTTTTGTTGGTGTGTATTACTTCTTCTTCTTCTTCTTCCCAATCTTCATAGAGACCTTCTTCTTATTCCTCTCCTTCAAAGATTTTCGCTTTTCTTTTAGCGTTTGTTGTTGCAGATTTTTCCTTAGCTTCCAAAGACTTATTTGCTTGGTTCACGTCAAACTCTTTTTGTTTTTTGCCATTTGATTGTGCCTTCTCCTCTGGGCTAGAACCATTCAGTGTGGGTTTGAGAGAAATAACTTGATTTGGGCTTTGGGCTTTGGGCTTTGGGCTTTAGTATTAGAGTTTTGGCCCAATTCTCAGCTCCCTGATCTAACCAGCTATTCAATCTTCTGGTTCGAAATTGATTTGAGTCGTTGGGCTCGGGGATCAGAGTTTTTATTGTTATGGTCAGAAGTATCAGCTTTATCCGACCCAAATTCAAAATTAGTTCCTTTTTGGGTATTACCTGTCTTATCGCAATCAACAGTAGACTGGCCATAATTCCTAGTTTGGGTACTCCGTACCTGTTCTGGAACAGTACTCTGGTCAAGGTTGGTAGATCTGCTTCCACTTGTTTCCTTCTGTCGCATGTAGCCACGCATACCATACCGTCGGTGGAAAGGTTGCCTGAATTCGAAATCTCGGCAGCGGCGATTCTTGGTTGGAGGAGCTTTCATCCAGGGCCCAAGTTTTTTCGGATCCATTCTACCAATCTCAATGATCTCTCCTGGTTTTTGGAGTCTGTAAAACTTAGTTTCATGGCCGAGCCTACCACATTTGAAGCAGAATTCGCTTTGTTTTTCGTATTTGAAGTGTATCCACAAGTCAGGAAGTCCATTTCTTGGTATTGGAAGCCCCGGGATGAGAGGGTTTCTAACATTCCATTTAATTCTGATTCTCAGACTCTTGAGCCCTCCTCCTGAGTTTTCAATGCTAATCTCTTCAATCTCTCCAAGTCTAGTTCCTATTCTATTTGCATTTTCCTCATTGATAAAGTTCGAAGGTAATCCATGAACTTGAACCCAAAAGGTAGTGAACTTGAGTTCCGAGGGATCGACTTCAGTATTTTCCTTCCACGGTTGGAGCAGTAAGTGGAACCCTTGAACAGACCAAGGTCTGTATTTCCATGCTCTGATTTTGTCCTCTTCATTGAAGAAGAAGATGAGGAAAACATTATACTTCAGGGGTTGGACCTCAGCTAGCTCACTAAGGCCCTAGCTTATATTCACGGTTGCTTTCACAACTCCAGGGTGTATAGCTCGATCAGCTATAATCTTTCCAAGAAGGGATGGTCTCGTTGCATTTTGGGTGGTGAATTCTTCCTCTTCTTCGGGCACTAGGAGCAGTGGTGAAAGGATCTCTGATGTGGTATCATTCATCTTAAATAGCAGGACCTGGAGAAGTGAAAAATCTCAAGGCGTAAATGATTCGTAAGAGTGGTTAGTGAATTAATGCAGAGATCGTAAATGATAGGAGTATTCAAAATATAGGGGGAGTTTTCTGGGTATGATGAAAGTGGATAAAATTGTGGGTGGAGTTGTTTAGAGGGTTTGTTTTAGAGAGAATATCCATCGCTGCAGCAATTGCCTTTACAACATGACCAGGGAAAATTCTTTATAACGTTTTACATCCTAATGTAAATGTGTATATGACGTGTGAACCTTACATACGAGTGAATCTCACGTGTCATCAATAAATTAGGCGTTCCCAAAACTAACCCGAGAGCTTTTTATACTGTATGACCAAAAACGCAGTGTCTCTAATCTTTGAAACAGTATACAAACAAAATCGCCCACAAAATGCACAGCAATACCATACCTAGCAAATACAATACCATGTTAAAGCCATATATGCTTGCCTCCACGCCCATTGTTTTTGTTGTATTAGGGTATCTCCAATGGTAATAATTATTCACAAAAACTTATTATTTTTTATAATTTTTAGAGACCCGAGTCTCTATTTTAACTCAAATCTCTAATAGAGCCCACCACTTTTTAAAAATTTACACTAAAATAGATACCCAATCACTTTTGGGTCTCTAAATTTGGTGTAAAAAAAATAAATTGGGTCTCTATTTTGGTAAAAATCTCTAAAAAATGATAGGCTCCATTGGAGATTTGAATTAAAATAGATACCCATGTCTCTAAAACTTACCAAAAATGATAAATTTTTGTGAATAGTGTACCATTTTTCTTGCCATTGGAAATACCCTTAGTATATTCCATGCATCCCCGACATGGATATCTATCAACTTCAGATATTTAGTGTGGTGCGTAGCCTCTTAATCATTTATGCCCCTACGATGTTTTATTCGTGGATGAATGAGTTTGGATACTCTCATAATATTATAACATTATAAAAAATATTTAATGATGGTAAGTTATCTAAGAAATTATGATAAAATAATTTGAATAATTTATCACCATTAAATCTCTCTTATAACTTATAAAGTTATAAAATGACACTAATACTTTATGAATCTTAGATGATCAACTTTTATGCAGAGAATTAGTACATATATCTTTGAATAGAACTACAAAATGATAAACACAGTATCATAAATCAGAGCCGATTATTTCACTTTAAATGTTAGATTTTGGGGTTGGGTTGTCTAATATGGATTGACTCCACCTGACCATCTTAAATGGGTTAGTGAGAATTGTGGAAAGTTATTAAATAACTTCACTCATCCAGTGTTTAAAAATTGATATCTTTACAGACTGTTTGGAACAAATAAATTCCACAAAATTTTGTGAAATTCATTTGTAAATCTCTATGTTCATAATCTCTCTATGTTCTTCTCCAAAAAAACTCTCTCAATCTCTCTCTCAATTTAAGTTGTGAATCATAGTTCATAATCTTGTATCTTGAACTCTAACTCGCAGCAAAGAAACGGTGAAACAAACTCGGTAAGTTCTTAGAGAGATTATTTCACTCATACTACGAGGTTATTATTTTAATTGTTGGTTTGCTTCGTATCGAAATTATTTTTTAGTTAGAGTATATATTTGTCTCATATAAATGAATTATAACTTTGAAAATCAATATCCAAAATTATAGACTACTTTATTGAATATTAATCAATTTTAAAATAGGACCTTATGTTTTTTAACATCTTTAATAAGTTAAGTCTCATAAACTTGTTTATTGAGCTCAAATCATCAATAAATGGGTTCTATTTCAAGGCCGACGAGATGTTAATTAGGTTATCTCTAACTATATAGCTTTAAAGGAAAATTTAGAGCGTGGTAGGATATGGGATTTTGGGGGGGGCGGGGAAGAGATTGGTTAAATCCCCTCTTGGACTGGAAAGGGTTTTAGATAATAGTTTAAGAGATGATTTTGAAAATCAGTGGAACTTTAGTGATTATTTAATGACTATATTACCCCTATTTATTTACCAAAAGAAGAAGAAAAGGAAAATAAGAGAAAAGGGTAAATTATGCATATAGTCACAATTGTTTACATATTTTTTTAAGTTGGCCCTTAATATTTAAAAAAAATTATATTAATCCCTAATGTTTACAAAAGTGATTCAAAATAATCCATATTGTTTAAAATTAGCCAATTTAATCTCTATTGTTTCTAAAAAAAAATTAATTTAGTCTCTATTGTTTCTTAAAAAATTCAATTTAGTCCCTACATAGATCCATATTTGGGGATTAAATTAATTTTTTTGAAAAATAATAAGGACCAAATTAGCTAATTTTGAATAATATGGACCATTTTGAATCATTTTTATAAACATTAGAGACTACTATGAATCTTTTAGAACATTAGGGATGATATTTAAAAAATATGTAAACTATAGGGACTAAATGTGAAATTTACCCTAAGAGAAGATAAAGATAGTAATAAGTTTATAAGATTACCATTGAAGGAAAAAGAAAAAACTGCTAATCCTACCCAAACTATAAATAGATGCCCTACCTGATCCATTTCAGATCCAGTTGGAGGTCTTCGAGCTTTGTTACGAATTAAAGTCCTAGAGAAAAGCGCCCTCAATCCCTCCCCAGCCCAAGTCAAAGGTCTTCCAGCTCTTTTCCTTCAAGAGCAAAGTCAAGTTCGTTACGGTCAGCAAATCAACCTTGCATCGTATCGATGATTCAGATCACCTCCTATATCCTTCGCTTTTATTTCCTTTCCAATCCAAAAATAAATAAATGTAATTCTATATGAATCTTTTCCTTTATAATTTACGCAATCCAAACAAAATTTAATCTTTCCTTTTTTTATTAGTGAATTCCTTTATTTCTTTTATTATTTTTTCCCTTGTGAATTCAAACGCGCCCTTTGAAGCAATTGAAATTAAAAAAAAAAGTAAAGAGTTTATGTTACTAGTTTGGGAAAATAACACATTTAGTCCCTATTATTTCTAAAATATTTCAATTTTATTTTTATTATTTAAAATTTCTCAATTTCAACCCAATTGTTTTTTCAAAAGTTTTAATTTCGTCTCTATTTTTTAAAAATTTTCAATTTTGTCCTTATTATTTTCCTAAAATTTTAATTTCGTCCCTATTGTTAAAAATTAGTCAATTTAGTTCTTAATTTTTTGAAAAATAATAAGGATGAATTTGAATTTTTTTAGAAAATAATGTGGAACAAATTAACTAATTTTAAACAATATAGACAAATTCGAAATCTTAGAAAAATAATAGAGACAAGATTGAATTTTTTAAAATAATAAGGACTAAATTAAAATGTTTTTAGAAACAATGAGGATGAAATTAAAAAATTTAAACAATAATGATAAAATTGAAACTTTTAAAAAATAATAGGGACTAAATGTGATTTTTTTTTTTACTAGTTTTGCCTCAACATCTAAAAATGGAAGGCTGCACGATCAGGGGAACTATTCCTTAATCATTTTGGTTCCCTTAAGGAGTGTTTGGTTCACGAATTAGTTTTTTATTCCCAATAATAGCATTCATGGGAATGATATTTATTGGAATGTTATTCTCGGGAATGTTATTAAAACTGTTTGGTACGTTAAAAATATTTTCAGGAATATTTTGTCAAATTTCTAATAATGTTATTTTGTTATGTTTGGTTTAGACTCAATATTTCTAAGAATTTTGAGTAATTTTCCAACAATGCTCATAACTCAAAAAAACAAAAACAAAAAATCATACAATGTGTATAAATAACGCTATATTTTGTATACTTTTGTTAAATTTTTTATTTTAAAATATTTTGAAATTTTAAAATTATTATTTTTATTTTTATTTTTATTTTTAAATTTGAAATTTAATTTAAAATTTTAAAAATTAAAATTTAGCAATAAAAAATTATTTTAAATATAAATTTAAATTATAAAATTTTAGTTTAACGGATGGTTTTCGTTTGGTTCACGGGTGAAATTGGCTAAATACCCTCTACTCCTCATAAAATGATCTCCACAATGCCCAAACATTTGCTTTTCATTTTTTGCCCTTACTCCTTCTCCATAAGGTCAAATTGGCTAATTTATTGAGATTAATGCATTTTCCCTAATTGAAAATTTTGTAGAAAATAATTTTAACAATACACAATTTTCAAAGTGTCACATATATTTTACTTCTACTTAACTTTTTTTGTTTTTGACAAGCACATCTTGAAAAGTTTTTTTTTTTCTTTATCTTATTTTCTTCTTTATTAAAAACTTTAGCTTTTTCAATAGAAAAATAGTTAGAGGATTTATTCGTGTTTATATTAAAAAAAAAAAATCTAAAAAAGATAAAGCCTTTGTTAAATTAGGCTCGTAATCCATACCTGTGACCCAAACCAAATCAAGTCGAGCCGGTCGTGATGTTTGGATTGAACCCAATGATACATAGATAGTCTCCCTTCTACGTAAATGGGTGGCACTTTGGGCACCCTTTATATTGAATAATTTAATAACATAGACCAAGCATAACGGTCTTAAGATGACTAGAAAATGAAGCTTCAAGATTTTACCTGTGAAAAGAAGAAAAAATTGTTGAATTTAATATGAAGTTGAATGTTTTGTGATTAATAATATAGGTCAATAGTGTTTACTTATGATGGTAGACTTCGCAGACTAAGATCTTTATATGAAGAACTAGAAATTGTGATTTTGCAGGTCGTTTAAAGCTGGGTTTTTTTTTTCCACCCCCACCCCCACCCCCACCCCATGAGATTCGAATTTGGTCTCCAAACTGTCAGGGGTGTAATCCACTAATAGGCTAGTCCTGAATCTTCAGGTCGTGTAGATGGTAGTAGGGTCGTATAAAGCTGGTTTGTTGCCAAGAATTTACATGTTTTTTTCATGGTGTTATGATGTGGATAAACCTATTATACTCATTTCACCCCTGCCTTCGGAGTCTAGATTTATAGTTTTACAAATACCCTGAAAAAAAAGGATCAAGAAACAAAGGGAAAATGAAATTTTCTGTGTTGGACTACATATGAAATGGAAATTTTGAACCAAAAGCGAGTTAACAATGTCTGCAATTGAATGTGGCCCGATTGATGCTCGGCCGGTCTATTTGTCTGTCACTAGATCATATTAGAAGTGATCGGTGGATTTACGAATGACATATCAGCTGCACGTAATGTGGAGGTGTTTGAATACAGAACAGTTTCATTACCTTGTTTAGCACCATTTTAGTGTTGTACTAATGAGGAAAGGATTTGTGGATTAGGATGTTCATTCCAGACCTGACCTATAACTGAGTTTGGTTGGCTTATAGATATATATGCTTTATTCCCTATTTTCATTCTTCAAGAGTTCCCTTACAGTAGTTGGATTTGGCGACCATCTAGGTGAGAATTCATCAAACATTCTTTGAACTATTCAAGTACTTTTTGAGCATTGAAGATCTGAGCACAAACGGTGTTATGTGGAATCCCTGCTGTTTCCCTCTTTATGACATTACCGCTCCTGTTGATGATGTCTAGTAAAGCTTTCAGTATATTATGATTTTACTCATTTGAGGTGTGGAACGTGCTGCGGGGAATAACACATAATTTGAGCATGCTTCACTTATAACAGTTATATTTGCTCGTAGACTTCAATATAAAATGGAACGAAAGGAGCAGTAAACTGTAGTTCATGGCCTATGATGCTTACACATTTACTAAATTAAAACTGTGAGCGTTCCAATTAGTCGTTTTATAAGCTCTATAACAAAGTTTCAACTCATCTTTAATCCTAATCTCTTGCAGGCAACGATTGGGAAAGATGCAAACAGTAACTATTGTGTTTATGACTCGGATATTGCAACTGGGTTGGGCATTGGGGCTTTTCTCTTCCTTTTTGCTAGTCAAATCCTCATAATGGTGGCAAGTCGATGCTTGTGCTGTGGGAGAGCACTGCGACCTGGTGGCTCCGGGACATGGGCGATCGTCCTATTCACCACCTGTTGGTATGTCTTCTATGCTAAAACCTTATTCAACTAATGCAATTTCTGACTTTGCCATGATAACAATTTATCAATTCATGTTAAGGGGAGTCTGTAACACTTTTTTTTATTCATACTCGCTAATCAATTTCTTATAACAAATCTTTCAGGGTTACATTCTATATAACTGAAGTGTGCCTGCTGATGGCATCCGTGAGGAATGCTTATCATACCAAATATAGAACTTATCTATCAGAGAATCCTCCTTCCTGTGAGACAATAAGGAAGGGAGTCTTCGGTGCAGGCGCGGCATTGATCGTTGTCACTGGTATAGTTTCTGAGCTTTATTACGTCAGCTACTCGAAGGCTGATGATGGATATCTCCCTGATAGCAGGGATAATGGCATCAGGATGGGAGCCTTCAATTGAACTGTACTAGTATGAGGAGAATCTGATAGTTGTGCTATACTATGATGGCATAAGATGCAATATAAAGTTTGCCAAAGATCATCAGGCACACGAGGTACGATGATTTGACTTGTTTGATGATTTAGCATTCTTGGTGTGGTCGAAATGTTCTTATATGTAGTTTTCTGCATCGGAAGGACATTTTGTATAGTAGGCATCACTGATGTTCTAATGATAAACTTTGTATAGGCAGCTTCATCTTGATAGATGTGGCTTAGTTTAGGCCTTTCTTGGCGGATCTTATATAAATTCGAGTTATGCTTAATGAATTACTTATTTACTTAGCAAAATTAGTTACGGATTATATTTGTTTGTTGAAAAATTCTGAGAAAAATAGTTTTGAAGTGAACTTCGAATTTCATTGTATCAGAGTCGACATTGTCAATAATATTCATGATGCTATGGAGTTGGATTTAACATAAAAAAATTTCTTGAAACTTTTGGACATTAGTATGTGTGGGGTGTGGGTCCCACATTATACAATGGGACATTTTTTAGACCTACACTTAACATATAAGACTATGTACTATATCTTTTCATAAACTATATAAATAACATTGTATGTCTTGTATATATCAGAAAACTTCTTACACCAGCCCAATTGCCAATCTAGTCCTGACACAAACAATAAAGAAGCTGGATGGCCGTTGGCTTGATGGGAGACTTTTCAGTATATCTCTAGTGCTGACCAAGTAGAGGAGCCTGGCACGCTTATGGAACTTGCCTCTACTTTGATAAGCACGCCAAGAGAAGTGTCTCTGACTTTTTAGGTGAAGAATTGCAAATGCCGAGCAAATTTAACAAGAGACCTTTGAAGAATCAGGAATTTAATGTTTGATTTTGTCATATAGTAGCTGAAAGCCAAGCACATTTTCCCTATTGCATTAATTCTTCAACTTAATACTGTTCTAGAGTGCCAAATAAGATTTGCTAGCAACAACATAATGAAGGCAGTCATATTTGTTCAATATACTGTGACGTTATATACGATCTAGGGAAGAAGTTCTAGAAATTACAAACAAATTAATATAGAAAAAAGTAAAATCCTTAATCATGAACATAATCTTTTTTCTTCGTAAATAGGAGAGAAAATTAAATTTATTTATTAGTCTATATTTAGGCCATCTCCAATAGATGGCCTAAAGTGACTCCCTACCTTACGTGTAGGGAGGAAATTGATGAATTTTACTTCAGCACATCCCTTATCCCATCCCCCAAATTATAAGGAATCTCTATACTAATTTCTATTTTCTCTACATGTAGGGGAGAAATTCTCATCCCCAAACATTAAACTATATATCATAAAATATAAATAATAACATATCGTCATGAAAAATGAACAAATATAAATAAAATATTAGAAATTATTGAAAAAAGTAAATTAAATTAATAAAAAATAAAGATTATGTTAGTATTTAAAAATAGAATATCACCAAGAAAAATGAACATACATAACAAAAAAAGAATATTAAAATGATATGTTAATTAAAATAAGGAGAGAATATTGAAATAAAATAAAAACAAGTCTCTAAAGTAGAAAAGTTATTAGAGTAAAATTGGAATAAAGATTTCCTAAAGTAAGAGATTGATTAAATATAGAGAAATTGTTAGAGTGGAACTAAAATAGGGGATTCATAGATGTAGGAAAAGTGATCCAGATTCCCTCCATGTAGGAAAAAAGATAGGTAAGCTGTTGGAGTTGGCCTTATAAGAAAAAAAAAATAGGAGTAAGCATCCTCCAGATAATTCAAATCAAAGTAATTAAATGTTCAACTCGGTCTAAAAAAAAGAAAAGAATAGGCTAGGTGTAAATCGATATGCTTAAAAAAAATTTAAGAAGAGCCAATGAGATAGAAATAAGAAACTGTAATTAATTCAGAGTTCAAGTTCAAAATCCAAAGACTAAGACCGAACATCTAGCTGCTGCATACTTGGACTCACCACACTCCCGTAATCCTATAAAGTCTAAAGACCGACGGAAGGAATGCTTTGCACACACTTTCAAGAATCAATTCAGCTCAAACTTTTTTTTTTCACAGGATAGTCCACAGCCTACATCATCAATCTGAAATAGTTCTTATTCTTAAAGACTACCTCCACATAATGAGAGGCCTCCTTTACAGTATGTTTGGATTGAGGGTTTTTGGGGAAAGGAAAGAGATTGGTTTGTGAGGGATTTGCAAATCCCTCCCTTTGTTTGGATTGGGAAGGATTAGAGGTGATTGGTTAATAAATAATTGTAAAAATCATCTCCAATCCCTATTTTGCAATCACCACAAATTAGGGTCAAAAGAGAGGAAATGATTTTAACCAATATTTAATAACTATATTATCCTGTGTATTTGTACAAGAAAAGAAGAAAAGGAAAATAAGATATAAGGGTAAATATGTTAAGATGCTTATAAATTTATCCCTTCTCTCATTTTCCTTCTCAATCCAAACAAAGAACACACATAATCTTTTATGAATACTTCATTTATAATCCTACTCAATCCCATTTATAATCTTACTCAATCCAAATAAAATTTAATCCTTCCATTCCCTTTGCTTTATTATTAAATCCTTTCCTTTCCTTTATTATTTTTTCCCTCCCGACTCCAAACAAGGCCTAAATGTTTCGCCTTCATATTTATTCACTTCAATAAGTAACATTTAGTTTATTCTTTGCATTTTACACATGGCTCGACTAAGTATTCTGATAGTTGCAGGCAGAAATAGTCACAAAGCAACAAAGGAAGCTTTTTCATGCGGAGAACGTGTAGGAAAAATGAAAACATTCTTAATTGAAGCACTTAGAAATAAAGTTAAAACACTAGAAGCTTATGCAGGGACCCACCTCCCCTCCCCCTCCCCCTCCCTCTCCCTCTCCCTCTCCCTCTCCCTTAAGTATGTGATTGAAGATTGCAAGATGATCCTGAGTGAGAGTCCGGAATTTGGCGTCAGTCATATATGTCGTGAGATAAACAACTGATTGATTAGATAATTAATTTTGATCTACAACAATCTCTTGGTAATGTTAGTATCAGAGGTCTTCTTACTGCGATCCTAGTCCTTTTAGAACAAAATAAAAGAAGTAAAACATTTTCAATAATGATTGTTGAGTAAGATTTTGAAACTTGCATGCCCCTTTAATTGAACCCACCACTAATTTATAGTCACATTTATGTCATGTCCAACTCCAATAGGGTTACAATCACGCTTTATTCAAGAACTGATAAATCATATTTATATGATGTCTCACACTAGTGGAAAAATCACAAGTACCTAATTGAAGAATTAACGCCCTTTGTCAAGGACATAATAGAACCAGCAGGGGTTTTAAATAACAGTCTATTATATTTGAATTTGAAATCTTGAATCCGCAAGTAACACTAACTCATAAATTTAAAATAATTATTTAAGGTTTCAAATTCAAATACACTAATACAAAATATTTATTACTTATAATTACTTATTTTATTTTTAGTTTTGTTACATTGAGGCACTCCGACTGTGGGAAGAAAAGCAAAGTTAAATAAACATTCTCGATAAAATTTCGTTCTTTTATCTTTCTCTATTAAGATTTGGAGTCAATGTAAGATTTGAGATAAGTTAAGTTTAATGATTGATGTAAGCCAAAATTTACTAATACTAATCGCGTCTTGAATCTTGATACACAAAATTTACTAATACTAACAACATCAATATACTCAAGAATCTTCCTTCAGTACATCTCTCATCCCTACCCAGCTGGAAATTGACCCCAGCCATCAACTCACATACCTGTCAAACTTCATGCTCATTCCCACTCCCTCAGAATAATCCATAGTGATGGATCATGATAACACCTAAACACCCTAACATATAAAATATCAAAAAAAATTTAAGTCAATTTAAATTGATCTATCAGTATTTTATATAGGCGAAAAAATTCATACATGAAAAATTAACATTAATTCGTACTAATTGAACAATTTCCTGTTCTATCAACTGAGAATGAAAGAGAGAGTAGAGACAAAGAGTCAGATTCAGGCACCCGAGTTCAAAAATATACTAAAAAAAACAAAATAAAAAGAAAAAAAAATATATATTTTTTTCAAGTTGAAGGAGCGTATCTAGGTCCACGAATGAAAGAGAGGGCATAAACTGCATAATTTTTACACCTGAAGCTGATACAAAAAGGACAGCTTCAAAAATTACACATCCAACTTCAACAGTTACACTCCAAGAGGGAGAGAACTAAGTCTAGATATTAACACAATGAATAGAGATCAAAGCATATACGTTTACCAACTTGGTTAAATTATTGTTAGGCATTGAACAAAAGATCAAATACACACTCTCTTTTACCATATGCACACATCAATTGAACTGATATATAGACAATTTCGATAAGAATATGTGCAGAGCTAGATTCGTCTAGAATTTGATCTCTGTGTCATCATCCCATGTTGTATCGAGATCAGCTGAAATAAAAGTATCGATATCATTCCAGTTCCAGTAATTTGGCACGTCCATGGCACCACTTGGTGTTGGATCTTGCCATGGCTGGGAAAAAATGCTGCTTGTAGTAGGCATGGTTGTGGTGATGGTTGAATCCAAACTCGTATCTTGATTCTTGGTGCAGCAGCCATAGCCATCTTTGTGTGGATAAGAAGTGGTGGTTGAAGATGGGATGTTGTCTAAGGCACTCACATGACTAGCAAAAGAGAATTGCACATTTTGATTTTCTTGTGACGAGAGAGTTGAAAATGTAAACGTGCACTCATTGCGCAATGGATTTTTTCCAGAAAATCTATCGATTGCATCTTGCTGCGAAGTAGATGAAGGGCGAATCGCCCCGAAAAGCCTATCCTGATCAGACACAGCATCTAAGGCCTGGCAGCTAGATTGCTGGCTGGGCCCGAAAATGTGAGCTTTACTATGGCTGCTACCATTAGATATCGAGACAGAAGAGGTGGTACTGGTAGTGGTGCTGGTAGTAGCACTAGATGGCTTAACTCTCTTGTTTTTGCGGCCACCACCAACAGGAACATTGCGGAGAATGCCACCTTTAGTCCAGTGCCTCTTGCAACCTTTACAGAAGTATCGGGGTTGCAACTTGTTGTAATTATTGTAGTAACAGAATTTTGTATTTGTTGAGCCACATCTAGGACACTCCAAACGCTCTGATTGCTGCTGCTGCTGTCGTTCTTGATTTCGCCTTGTTGGGGGAGGTTTTGGCAGGTCCAAAGTGCTGGACTGCTTCAAAGTTTCAGTCCAGCTTAGCCCTTGTTGATCACCAGGCACTTGTGTACTACTCAATCCCATATCTACGTTATCAAGAATGTTCTATAAAACTCTTTAACCCCCGAATTTGAAATATCTTATTTCTATACAATTTACGGGATTCAACAAGCGATCGATGTTTAATTCTAGCCTTTTGCTCTTGGTTCAAGAAGAGAGATGATCATAATTAGGAGTACAATCAGAAGAAAAGTGTCTTGCTTAAGATGAACAGTAGTGTGATGTTGTGAAGATATAAAGAGAGTGGAGAAGGCCAAGTGCAATGAAATTCTTAGGAAGGTGATGAGAAGTGAGCATGTCTGAGATTTCTCTCTCTATTTCTATGGCTATCTCTATCTTTATCTACCTGTAAAAAAACTATATTAATAAGGTGGAAAAGATCTATACTGTTGATGGTCTATGGTCCAAGAAGTGTTTAATTGGTTTATTGTGGGGTGCAAGTCTTGGTATCAACTATAAATAATTATGCCACTCTGGTTATGTTCTCACACATAAACTCTCATTATTTTATATACACATGTAAGTTTTCTTATATTGAAGGGAAACAAAATTTTGAAAGTTTTTCAAATTTATATCAGAGTCTAAATCAAGAAAAGCAATATATATATATATATATTTATAAAATAAATAGTTTGAATAAGTTAATTAGAAGGTTTATTGGGATTAGCTCAAAAAAAAAAATCTTGTTAATTCAAACTCAAGAAGTTAATAAGTTTATCGTCCATATCTTGATCACTCTACTATTAAACTAAACCCTTGAAACTATATACACATATAAGTTGTAAGAGCCCTCGGGAGGAGGAGAAAATATATAAATGTTCGTAATCTTATGAACTTATATAATTTATTATGAATTATTGAAATAATTATAGTTATATAATATGAATAATTTGTTATCGCTAAATTCTGTTTATAACGCAATAATATTTTAAGAAAACCTTTGCTTTCCGGGAGATATTGAGAGATTTACTTCGCCCCTAAGTTGAAGGTGGCAAGACTCAACATGAGTGGATGTGGACCGTTGCTAGTGCGTTCTATGTTGGATGGAATGATGTGAAGTGAAATGTCCATGCAGTGCTATACAATATTCCACGTGTGATTTATGTGTTTAATGTTGGACACAAAAGAATGTTTATAGGCCTACCAAGGTCCAAGTCTCAGTCTCATATTCCTTGTGCATTGTTTTTATATGCAGTCATGACTCATGGCCTATGTAAGGTCGGTGTGATGTCTGCTACATTGATGGTACAAGTCCTCCAATTGGCAAGGCAAGCTAGTATATCCTAATGATTTTTTTGGGAACTGATGAGGGTGAAAAGGGATACATTTAACTCGTATTTCCGATTTCAAGTTATCTGAACTTGTAAAACAAAGAAGAAAGCGCGGGGATAGCGGTTCATGTTTTTTTTTTTAGCGTGAGAGTAATTAATATGTCCGAACTGAACAGGTAATAGTTGAAATTAATAAATGCATATATGTCCCCTTAACGGCAGATAGTGGGGGTATTTATACTGATCCGAAGTCCGGATAGCAATTAGTGCTCAATCTTGTCCGACACTGTTTATACATGTCCGACACCGCTTCACCTTTATGTCTTGTTAGATGTGACATTCGTGCCACGAGGTCAATTGAAGTCAGCCCGAAGACTTCTGTCATGGTCTGGGTCAGGAACTTTGGTCAAGCTCTGGTCCATACCCAATAATTTTTTTATAAGGTTATGAGAAAAATTCAACGGTTATAAATTATTTATATTATTTTTTCATAATTATATCAATAGTTTAAAATTATTAAATTTTGCTAATAACATTATAAATGAGATCTACTATTAATTTAGTTGTCAACACATGATTTCTCGTGGCCATAAGACTCAAATTCCTTCAAAATTTGAGTGTAAATTTTGATCCATTATATGGAATCCACATCACGTGTTGTGCAATCACATGTAAACTTGATCGTATTTTTTGTCACTTCTGTGAAGTCTCCATGTCTATGAAACTAATTAGGAATAACAACGAGTAAAATTTAAATTTGAGATTAACGGGTATTCAATCAATAACAGATCAAATAATAAGATAAATGAAGTATTTATTAGGTTTTAATTTTTGTAAAAAATAACCCACGGATAACCAAATAGATCATTCTGCTAATATTGTTTAAAGTTTCCAAAAGTTACAGAAGGGGACACGTACGGTCGGACGTGGGCATTTCAATAATTCAAATTTCTTGTTCATCGTTATGCTATGCTATGTTTCAGTTCCATAATGGTATGCCATTTTTTATATTAGCCAAATAAATTAATACCAAAAGTTACATTTCGAAGCCCTATGTTTATTTATTTATTTGTTTATTGATACAATAGTCACTGAAGTCGCGATTCAAACTCAAAATCTTTCATTATAATAGATTACTACTTGACAATTCTACTGAACTTTTGAATTGTATGAGCACTATGTTTGTTAACCTAATTGTATTTATTTTCTATACAAAATAATCTCAATTATGGACAAATATTGCAATTACTATTTATGGACATATATTGCAATGATCGTAATTCGGTTTAAATTTTATCATATTATTGTGCATGAGTTTTGACTCAATTTATTTCTGGAATTTTTTGGCATTTTAATTAAACTAAATTTTAAATTTTATCATCTTATTGTGCATGAGTTTGATCCATTTTATTTTTGGACTTTTTTGACATTTGAATTGAATTTTTTTATACATTCTTTAGATTGATTTTCTATTTAAACTATTTTTTTCAAAGTAAATTCAAATTCATCGGATTTTGATGACAATTTTGATTGTAGGTTATGTTAAACGGTTACGATTACTCCATCTTTTATGCCTAATTGATCTGCTACCATTTTTAAGACTAACCCATAGAATTCCGTAATCTGCTAGGCTATAGAAGCTCCGTTTCTCATTCTTCAACAATGAAATTATTGTAAATCTCAAGAAATTAACTTAGTGATAAAGCGCTGAAGATATAAACAAAAAATTTGTTCACATTTTAGAGTTGAATCAACCAAAAAATTAATTTTTGATACAATAATAACATAAGCAATATCTCTTTAAATAAGATTATATGTCTCGAGTTTGACCCATGTTAAAAAAAAAAATTCGAGTAAAATTTTCTATAAAAGATATTAATTATTGTAAGCTAGATGTGCAAGATATAACCCAACATAGTGTTTGGAAACACTTGTACTGTGGAATTCATTTAATTTATAAATAAATTCTATAATAATTTGTATTTATAAATGAATTCTCATGTTTGGAACAGTAATTTGCAACACATGTTGAATTAGAATTAAAAATTATATTTTACTCAAATACTCATTCTTTATTCTATTGGAATTAGTAAAATTTAAAAATGATAAACAAGAATTGATCAATTATTTTCTTCGTGTTTCATTGAAAGGAGAATGGTGAGGGAGAGGGTTCGAAATATATTTTATTTTTTTATCTTTGTATTTGAGCCAAAGTTAAACTTAAGTGTAAAAAAATATATAAATGATAATTTTGTCATCAAAATAAAGGAACTAACTTAAAAAACGTGGATTTATAAATTTCAACTTTTGAACAAAGATTTGGGTAAATTTTAAGTAAATTTAACATTTGTAAATCCTAGATTTTTATTTTTTAAAAACGATGCTTCCAAACATAAAAAGTTAAATTACAAATAAATTTTATAAAATTCATTTATTACAAACCGTCCGTAATGTCACATTAATAGGCATCAATCATCTCTGACAGCTCATAAAGCCTGCAAGGTTGTTTTTAGTATGTAGCATCTGAAGCTTAGTTAATAGGTGTCACAAAGTCGGCACCCTAGTCACCATAAGAATGATGGTGAAAATATTCATGACAATCAGAACATCCATCTAGGTAGGAATTTGAAGATAGCTGAATGGCGGATTTCGCGGAGCTATTATAACTATAAAACAAAAAATTACATGAGATTCATACTTTTATAAGAGAAGAGTTGTTTCGTAGAAGACTTACTCATCTAGGTAAACTATTATGGCCCTCAATAAGACAATAGCTTCACTAGCAAGTGGCATGTTTCATATCTTACAAAGGACAAAGGCAGACCATGACTATGGTCTATGAGCCTTCTGTCTTTCTACTAATAGGAGTAATGAATTTAGTGGAACATTCATGCAGGTACAAGCACAAGTGATTGGAGGAAAAAGCAAGAGGTCACTTCACATGGGTAGGATCAACACACATTTAGATTATGACTTGTAGTTAAATGAAATTGTGAATTTTGGGATTAACTTCATCATTTTCACATTCTTCGATAGAATTGTAGATTAACCCAGAATAGAATGTTTGGGTCGTGAACGAAAAGTTTTATTTATGACTATTTGAATCAATCAAAAAATTAATCTTGATATATTTGATACTCTTTAAGGTGGAGTTAAACGAAATACTACTTTCAAGATTTAAATAATTATTTTTTTCTCTTCACTTTTCCTTCACACGCTAAAAGTCACACACACAAACATAGTTAACACACACGATTATGAGGGGTAGGTCTTGCCATTGCGGAGGGGGGTAGGGTGGGGGGTTGTGTTTGGGGAAAAAGAAAAGAAAATAAAAAGCAAAATCAATTAAGTTAAAAAAAAAAAACTAATTTAAGAAATGATCAATAGTCATGTGCCTTTTGTAACATTGAAAACTAATTTAAAAAGAGCAAATATTAGGGATTAATAGTGAAATTTATGTTGTAAAGTCAATCAATCTATTTTTTTCCTTTCGATGACTTCACATTAAAATTCAAATTTAAGACATATGACTCAACTCGAAGAGACATAATTAGAATCAATTAGATACAAAACCCGCTAAAACTATTCCCTAGAAAAATAGCATAATCAAGCAACAAAAATAGCATTTAAGAGAAGTTTAAGTAAGAAAAATATAAATCAAGTCAACTTGGTCGGTCAGTTAGGTAAAGTCCCTCTTCACGTGGCCTTTCTTCAAAATATTAGAAAATACTAAAGAGAATATTTGTCGGACAAGTAGAATAAGGACCTGATTATGTTAACTTAATAGTTAAGTATAGTTCTATGGAGATCTGACACAAAAAATAAAAAAATAAAAAATAAAATTAGTTCTATGG
The DNA here is from genome assembly GCA_037974665.1 of Ehretia macrophylla. Taxonomy (NCBI): domain Eukaryota; kingdom Viridiplantae; phylum Streptophyta; class Magnoliopsida; order Boraginales; family Ehretiaceae; genus Ehretia; species Ehretia macrophylla. The sequence continues at coordinate 38,515,400 of CM075781.1, read as the reverse complement.
AGAGATATGCACAGTCCAACAATGGCAGCTGGGTGGCTGAAGCCTCATTCCATTTAAATATATTAAATCAAACATGATTCCATTTGACTAATAAAATCAAAGTCTAAGTTAATTATGCGCCCACATTATTTGGTGGCTAATGTATATTTTGTTGCCGGTGGATTAAGAAGCCACTGGTTTTACATCATTGTCGTTTGCATGTTTTATTCTTTTTTTTTTTTTTTTTTGTTTTTGTTACCGTGGGAACCTATTTAGTAAAACTCAATCACTAACTAATAAATTCATAAGTATAGTAGTACGTCCCAATATATGTTCTATGTCACTCAAGATTGTAAACTTAATTAATAAGCAGTCAAAAAGTTTCAAACCTAAAATTATCAAATGAAATTTTTTTTTATTTGTCACTAGGCTACATTCTTAATTGAGGGCATTGTCCTTTGCATGTTAATAACTTATTAATAATACTTTCAATTCCGACAAAACAAACATAAATACATTAATGCATTGGGATATATCACTACATTATAAAAACTATAGTTTTAAGATGGATCTAATGTGATTCTATTTAAAGTGAAAAAATAAATTTTCCAAACATTCAGACGTGTAAGTGTGTAGGGTGTGATCCCACATACGCATACTTTATCCCACACACCACATATAATGGGACGTTTTTTAAACCTTTCTTAGAGCGAGTTCCTCATAGTTGAAAAACGAGTAAATAAATACCTTGTTCTCATTAATGTGAGGTATGATAGGATGAGGCCACCATTGCACGTGTGACTCAATCATGGTGGTTCGACCAAATGCTGGACCACCAGAAGAATCTATCATCAGATCCAGTTTTGAAGATGAATCTGGTGATATAAAATGTCCAATTTGATCACTTCTCTTTTGCTAAATTTAATTTGACACTGAAAAGAGATGATGCCACAAATAGTCTAGAGGTCTAATCGCAGACATGATTGTTGCCACTTGTGAACCATAAGCCGCTGATATTTTATTACAGTTGTTTATTTAAATAGTTTGATATTTTCAATGTGTTACTTTATATACAAACAAGATTTAAATTATGCATGTATAAATAAATGATAGTTGTAATACTTGAACTCAAGTTCACTTTTTAGAACAGAACTCTAATTCCATGCAAGTGACCAATATTGATCTAAAAACTTAAATTGTTTAAGAATGTGGATTTAATTAATTTGATAGTTCCAAATGTTAAGAATAATGCCCTAAAAGTCAATAAATTATAATTTTAGAATTATAGATAATGTATTATATAATTTATTAAATCATTTATTGTAAACAATTTATTTATTTATTAATATATTTTAATCAAATAAATAAAAGTCCTTAACACACTATTTATAAATTATATCCTTAAGAGTAAGTATATGAGTGACGGAATTTATATTCACAAATATGTTCTAAAAGTTATCCTCAATTAGAGGATAAATTAATTGGGCGTTAGTTTATCCGAATAAATCAGATTACAGTCTACTAACCAAATAATATGCGATATTAAATTGAGCGATTAGTCTCATATCGTTATAGTAGATGTATAAGTACTTGTTACGAACAAGTGACTGGACTTGACCACCAATACAACCAATTACATGGAATGTCAATAATTTATTGTATTATGTAATTGTGCGATTAATCCTCATACCTAAGACACAACAGTTATCTCATGATTAAGAATACCATAATTTGCTGGTGCAATTAAGCTAGTCCTAATCACAGATTAAACAATGTATTCAGTGGTTATGATTTATTCCGTCATGGAGGTATGTGCATATACATATAGGAATTGTCAATTGAGAATCTTATGCGATCTATTGATTAAGTAACTAGAAATTCTTGGCCAATGTGGAATAGTAAAAGTCATTCAACAGATTATTCATTAGTTACTAATTAAATAGATTTTGGCATATGATCGAGTAATAGAGTTTGACAACCCAATCCATGACTCTGACTCTATCGGGATAATTAAGACAGTAGAATTCGATTGTATAGAAATTACTAAATGGGTTCATATACTTACATTTTATCTTTAATTGGGTAATCGCGATATACTTCTAGGTGTTACTCGTGATTTGCGAATTAATTAGAAAGAGTTCTAATTTAATTAGTTAGTAGAATTAATTATTCGCTACCGATTAATCATGAGCCCAATAGGTCACACACAAAAGAAATTTGCGAATTAATTGGATTAGAGAAAATATTAAATTAATTTTTGGAACTATCGTAAATATTAATTTAATTAGACTCGTAGTAATTAGATAGTGATCTGGTTATTATGAGGTTCAAGACTGATTAATTAAGACCAGTCCACATATGACCCTGGGTTATGTGTGTCTCCTATATATTGTATTATTCTGACAAAAAAAGAGCTAGTACACTTTTCAAAAGTCAGAAAAATATAAGATTTCTCTAAGAATTCTAGTGGAGGTAAAATCCAGTTGATAGCGAGAATTCTGTGTGGACTAATCTTGGAGGCTTCACGCATAGGAAGCTCGTCTCAGATTATATCGTAATTTTCGCGACAAGAGGTAATCCTGAAACTACTACTATGATATTCAATGAGATTAATTATTGTATGCATAAATCTGTGTAATCAACTATGAACAGATAAATGAATATTATTCCGCTGTATTAATTAAAATTTTAATTATCATGTATGTTTACCAACACCAACAAGACAAAAAGATATATGACATGGCTTTATAAAATTATGAGAAACTCCTTTCGCAAGCAAATGTATTAAACTTAGACCAGACTTGGTCTTTAGGAAAAAGGAGCTGCCACCATTTGCATGCCATATTTTTTGTACAAAAAGCTTTTAAAACGTTTAATGTCCTTACAGAAAAATTACGTCACTATAATTAAATCTTCTCTGGGAAATTTTTCTGGGCCCGTCGATGTTTCCGTTTGATAACCTCTGAGGAAACAAGGCAACAGGTTTTAAGTAATTATGCAATTGTGGGGCTTTTGGAAAATTACATGTAACAATGACAGAAAATTAAGTAATGATGTGCCGAAATTTGCTTAAAACGGCATCATTTAAAATGATCGAATCGTGTGTATTTATAATGCATTGATCCCATATGGTGTGTAAGACTCACACACTTCTAATAGCATGATCGTTGAAAAATCCTTCCCATACGTAACCAATATTAAGTACTTATTTAGCTAATATTAGCAATATATTTAATGATAAACCAAAATGCTTCAATTTTTCTTGGATGTAGGTAATAATAGTGTAAGCTCTCTAGAAGCATAGAATTTGCATGTGTAATGCAAGTTCAACCAGATTTTTTTTTTTTTAACCCCTACCATTATAAAATTCGAACCTTGGTCTTTAACTATCAAGGAAAGTAATCCTCCATCAAGCAATTCCTGAATCTCGAAGGTTAAGATAACAACTGAGATAAAGTTTGAAGTGAATAAAAAATATCTTGGTTCGTTGGTCCAAAGATTTGATGCCTGTATCAATCACAAAATTAAGGTGAGCTGAACGAGGAGAAACGAATTAGAAAAGTCTTGACAAAAAGAAACCCAAGTCTAGAAGATACAAAGGCGGGCATATTAAGATCAACGTGCGATAATATCAGAAAAGGACAAGATGAGTAGTTACATTTGGAAGACAACGTAAAAGGAGAACCACATCTCCAGCTCTCCAACCACTTCAGATCAATTCTTCGCTGCAATCGCTTCGATCCACCCGCTCGGTGAAATACCGTAATACGCCCTGTAGCTAAACAGCTTGCTATACCATACCATACATAAGTTCTCGAGCATCAACCAAATGCAAAAAACCCTGACCAAACAATAAAGACAAACTACAAAAACTGGAGGGATTCATAGCAAAGAGTCGAGGATAATCCTTGTCCATATAGCTCCATCTAGGAGACAAGCGCATAGCCTACAACATTTGATCGATACGTACCAAGCAAAGAGAGACTATGTCACATAGCGTACTGAAGCAAGGCAAGCACAATCGGACGCTATCCACAAGCAGAAGATGTAAATGCACAGCATCCATTGTGCAACGGGTGGCATTTCATAAAATCAGAAACAACAAAAATTACAAAACACATATTGCCACAGTGAGAGTGCAACAAATAAGTAGTACCGCATACATCATTCATCTGCCTAGCATCTCTCCAAGCAAGGAAGGAAACAATTTAAAACTTGAAATCCTTCTTCTTTGATTTGCCCTCTTTTTCTTGCATCTTTCGTTTTTTCTTCCTCTCATTCTGCAAAATGATTTTTCGTCAGAATGCATAAGACACAGAAAATAATTATATGTTGTATTGGCTAGTATTTAAAACCCACCTCTGCAACCATGTCACTAAAATCTTCACGCTGACTTCGCAACTTCTCTTCCTCCCTGGCCTCTTCATATCTGTGAAACACATGGCAAAAAGTGTGAATCACCAGGTGGTGTCCAAAATAAAAGCCGAGCCAGAGAAGGAGAGAGAGTGTTGGGGGTTGGGCAATTTTCACTGAACTAACTAATGAGAAGAGTTCACTTACTTGGCAGGCAAAACATTGTCCACGACTTCCAACTCTTCAGAAGCCAACGTGACGTCAACTCTATCTGATTTCTGACCTCTAAGCAGATCAACCTGAAACGACGACAATATAAGCAATATAAGCAAAACCACTAAAACCCATCAGGAAAATACATGAACTAGCTTCGTGGAGTTTGAGTAGAAAGTAACTGGATCCTCAGCTTCCTAATGCCCGCTAATCTACAATATGAGTAGTGCAATCATAAGGCACAAGAGGGCGAAATGGTAGATTGTACCACTTGTGCACTTCAAAAAACCTCCAGCGACAAATAGTACACAATTTCAGGTTGCTTAGTATAAAAGACAACAGATGCAACTACAAGGATACCCTGCAATCCACGTGTCAGTCTGGGACTTAACAATCTCAAAACTTTCTTATTTACCAAGTATGACACATACGAAGATTCATACAACAGACATAAGACCAGAAGCAGTGTTTCTAGCATGTTTTAATGTCCAAACAGGTGACAGAGGAGAGGTTTCATAGTAGTTATATGTGATAGACTTACTGTCCTTAACATGGTTTAGTGAAGCAATTTAACCAGAGTTATCTCGCTACAGAAAAGTGTTTTACGATAGTTTCAAAATGAGCTGCTCACATGGCCTTAAAGCTTAATAGCCCACGCATTGTAAACAAGAAAGTTGCGGATAACTCTTTTTTTTACCTATATTCACATTATTGGCTAAATGGAAAGTAATTTCCTAATTAAGTTCACATTATAGAATAAAATTGAGCTACCATGTCAGAAGGCTCTCTCTATGCTAAATGAATATTTGGTCAGACCAAATTGTGCAAACATTGAATTCCATCAGGACAAGCCATATTGATTTCCCACCCCCCACAACCCACACCCCTGCCTCCCTCCACACAAAATTGAAAAAAAAAAACTTAAAAACCTCACGTGTTCATTTTTTTATCTTGTTTTATATTGGCTGAATGTACCCATTTCTCTCGCTAGACACTTTCGTCAGGTAAGAGTCAGTGTGATCTACATCCAGGGAAGGAATACAAAAGAACGCATTATGCAAAGTTCCCTTACCCTTTTAGCACCAGACTTGTCTTGTGTACCAGTATTGATCAAATACCTGTAGGAAGAAAGGCATAGAAGCATATTCAATCAACAATGGAAAATGAGCTTCTAATAGATTCATAAATGTGCTTAAAGGAAGCAGATTACATACGTGTGAGTTGTTCCTAGCAAAGTTCCTGGAGCTATCTTTTCTTCTTTCTCTTCCAGCACCTACAGAATCAGAGGAATAAGCTGCCATAACTGCGAAAGGCAAAAGTAGACAAGGACACATCAACTATAGTGTACTCACTTGGTAGAGAGGTTTCTCAGGCTCCTTCCTCTGCTGTTTGCGAAGGTCAATAACATCTGGAGTCTCAACACCAGTAGGTGTGCTGCACAGTATAAGGACAAGAATTCATTAATCTGAATGATGAAGCACTGTTACCAAAGAGCAAAATGGAGCACCGGCCCAATTAAACATAAATGGATAAAGATTCTCGTACAAAGAAGACTGCCATCATCAAGCACAACAAGATCTTTAGGTCCTCCCTGCCTTGTTATTTTCCCACTTCCTTTTTTCCAATTAATTTTCTCCAAAGGTCAAAGCTAATTTTTCTTTCAATTTCCAACATACTTTCATAAAAAGGAAGAAACTAAAATCACAACTTGATAAATGGAAAAATGTGAAAGGCATTAATGTCACTCATTAACTCTGTCCCCATCACAAAAGTGAAGATATTAATGGGATGGACGTTACAGAATACTTAACAGACATGCTCAGGATGCTGGTAGAGATGCCTTGTCTAGCAAGCCATGACAAGAAGTGAAAAATTACCTTGAAAGGCTATCGACCGATTGAATACCAGCTTCCATTTCCTCTTCCACGATCTCTTCTTCTTCTTCTACTTCTTCCTCCTCCTCTTCCTCCAAATCACCCCAATGCTTAGTCTTATCAACTGGTTCCTCCTTTCAATCAAGCCCAAAACAAACAAATGAGACAAATACAAAGGGCAGATTACAGCGGAATAATGGATAATTAAGTAGGAAATTAAAAAATTACAGAGTGCCACATCCCCTCTTAAACAATCTAGCTTTAGGGCAAATAAGAAAAGCTTCTACATTTGACAACAGTTTGAAATTTTATACGAAAAAATAGAAAGTAATTACAAAGATGTACCTCATAATTGAGCTGTTCTTGTTGCATAACACCAAAAACATCTCCATACAGCGGGCGCCCATACTATTCCATAAGGAAAAGAGAAAGTCAGACTACCTGAAATACATATTCATAAGTGAAGAAATAAGGCGCAGGTGGTAAAAATATACCTCATCAACTGGAGGTTTGCCCCAATCTCCAGGTTGATAACCAAACTTTGCCCCAGGTGGAATAGGAGCATTAAGCCCTGGAATCTTCAGGTGAGGAGAAGATGGCGGAGGACCATACCTCTGGTACATTGAGATAAAATTAGCTGATGTAACTAAGAAAAAAAATGACGCGGAAATCTAAGAAAAACGAAATGTCAAGCAACGTCATCATCTCCAAACCTGCATATTGATAAGCCAAGGAGGAGGAGCGCCTTCTGGCATACAAAGAGCCTCTTTCAATTCTTGTGACAATGTTCCTGGTCTCATTTCCCTCAATTTTACCTGTATAGGATTGGAATACATGTTAAACGTTAACTGTTAACATACACTAGAAGAAAAAAAATTGAAGTAATCGTAATAATTCTATACTATGATGCTTAAGGTCTAAGACAAAGGTAAAGTCAAACTATTATCATCCTCAACAACCCTGAAACTGAGGCAGTGAGGAATATATTAGTGAAAATTTTGGCCGGATTGACATTCGATTGGCCACATTCTAAAGAAAAAGCTGAAAAGAAACATCAGGAGGATAGAAGACTTAGTAGTAGCAGAAAGTACCTCAAACTCCTTTCCTTCATAATACAAATCACCATGCGATGTCAACTTTGGCTTAGTCTGATATTTGAAGAATGCATCATGGAGAACCTACAAACAGAAATTCAAGCACAGTGAGAGCAATAAAGCAAGAAAAGGAGGAAAAGAGCGAAAATTGGATAGCAGGCTCTGCCAGATGCAGAAAATAACAATATTTCCAGATATACAAATATTTCATAAATAAAGGGGTGAAGTGCACCAGACCCCCTTATACTTTAGCGAAAGTGCACAACACCCCCCTATAGTTCAAAAACTCTCTGAACTAGTCCTTATGTTTTTTAAAAGTGCACAACACCCCCCTACAGTTATAAAATCCGTCATATTTAACGGATTTTGTAAAAAAGACGTAAATACCCTCTCTTTTTTTTTCATTTCTCTCTTTTGTTTTGTTTAGGCCAAAAAAAAAAAGGTAATTTGGTTAATTCATATAATTATTTAATGAATAAATTCGTTAAAAATAAAAATAAAAATATCACTTAACGAGTGTGAAGTACACTCTCCGTTAAATTTAACGGATTTTTTAACGGTAGGGGGGTGTTGTGCACTTTTAAAAAACTACAAGGACTAACTCAGGGGGTTTTTAAACTATAGGGGGGTGTTGTGCACTTTCGCTAAAGTACAAGGGGGTCTAATGCACTTCACCCTAAATAAAGAGATGAAGATACCTGATAATCGATGTCCATTTTTCCCATTTTGGGCTGCATCCTCTCACGCTGCTTTTGTTTAAGTTTCTTGCTGTCTTCCTTTTCGAAGTAAGCCTGTGCAGGAATATAGAGAAAATTAGAATGAATTGTTGAAAACAATAAATAATAGAATAAACCCCTCTCTAACAGCTCAAACTTTTAATGAAGTGGTAAAATTACATGGTATCAGAGCCCAGGTTAAATGAAGTCTTGGGTTCAAGCCACATTACCACCCATTTGAAAAGGATATTTCCAGGCTTAATTAAAAGAACCTCACTTGTACATGAGGGTGTGTGTTGAAAATAGTAATAAATAAAATAAAACTCTCTCTAACAACTTCAGCTTTTAGATGAGGTGGTAAATTTACACAAACTTTCAATCTGGTCCAGGTCAAATTGAATAAACATATATGATCTCAAAAAACCAAAAGCAGATGCGACCACAAAAAGGTTTGAAAGCAACAAGTGCACTAATACTATATAACATCTATATCTTTTTAGTTTTTCATTTAGAGTCCTACACGATATACTTCTATGGAGGTCACTTAAATGATCAGGTCTCCAGATCCCAATCCCACAATGCAAATGGTGATTGATGAAACCTATTAAGAGAAAAGCAAAAGGAGAAGGAAAGCAGCAAGTATAAGGTAGAGCTTGTTTCACATTAAGTGACCATATCTTGTCATGTACAGAAATATCTATACACACCTGCCTCTTTCTCCATTTTTTCAATGCACTTTATATAGATATTGAAGGTGGATGATATGTGTTAAGTGTAACATAAAATGTAAGCAAAGAGGCCTCAAATAAACTGTCAGAAATAAGCATCCTAACGCATAATACTATTGGCTACCAGAAAGATACAATGGAAACATGCAATACTTGCTTAAAAACTCATATTGAAAAAGATAAAAGAAAAATGAATTCATATGCTTGCTCAATAAGCATCCCCAAAGAACAAAGACTCATCTCCATAAAAAGTTAGGGGCTATAAGCGGAAGGTTACATTGAGATATTCACTTTAAAATGTTATGATTGCGCAGACATCTTCACTTGAAAACTAATATTCACTTGTTCAATTTTTCATCCTCATTACTAGGGAAAGCAATTTGAATATATTGTAGTACCTTACATAACCTTACTGGACTAAACAGACAAAATAATTACCTGTCTAATCTTTTCAATTCCAGTGGCAGCAATAAAATCAGGAAGTTGAAAGGGCTGTTTCTCAATACCACGCTTTCCCTGCACGACAATGTCAAATTGCAATGAGATAAAGGAAAAACAGCATAATTACTGTTAGGACACTTTACGCTCATATCAAGTCAAGAATATTGTGGATGTCTAAAATAGCTTATTGGGTTTGGCATATAAAATTAAACTAGTGCAAGCATGCAAAATTTAAACAAATTAGACATTCAAAGCAGGTTCCTTAGCATCCGGACACAAGTCCCCCTCTAACTTGCACAAAATTTATTTTCAACCAGAAAATAAATGCTTATGTCCCAAACCCCACCAGCAAATGCTTAAAAGCAAAATAATGCAAGGTATTCCCTTGCCAACACCTACATGTTCAGGCTCCTCGGGTGTCAAAGCCACTCCCCTGCAAGAACCACATATACAGATATAAGACAACTTCATTGACTTAATCTTCCATCCCCCTCTTCCCTAAACCCTTGCTATTTTTATATTTTCCTTGATTACTTTGTGTGGAGGACAAAGTAGGGTATTATATTATCAAATGCATCAACTCATAAAGAAAGGTGCGTTTTTCCCACAACTCACCTGTAAATATTTCCGTTTTTGACACCAATGCCTTGGAACTGGAACAGTATTTCGGTATGATTTAAGATAAACCAACTACTTAGGATCTGCTGCAGTAGCATCCCACACCTGAAAAAATATGAACAAGAAGAAAATGAGTATGAGAAATAACTAACAAAGAGCTGATATAAGTTACTTGGAATTGATTAAAAACCAACAAAAGAAATCACGTATCTGCAAACAAAAGTAGTGCAAATTTTACTAGGCATGTCACTTATAGTTGTAAAAAATGTCTATAATAAGCAGCAAACACCTTATGGGTGGTTTCTTAACAAAGCACAGATGCCAGCATGCAATCATAATTTTCAACTCTTAAGAAATCAAAACCATGCTCAGCCATAAAGTCTCAGCCTTTGCACTATGGAAACAAGAGTAGGATGTTGCAGAAGCGGAAGCTCAAGGAAAAACAAATTAGTTAAACAAACTTTCATGTGCAAAAAGATACACCCAAAAACTAATATTGAGGCCAAATGGTCTAGTTTACCCTTCAATAAATAACAATTACTAATCCCAGGTTACAGAAAAGCCACATCATGGTACTAATGGTCTTTGAAGCTTGTTTACTACTGAGGCCCAAAGTGGATGCTAGGATGTTGCTTTTCCTTATGTTCTGTTCTTCATATCCATTACAGAACAACTCTTCTTTTTTTTCTTTTTTTTTTCAAGAAATTACAGAACAACTCTTCAAATCATGGTTGCAATATACTCCTCCAATACTTAATCTTAGGGGGACAACATTAATGATCTTCTCAACTACTAAAAATGGAGTGGTTTCAAACAGGATATCAATATACAGAGGCAGCAATAGAAGATTTAGATTCATAGGATACTCTTATATCAAATAAGCTCCAACAATGTTATAACATTTTAAGAACTCCAAATGCAACTCTAATGGAAAGAGATACTCAGACGAATGTTCTCCATTTCGGGAAACAATTTTTGGTAGGTAGAAAAGTCTATCTACAAGAAAGAAATCCAATAATCATTCTAAACCATCCCCTCCCCCCTTTTAACTCACAGCCAATTATTATGCAAAAGCAGGTACAGATCACATATACAGCAGAAACCCTGTTTACTAGATCATGCAAGTGAAGAAATAATTGACAAGAAGAATACAGGATAATGATAACTGCTCACTGAATGTATAGATGATGTAACCTTGAGAAAGCTGAAAGTCTCTGAGCATAAAACACAAAGGATATATTGATTATACTATACCAACATACCTCCACTACATCAGGCCTTGAGCATATTTGTTTCAGTTCAGCAATCTTCATCCGCCTTTGCATCTGAAACAGAGTTACATCTAGTTAGCATTAGAAAGCCAAAACTAGATCCAAGAAAAGCAATCACATCCTTATTAACCCATAGAGCAACAACTATAGTCTAATACCTTCTTCTTCTTATTAGATATGCCTTTCTCCTTTTGTTGAGTATCCTGTTCTTCTTCTTCTGAATCTGAGTCGGCCTTCTTTTTCGCTGCTGCATCAGGTTCATTTTCATCCTTTTTTATCATTCTCCTGAATAAACCCAGATGGTAATATAGGATCAGAAACAAACGCACAGATGGAACAAAATAAAAGAACTTAAAGAATGTTTTGGGAAAATGTAAGTCCAGTAACTGGTAGAAACACTTTTACCTCGGAAACTGAAGTATCCTTGAAACTGAACTTCTCAAAGACCTTTCTGAACTCCTCATCCAAATCACTACCTAGTTCAGCCTTTTCAGGAACAAACTCCACTTCAACTTGTTCCAAAGCTTGTTTTCCAAAACAAGCGAAGTATAAGTTTCAAGATTGCTGGTTATAGCATTTTAGTAATGTGACCCAAAGACCAAATGAATTTCCACATTCTCATCTTCGAATCTAAACCAAAGAGCAACATGTTCCACTTAGGCATAATAAAATAACAAAGTATAATATATACACTGTAAATTGGAAAACATAAATAAACTCATGATTCATTAGTGAGACCATGCTCTCGATAACTTTCAACACACTGTTAAAAATCTGTGTGATGACCGACTATACAAGTAGTGACAACGAAAAATCAAGCCACACATCATTCAATCCTCCACCAATGCCATGAAACACTCGTGCCTACATATGCAAACCCCATCCCTTGCAACGCATAACCAAGAGAAGATGCTAACATTATATAATAATTTATAATGGCTTTGACATTGCCAGCACCTCATGAAGAGACAAAAATTTCCAAACCCATCAGCACAAATAGACTCACCATTGCTCTCATCCTTTTTTCTTTCTTACCATATTTCTAGAGAGTAGTTGTCATATACAATCCCACATATATAAATGCAAAACTTTGATGCACATGGTAGGCCTATTAACATAGATATCTAGGAAGTGTCCTCTTTCTTTTAAATTTTCTCCACAAAACTACAAAGTTCTCTCTGAGTCTTAATATTCCTCTGAAATAACTCGCCTCAGGCAATCCTTACTTGAAGATGAAGAGACTACAAAAAAACATATGATTCTTTTTTTAAAAAAAAATCTTACAAACATAAAGCAAAGTTTAAGATAAATTTCTAAATTTAAATACTTCACTAATAGGTGTCACACCCTAACCCAGCCTATAGAAGCTAAACTAGGGTATGACTTAAATCATTATCACCAGTTTATGACTTTAATCCTTTATCTATAGTTAATGCATATTCGTTAGCCTAGAACTCCAAAAGTTTTTCAGAAAATCGGCAGCATAACAACTGTATTTGGGATTTTTGATTTGGCCTAATTCCTAAGAAACCTCAAAATGCAAATCTTTGATTTGTTTACAACTAAAACTCTTGTTTCCTCATTAACCGATATACCCGCTAGTTTATCCTGAAAGTTTCAATTGGATTAATAAGCCTAACATGATGAAAGAAAGCAGCATAAAATAAGTGTTTGTCCAGTTCATAAATAGTACAACCCAAAACTAGACCCCAAATTACAAAGGCGATCGTTTACAACAGCAAAGTTAATAGTCTTCATCTCAAACAACAAACATCCACATTCATGAAAGGCACGTAATACACAGTCACTTCGAAGGGTCATCAACAAGCACATTATCTTCAGGCACCTGTTCCACTTTTGCTTCACCTGTAGTGACATAAAGAGGATGAGTCCTTATGAACTCAGCAAGAGGGGAACAAATAACAGGGCTTTTGAAATTCTTTTCCGGTCAACTTGTGAAAACTCCTTTGAAACATGTCATGTAATACAAATAAGATCATATATATAGCATAAGTATAATGGAACAATAAACACAGTTACCACATCATTTCAAAGGATACATTATGCTTTCGCTTTCGCTTCGCATCGCATGTAGTGGCATATAGATAAACAGTCTTTTCTCCCCGAGGTCCTCTAGGAACCAAGCGAGAGTACTTAAACACATAGTAAAAATGATACGTTTCAATATGTACAGGACTCTAGAGGTGGTTCTTACGAACTCAAGAGGTGGCTCCCACCACTTCTAGGTGTAGCACTTTGCCTCGCATAGCACTTAGTTCTTGCCGTTGAGGTGATTGACCTTGAATAATGATCACAACTTCTTATTACTCCCGCATGGGTGTACTCCGGATTGTACACCAAACCTACAACCCAACTCTTCGAGGGTAACAATGTCCCAAACGAGAGAGGGAATACGGACCATGGTAGTCACGGAAGCACCGGCAAGCCCGATGCCGCCCGGCGTTCGTGAATCGCTACCATGCCAAAAGAAAGGTTGCAACCTTGTATGCAATGCACATATTATGACATTTAACGATTCACATTAGGAGGCCAACAAAGTAGGTTGCATCCGTGCATGTATATGATCACATATTGACACGTTGGCATATAAGGCATCGTTAGAACGTATAATCACTTCATATACCAATTTAAAAGCATTTATATATTTACGGGCAGCCACGTAATCATATACAATATATGCCATAGAATACATTTTAACAATATAACGAATGCATAAGGAGCATACAAACGTGTTATAACATCATATACAAGATCGGGTGCACGAATAGTTAACGTATGACCCCATAATCAATATAATTCATGCATGAGGCTATAATAACTTTTCCGGGCAGTCCACAACTTCAATTAAAACCTCAATTATAAGTTACGTAAAGCATGATTTAACACTTAGAAAACCTAGTTTGCAATTAGGGTTTTAGGTTCATGCTCGGGTACAAGATTCATCAACTATTAGCTACAAGGAACACTTAGATCATCATCATACATATCTAACAATTATTGGACAACCTTGAAACATTGCAAATATCATCATTAAAACCACATGCAAGCCATAAAATCCACCGACACGAACACGAAATCATCAAAGGACATCATATACGTGTCTACCACTATGACTCAACCACATTCAACCCTAAAATCAATATAGAACATTCTCCTAAGCATTTAAACATTTCCGGGCAGCTTACTACGCAACTCAATTTCATCAATTAAAACCATATAACTCATAGAAATAGCATCAAATGAGCATTTTAACCGACTAAGGACTTCAATACTTACTCGCATGCAACAACAACCATTAATCATCTTTAACCTCATCAAGATTCATATGATTTCATGCTAAACATTATCATGGCAGCCCTAAAACACATCTAAATCTAACAATATCTTCAACATATAGCATCAAATAAGCACGAATCTTTCATGCAACACTTCCAACACAATTCTACATGCAATCCAACAACATCACCACCAAAACTTCATCATAAACCACCAAATTCAGTCCTCAACCACACGGCCATGAGCCATTTCCCAACCTCCACAAGTTCATTCTTCACAACACATGTATAAACCAACTAAGCAAGCTTCAAAAACCACTAATCCAACCTTCAACAACACATGCAAGGCCATATACATATAAATCATGCTTATGAACTTTAAAAACATTTTAAAATCAGTTTGAAACCCTCACCTTATAAATTCCTAGCTAGAAGATACACAAATGCTTGAAAATAGCCTTGAAAGTGCTCGAAATGCCTCTTTCCTTGCCTTGGCCGAATGGTTCTTGTTTTTCCTTAGGCCGAAAATGGAGAGAGTTTTGCTTGTTTGAGTTGTCTTGAGCATAGTTACCAGATTCGCCCTACCCTCTATCGAACCGCGTATCGGATTTGACGTACCGATTCGCGGTACGTTAGCGTTCCAATTCGCTAATCTTAACAAACTTAACGAATCCGATGGTATAAAAATTTTTACCAAAAAAATAAAGAAAGAAATCATAAAAACTAAATTTCTACTAGACATGGATGCGAGAGTTAGAACAATGTATTAAAACAGAGATTTGGCGTACCGGAGATGAAGGATGCACACTGCGTGGACTGATTTTTCCGAGGTTAAAGCTATTGCGATCTCTGGTTGAATCATTTTGGTGATGTTTTTGGGTTTTCTTAGTTGGTTCATAATATCTGGCGTAGTGTGTGGTTTTGAACAAGTTTTGTAATGTAAAACTGTAAATGGTTTTGTTCGAATTTTGCCAACAACTAAGCAAGTCTGCTTGAAGGATGCTGCTTTTCGTTTGGTTTTGTGTGCAGTTGGCATAGATGAGTGCTAGCTGCTCTATGACCAAAAAAAAAAAACAAAATTAAAAAAAAGTGCCAGCTGCTCTGGTCAGCACCGAAAGCATTTCGTTTGGTTTTGTGTGCAATTGGCATAGATGAGTGTCAGCTGCTCTATGACCAAAATAAAAATAAATAAAGTGTCAGCTGCTCTGGTCAGCACCGAAAGCATTTCGTTTGGTTTTGTGTGCAGTTGGCATAGATGAGTGCCAGCTGCTCTATGACCAACAAAAAAAAAAAAAAAAAGTGCCAACTGCTCTGGTCAGCACCGAAAGCAGAAATTGCTTTTGGTGCTGACCACTTTGTTTATTGTTTTTGATAATTATGCTGACCAAATGGGGGATAAGTGTTTTTGATTTGGCCTAATTCCTAAGAAACCTCAAAATGTAAATCTATGATTTGTTTACAACTAAAACTCTTGTTTCCTCATTAACCGATATACCCGCTAGTTTATCCTGAAAGTTTCAATTGGATTAATAAACCTAACATGATGAAAGAAAGCAGCAGAAAATAAGTGTTTGTCCAGTTCATAAATAGTACAACCCAAAACTAGACCCCAAATTACAAAGGGGATCGTTTACAACAGCAAAGTTAATAGTCTTCATCTCAAACAACAAACATCCACATTCAAGAAAGGCACGTAATACACAGTCACTTCGAAGGGTCATCAACAAGCACATTATCTTCAGGCACCTGTTCCACTTTTGCTTCACCTATAATGACATAAAGAGGGTGAGTCCTTATGAACTCAGCGAGGGGGGAACAAATAATGGGGCTTTTGAAATTCTTTTCCGGTTAACTTGTGAAAAAAACTTTGAAACATGTCATGTAATACAAATAAGATCATATATATAGCATAAGTATAATGAAACAATAAACACAGTTACCACATCATTTCAAAGGATACATTACGCTTTCGCTTTCGCTTCGCATCGCATATAGATAAACAGTCTTTTCTCCCCGAGGTCCTCTAGGAACCAAACGAGAGTACTTAAACACATAGTAAAAATGATACGTTTCAATACATACAGGACTCTAGAGGTGGCTCCTACAGGCTCAAGAGGTGGCTCCCACCACTTCTAGGTGTAGCACTTTGCCCCGCATAGTACTTAGTTGTAAACAAATCAATGCATTCTTTAACGAAAAGAATTGCTTTGTAATTATTTAAAAACACTTACTTTTATTGCCCATCACATCTTGTCTCCCAATTTATCCCCCATTTGGTCAGCATAATTATAAAAAACAATAAACAAAGTGGTCAGCACCGAAAGCAATTTCTGCTTTCGGTGCTAACCAAAGCAGCTGGCACTTTTTTTTTTTTTTTTTTTTGGTCATAGAGCAGCTGGCACTCATCTATACCAACTGCACACAAAACCAAACGAAATGTTTTCGGTGCTGACCAGAGCAGCTGGCACTTTTTTTATTTTTTATTTATTTTTATTTTGGTCATAGAGCAGCTGACACTCATCTATGCCAATTGCACACAAAACCAAACGAAATGCTTTCGGTGCTGACCAGAGCAGCTGGCACTTTTTTTTATTTTTTTATTTTTTTTTTGGTCATAGAGCATCTGGCACTCATCTATGCCAACTGCACACAAAACCAAACGAAAAGCAGCATCCTTCAAACAGACTTGCTTAGTTGTTAGCAAAATTCGAACAAAACCATTTACAGTTTTACATTACAAAACTTGTTCAAAACCACACACTACGCCAGATATTATGAACCAACCAAGAAAATCCAAAAACATCACCAAAATGATTCAACCAGAGATCGCAATAGCTTAACCTCAGAAAAATCAATCCACGCAGTGTGCATCCTTCATCTCCGGTACGCCAAATCTCTGTTTTAATACATTGTTCTAACTCTCGCATCCATGTCTAGTAGAAATTTAGTTTTTATGATATCTTTCTTTATTTTTTTGGTAAAAAATTTTATACCATCGGATTCGTTAAGTTCGTTAAATTTAGCGAATTGGAACGCTAATGTACCGCGAATCGGTACTTCAAATCCGATACGCGGTTCGATAAGGGGTAGGGCGAATCTGGTAACTATGAGTTTAACTTGTTTTTGTGTTGGTGTTTTGCTAGGTCCGAATTTGAGAGCTTGAGTGTGTGTTTTGAGTCATGTGTGTGTGTAGTATTTTAGATATCTTGTGTCTAGTGTAGGCATGGCATGTATGTGTAGTTTTAAGAGCCTAGATATTGTATATCTTGTGTATTGTGTAGGATGTTTTGATTAGAGTGTAGGATTATTTTATTAGGTAGTGAAGTTTGTAGTATATTGTATTGTGTAGTATTATATTAGTTAGTGGAAGATGTAGGAATTTTATATTAGATAATGGATTGTATAGGAATATTATATTAGATAGTGGATTGTGTAAAAATATTATATTAGATATTGGATTGTGTAGGAATATTATATTAGATAGTGAATTGTATAAGAATATTTGAATGTTGTGTTTTGTCTTCTAGTTTCTTTAGTTTATTATGTCTTGTAAATTGTAAGCCTAGTCTTTAGTGAGTGTAGTATTTTAGGTGTACGGTGTTTAGTGTATTGTAGACAAAGTGTGTAAGAATGTTTAGAAGTTAGTAAAAGCATGGAAGATGTGGCATGGTGTTTAGTGTAAGAATTTTATGTTGTTAGTGGAATGTGTAGGAATATTCCTTGTGTAATGTGTGGGATTATTATATGTGTTGTGTAATGTGTAGGATAGTATAGTATATTAGTTAGTGGAATGTGTAGGGTAGAGTACATTATTTTAATAGTTAGTGGGTTTTGTAGTAAAAGATAAAAGTGAATATTTTATTGGGGTGTTTGGAAGATGATGAGTTTTTGTCTTGTAGTGATTTGAATTAGAATAAAATAGTTAATGGAAGATGTAGGATTAGTTTAATAGTATTTTAATAGTTAGTGGATTGTGTAGTAGGAATATTCTATTGCCTAGTACTTTGTGCAGGAATCTTTCTAAATTAGTGTGCAAGCACGTTTTCTAAGGTTTAGGGCACGTACTACGAGATAAGGCACGTACTTCTAGGTGAACGCACGGATTCCAATGCAAATGCATGCAACCCTAGGTAATACACGTAAACCAATATAAGGCACATAATTTAATGCAATACACGTAAATTAAGGTATGGCACGTAATTCAATGCAATAAGGTACGTATCTCGATTAGTGTATCATATATCATCTCACGTGTACTTACCTTGAGATACGTACCTTAACCCTGAATATGTGCATTACCTCGACCAACATGCACTTACCTCGATTTACCTGCCTTAAATCTAGATTTAAGTGACATACCTCGATTTACGTGTATTGTATTGAATTACGTGTCTTACATTGGTTTACGTGCATTACCTAGGATTGCGTGCATTTGCATTGGAATCCGTGCATTCACCTAGAAATATGTGTCTTACCTCGTAGTACGTGCCATAAACCTAAGAAAATGTGTTTGCACACTAATCTAAAAGGATTTCTACACAAAGCACTAGGCAATAGAATATTTCTACTACACAATCCACTAACTATTAAAATAATATTAAACTAATCCTACATCTTCCACTAACATTATTCTAATCCTAATTCAAATTCACTACAAGACAAAAACCCTATCATCGTCTAATACATTCCAAATATAATATACCTAATCACCTTTTACTACACAATCCACTATCTAATATAATATTCCTACCCAATCCACTATCTATTATAATATTCGGACTCAATCCACTATCTATTATAATATTCCTACCCAATCCACTATCTATTATAATATTCCTACACAATCCAGTATCTAATATAATATTCCTACCCAATCCACTATCTATTATAATATTCGTACTCAATCCACCATCTATTATAATATTCCTACCCAATCCACTATCTATTATAATATTCCTACACAATCCA
Organism: Ehretia macrophylla; assembly: GCA_037974665.1. Lineage (NCBI taxonomy): Eukaryota > Viridiplantae > Streptophyta > Magnoliopsida > Boraginales > Ehretiaceae > Ehretia > Ehretia macrophylla. The sequence goes on along the minus strand of CM075781.1, from coordinate 38,495,849 downwards.
CTATCTAATATAAAATTCCTACATCTTCCACTAACTAATATTATAATCTAACTTATACATTCCACTATACAATATAATTTGTTACACATTCCGCTAAGATTATAATAATACTAAACACTCTTCTACACAATACAATATACTACATCTTCCACCAACCAATATAATAGTATACAATACAATATACTACAAACTCCACTACCTAATAAATAATCCTAAACTCTAATCAAAACATCCTACACAATACACAAGATATACAATACCTAGGCTCATAAAACTACACACACATACCATGCCTACACTAGACACAAGATATCTACAATACTACACACACACATGACTCAAAACACACACCCAATCTCTAATTTCCAGACCTAGCAACACACTCACACAAAAACAATTCACACTACATCAAAATAACAAAACAACACTCTAAATCTCTCTCTCAAAACCAAACACACACAAAACTCTCATTTTCTCTCCATTTTTGGACCTAGCAAGGCAGCCATCTTCAAGGGGCATTCAAGACTCAAGAAACATTCAAAAATCTCTCTAGACCTCTCTCATTCTCGGCCCTAGGCTAGCATACACTCAAGACAACTCAAACAAGCAAAACTCTCTCCATTTTCAAAGGAGTTTTCACAAGTTAACCGGAAAAGAATTTCAAAAGCCCCGTTATTTGTTTCCCCCTCGCTGAGTTCATAAGCACTCACCCTCTTTATGTCATTATAGGTGCCTGAAGATAATGTGCTTGTTGATGACCCTTTGGAGTGACTATGTGTATTACATGCCTTCCATGAATGTGGATGTTTGCTTAAGGATGTTTGTTGTTTGAGATGAAGACTACTAACTTTGTTGTTGTAAACGATCCCCGGTGTAATTTGGGGTCTAGTTTTCGGTTGTACTATTTATGAACTGGACAAACACTTATTTTATGCTGCTCTCTTTCATCGTTTATGGATAGTAGTAATCATTAGACATTTTAACTGTTAGGTGAAGAATTAAACTAGGTAAGTCTTCATACGATCATTAAGTTGCTCACCTATACGCTAAATAGGAAAGGTACGTGCTCAAATAGGTACTTGACAAACAAACGGGACATAGTCATCATGTTAGGCTTATTAATCCAATTGGAACTTTCAGGATAAACTAGCGGGTATATTAGTTAATGAGGAAACAAGAGTTTTAGTTGTAAACAAACCAAAGATTTGCATTTTGAGGTTTCTTAGGAATTAGGCCAAACCAAAGATCCGAAATACAGCCGTTAGATTGCCTCTGTGCATGTATATGATCACCTATTGACACGTTGGCATATAAGGCATCGTTAGAACGTATAATCACTTCATATACCAATTTAAAAGCATTTATACATTTACGGGCAGCCACATAATCATATACAATATAAGCCATAGAATATATTTTAACAATATAACGAATGCATAAGGAGCATACAAACATGTTATAACATCATATACAAGATCGGGTGCACGAATAGTTAACGTATGACCCCATAATCAATATAATTCATGCATGAGGCTATAATAACTTTTCCGGGCAGTCCACAACTTCAATTAAAACCTCAATTATAAGTTACGTAAAGCATGATTTAACACTTAGAAGACCTAGTTTGCAATTAGGGTTTTAGGTTCATGCTCGGGTGCAAGATTCATCAACTATTAGCTACAAGGAACACTTAGATCATCATCATACATATCTAACAATTATTGGACAGCCTTGAAACATTGCAAATATCATCATTAAAACCACATGCAAGCCATTAAATCCACCGATACGAACACGAAATCATCAAAAGACATCATATACGTGTTTACCACTATGATTCAACCACATTCAACCCTAAAATCGACATGGAACATTCTCCTAAGCATTTAAACATTTCTGGACAGCCTACTACGCAACTCAATTTCATCAATTAAAACCATATAACTCATAGAAATAGCATCAAATGAGCATTTTAACCGACTAAGGACTTCAATACTTAATCGCATGCAACAACAACCATTAATCATCTTTAACCTCATCAAGATTCATATGATTTCATGCCAAACATTTTCATGGCAGCCCTAGAACTTACCTTAGGCCGAAAATGGAGAGAGTTTTGCTTGTTTGAGTTGTCTTGAGTGTATGCTAGCCTAGGGCCGAGAATGAGAGAGGTCTAGAGAGAGTTTTGAGTGTTTCTTGATTCTTGAAAGCCCCTTGAAGATGGCTGCCTTGCTAGGTCCAAAAATGGAGAGAAAAGGAGAGAGAATGGAGAGAAAATGAGAGTTTTGTGTGTTTGGTTCTGAGAGGGAGATTTAGAGTGTTGTTTTGTTATTTTGATGTAGTTTGACTTGTTTTTGTGTGGGTGATTTGCTAGGTCCAAAAATTAGACCTTGTGTGTGTGTTTTGAGTCATGTGTGTGTGTAGTATTCTAGATATCTTGTGTCTAGTGTAGGCATGGCATATGTGTTAGTTTTATGAGACTAGGTATTGTATATCTTGTGTATCGTGTGGGATGTTTTGATTAGAGTTTAAGATTATTTTATTAGGTAGGGAAGTTTGTAGTATATTGTATTGTATAGTATTATATTGGTTAGTGGAAGATGTAGTATATTGTATTGTGTAGAAGAGTGTTTAGTATTATTATATAATCTTAGAGGAATGTGTAGTAAATTATATTGTATAGTGGAATGTATAAGTTAGATTATAATATTAGTTAGTGGAAGATGTAGGAATTTTATATTAGATAGTGGATTGTGTAGAATATTATAATAAATAGTGGAGTGTGTAAGAATATTATAATAGATAGTGAATTGTGTAGTAAAAGGTGATTAAGTATATTATATTGGGAATGTATTAGAAGATGATAGGGTTTTTGTCTTGTAGTGAATTTGAATTAGGATTAGAATAATGTTAATGGAAGATGTAAGATTAGTTTAATATTATTTTAATAGTTAGTGGATTGTGTAGTACGAATATTCTATTGCCTACTGTTTTGTGCAGGAATCTTTCTAAATTAGTGTGCAGGCACATTTTCCTAGGTTTAGGGCACGTACTATGAGGTAAGGCACATACTTCTAGGTGAATGCACGGATTCCAATGCAAATGCACGTAAATCAATGTAAGGCACGTAATTCAATGCAATGCACGTAAATCGAGGTATGCCACTTAAATCGAGATAAGTGCATGTTGGTCGAGGTAATGCACGTATTCAGGGTTAAGGTACGTATCTCAAGGTAAGTACACGTGAGATGATAAACCCAATATATTCCTCTCTATTCAACATTAAGTATAACCTTATACCTGTCAGGAAAAAAATGAATTGAAAAAACAGAGTTAAACAAGATCAGAGTGCAACATTCACGAGATGAAGATAAGGAATTTAAAAAATACAAACAGAAAGTTAACTCGGTGTGCGAATAAAGACTTTGCATGGTTGAGAATGGAACATGCAAGTTTGATACATTTCGGAAACAGCACATCTCAATAAGCTCGAGACAATTCTCCAAAGTCACAAGTTAGAGAAGGAAGAATAATCAAAAGACCACAACAAGAAAATCAACATATACTAGTGAATATAATGTAGTCCCAACAGCTAAGTTTAACAAGAAAAATAAATTCCGAAACTCAAACAAAACATCAATCTCTAGTCTCGCAACTGCCCCTAACCATTTGATTTGTGGATATCACAACTTATCGACCCTCCCCAGAAATGAAAAGAAACAAAGTGATGATAATATAGCACTAAACTTACTTAGTATTTTCAGCCACCAAACATACTTCTTTTTCGAAAAATAAACCACCAAACATACTTCTCCCAAAACACTCTAGACGGCCCAACATTTCATCTCATATCCCTGTCATATTATGATATCTTTTCACCATCTCAAAAGGCCTAATAACGAATTCCATATCCCGTCATAATATAATACTCTAGCACTCTACTTAATATTCTTAGCAGCCAAAATTATGTGCAGCCGAAATCTCTATATGTAGTAATAGAAAGAGCCTAACACTAAATTTCATATCCTATCATTATGATATCATTATATCTTTCACCATTTCTAAAGGCCTAATATCGAATTTCATTTCCCATCGTGATATGATACGATTCACACATTTCGCCACCAATACGAAACACTATGAAATACACTTCAAACCTTAAATATCTACTGACTTCAGCAACGATATGATATCAGCAATTTACAGCTCAAGCTCATCTCTACAGCAAATTAACTTACTCAGTAGCTTCCAAAGCTAACAGAAAAACATCATACTGCAAATATATATATACATACATACATACATACATATATATATATATATATATATATATGAGCTTCCAAAGCTAACAGAAAAACATCATACTATATATATATATACACATATACACACACACCCATATATATGCAATATAACGCCTGAAAGTGAAACAAAATCTTAAATGATATATTAGGAAAAGGAAAAAAATCAACTAAATTGCCCTTTTGAGGATCGGAATTTTCCTTGGAGCTATCATCAGCGGCAGTGTCGCTATCTTCTCCGGCACCGGCGGAGGACGGCAACGCCGACTTATTGTTCTTCTTCTGCTTCCGCCGCCTGCGTCACCTCTCGCTCTCGCGAGATTTCTTCGCTGAAGCGTTAGGGTTTTGGGGTTTCAAGTCGCCGTTAGGTAGCGTAAAGTCACCGTTAGCTACTCCAACCGTCATATTGTTTCTGTTATTCAGTTATTATTATTTTTTTTTTTTCCTCTTTTGGTTCTCTCTGGAATATGAAGCCTCAACCCACAGAGAGGGTTTGAAAGGAGAGAGAAATGGAAATTGGACCTCTCATTAACGTGGCAAAAAGAATCAAGTTGGGCTGAGAAGATATATGTCAACTGGATTGGGCTTTGTAGATCATACTTTGGGCTTATTGGTTTAGGTTATGCACGTTAGGGATTTGGATCATATTTTAAGAGTGTATTATTGTAATTTATGATGGAGAGAATTACACTACAAGTCCCCATTGGGTCCCATTGTTTCAAATTAGTCCCCATTATTTCAAATAGTTTAAATCGGTCTGTAATATTTTTTAAAAGTGTCAATTTAGTTCTTACTGTTTGAAAATATTGAGGACTAAATTGACACTTTTTAAAAAATATTAGGGACTAAATTGATATATTTTGAAAACATTAAGGACTGATTTGAACTATTTGAAATAATATGACTAATTTGAAGACAAAATAAAACAAAGGGGACTATATGTGCTATTTTTTCTTTGTAATAAACCAACAAATTAGGATGTCACCTCAGTCATCTCTTATGAACTATTCTGACGAAAGAGGGGGGGAAAAACTCCCTTCCAAAATCAAGTCAATTCTTCAGAATATTTCAATTAGGGTCAAAATTAATAATTGACATCTATTCTACTCGGTTTTAGTAGACAAGAAGAGTTGCTAATAAGTTTGTCCATGGTGTAAAAAATCAGATTAATTACAATAACCATAATTAAAAACCGATTACACAATGAATCATGTTAGTTGTGTGACTTGTTTGGCTTTATGAAGTAACATGTCAACCAATAAATAAAATTCAAGTTGCGCTATGTCAATTACTTAATTTAACCTTCTCATTGACATTTGTTGTAGTGTTTACTGAAAAAACAATGTTCATATTGATAGCCATATTTCTTATTCATAGAGTTGGTAGAAAACGTCCACTTTACATGAGCACAATTGGAACCACAACTTGTTTGTTTCATTTGCTTCTCTTCAATTGAGGTGTGATTACGGAATATATAAAATAGATTAAGAAATATCTAAACTATGATTCATATTTAAGATTAAGATTTAGACCTCGTGTCCAGTTGGTATCAACTTGGCCATTCTACGTTTATGTGGTAATGTATGTAGCTTTCTTTTTTGTGGGAATTAGCCCGGTTTGCTGAGCATTGTCCTCTGAGATTTTTCCCTTAAGACTTTGAGCCCAAGCATCAGGCATTGGGGCAATCGGAACTAAGGTCGGAGCCATTCATGGGTCATTAGAGATTGCAGATGTACTGACCCCAAAAGGAGTAAGTCAAACTGTACTTTTTAAAAAATATATTTTTAAATTATTTTTAGACTGAAAAATTAATTTTAACCCTGATTGAAAAAAATTATCTACATATGAGTATTAAATTCTATATTTTCAACCCCGCTAAACTATAATCCTAGTTTCTCCCTTGGTCGTAATTAATAATAATCCTGCAAATGAGTCCAAACCTTCTCTACATTGCAAGAGTTTCGTACTTTGGATTGCTATTCCTATAAACAACAAAATGCAAAAAGATATTACCGTTCTCTACAGATCTTGTTAATACCTTTACAACTAAAAGATAGCATCTGTTTTGGTGCTCTCTACTTGAGGCCACATGCTTTGAAGAACACCCTAATTATACAGAAAAGGATTGCTTACGAAGATGCAGAAATGGGTGTGTGGGTGTGGGTGTGGGTGTGGGGGGGAGGATTTAGTGTTTCCTTGTTTAGATAAAAGTGAGAGTTGAGGGAAACGATGATTTTATTAAGCAATTCACCCATATACCCTTTGTTTGGGACTGTAACATATATGCTTGAAGAGTAACAGATGGTAATTTGTTAAAAAGAATGAAGATGTATTTTAACATGTTATACTTTTCGTTTATTCCTTTAGGCTCATGAAAAATCAATGAGACTGGTACAGACAATAATTTTACACACAACATCGGTTTAAAGACACGTAAAATAACACAAAACACATCTGCGACAAGGAAAAAAATTGTTTTACCGTGGTATTACAGTTTAGAGCAGTCCCCTCCTCCTCTTGTAGTCACTGACTGTCAAGGTCAGTGCGTGCCGTTTCCCATCATTCTCTGGAACTTTACGTCCAACAGTCGCTTCAATCCTCTGCTTTCGCGCCAGGAATCCGGCTTGCGCTCCTTGAGGCCCACCAAACTTCTGAAGTGTGGCCAATGAGATTGGTAGTTCAAAATTATGTAGCATATATGATTCTGTACCTTGATCTACAGGAGCACTTGTATCCACCAACTTCCCTGCATCAGCTGCTGCTTCCAAGGCTGCTTCTGTCACTGCAATTCCAACCTCAGCGGTAATTCCACTTGCTGCATTGGTTGCACTAGCTGATGCAGCACTAGCATCAACATTTGCTGCACCTGTCGCTTCTCCTCCACTGCCTTTTGCCACGTAATAATTCATTGATCTTGTCCATCTCCTTGAAAATGGATCATATCCCGAATCACCAGCTTTCAGAGTTGTACTCACTGGCTTCAATTCTGATGCATTTTTAAAATTCTCTACCCTGTTCCTCCTGTTCATTTCTGCCAGTCTTATGGCCTTTTGGTCTTTCTCCGGGGCTTGCCGTGCTGCCTCCAATCCCTTAAGTCTTGCCTGGATTCTCTCCACCTCAGCCTCATCATTTCTCATTTTGGCCACCTCCATCTCCCTCCTAAGCCGATCCTTTTCAGCTGCAATGTTAAGTGGCCTCCATGTAGCAGATTTTTTCTGCTGTAACATCTGCTTCACTGTTTCTGCTGAATAGACAAAATTGTTGGTTTTCCTTATGGCCTCCTTCTTTTCCAATACATCCTGTTTACTTGGCATACGACCACCACTGCGCTCTACCTCCCGGAGCCACTGATCATATTCCTCCTTAAGTGGCCGGGAGTCAGAGACCATAGCCATCTGCCATCTTGCAGCAGAGCTTTCATTGCCCCAGACGACATTCAGATACTTGTATGTAGTTTTATTATCCAGCTTGTACTGCTTATCAGGGTCTGTAGCATCAACATTCCGGACCAAGCAGAGCCGATAGATAGGACCAGATCTGGACCTCCCTATTCCAACTCTCACAAAGCAACCAACAATCAACTCATCAAAGAAAGGTTCCATAAACCATTTTGCCAGTTTCGACCGCCGAATGGTGATTTCCTTTATATCCTCAAATGTTGGCACCCGTGACTCAGATATCTTGTCTTCATCGCTATCATCCATTCCACCATCCCCGGTTGAATCTTCCTCATCACTGTGCAAACCACCTCCACCAGTGGAGATGCTGCCTATAGTTGCTGCTGTGAAGGATCTCCGCTTGACAGGAGAATAACCCCGGCTGCCAGAACCTCCCTTTGCTGCATCCGTCAGTTTTCGATAAGCATCTGGATCCTGCTGTCTCTTTTGTTTTGCACGTATCTCATTCAATGCATCCCCCCTGGCAGCTGACCTGTCAGCAGTTCTGGTTGATGAGCGGGTGCCACGAGAATGCGTACGTGGTGACCTGTCTTTTCTTGTTTGTCTCCTTAATTTGTCATGCAAATCCCTGTCACTTTTCTTTGCCGCACGATCTGCAAGGATAATTTCCCTATCAAGTTCAGACATCTGTGCGAGCCTTTGTCGATCATCTTCGTCCTTGTACAGATCACTCCCCACAGAATCATCGTCGCTGTTGTGCGCATTATCATAACCATCATCATCATCATCATCTTCATGATTGCTACGCTCAGGGTCCAACCTCTTCTTGAGAGGGACTCCAGGGCCAGAGGGTTTTCTGCTAGAATGACCGCGATCGTCGTCAGATTCATCATCAGAATATGGAACTCTGTCTCGCCTTCTAGATGATGGAGGCAAGTGACGGTTTCCCCGAGCTGCACTAGGTCTCCCAGCAGCCTCCAGGAGCAAGTCATCTAATTCTGACCCTGACATGATCTGCAATGTCAAGAAATAGTAATTGTCAGAGATTCTTGACAATGCCCTCATAGGAATGTTCTAAACAAATAGAAAATGGATTCAATAAAGGGACCAAGCAATTGTTTGGAACTTTCAAAGATCAGGGAGCCTAGCTGGATGTCCTTTTTAACTACTTGGGATGGACTTGACACAAGGAAAATAAGAAGCAGATGATATTTATCAAAGAAAGAAAAATGAGAATTACAAGACAAATCCCCACTCAAAGAGAAATGTTAGTAAAATCTCACACACATTCAATTTTATATGTAAAATCATCTTATTTATGCAATAGGCTTTTTCAATAACTCGGAGCGCGAGAATGCAATTAATCTATCATTTTGAGAGACAAATAAGCAGAAAGAAGTTCACACAGTGAAACACTCTATGGTCAAGAGAGACCGGCTGTAATCTGTGAACCACCACCTCTTCTAAAGTTTAGTGCTTCAGAGTGTATCCAGATCAACCCACCTTCCCCCTAGAAAATGAAAGAATCTTCTAGTTCTTTATTGGAGATGGAAATGACTGATTATGCTTATAAAACATAGAATTAAGTGACGCGATGCAGCTTTAATAGGGTCAGCTGTAATATGATCAGCTGGACAAAGCACTGTCAATGCACATTCTCATTATGAACAAAATGATATCAAGTGTATGTTCATGCCTCACCACTCAAACCATCATTCACCAGAGATCCGCCTATTCTAGATGAGGAGTCACGAGAAAAGTTCAAAAATCACATCTAAGATTTAGAAGAAGAAAACCATAGACGTTTGTAGAACCATTTTCAGAGGAAATGTTCAATCACTCAACAGGCTAAAGAATATATAGTATTGTACATGCCCCGCTGCTTGAACCATCATTAACTAAACCCTCAAATCATCATTTAATGCTATATGAAATCAGATCGAATTGTTATGAATCATGATTTACATTCCAGCACTATCTAATGCAACTTAATATAATTAGAACTTACTATTAACCCGCATATGACCTCCCCTAGATAACACCTATAGATCAGAGGAATAAGTAGGAGAATATGTAAAGTAAATATTTGCTATTAACTAACGTCTTCCAGAAAAATCTTTTCTCCTCCTTATTTGTTTCCTATCTGAGTCTCATTCCACTTTTCAGTTCAGTTTTCATGACCCTTTTGCAAGCTTTTCAACATCCGGGACACTTCCATATTAATTAACATATAAACAGCAGAACGACAAGCAATGTAATTGAAACATTCACGCCAAAAGAAACTTAAGTTGACAGTGAACACAAATACAAAATTACTTTTTTCCCTATAAACTTGGAACTTCTTTTTCTTTCTTTCTTTAGGTGTTTTTGATGCTTTGACTAAATAAGATTTTTTCCAGTTTGATGACTTCATCAACTCCACGCGGCACATATATGACTAAATCATCAGCTTAAATAGGGAAAAAATAAACTTCTTATGCACCAAGAAGAATATGAAAAAAAACACCCTACGCAACTATTGATGGCTGTACTCGTTGATAGCCCACACACACACGCACACATATACAAATATGAAGTCCGAAAATCTTCTTGTACCTGAGAAAATTAACTAATTAAGGAAGGATCTGCTTTCTGCGCACACACAAACACACACACATGAAGTCCAAATTTTATTTTATTTTTTCACCGAGAAAATTAAGGAAAAGAAGCTGCTTCATTTGCGCGCGCGCACATACATATATAGTCCAAAATTAACTTTTATGCTACCCAAATCACACAAGAAAAGATCAGAATTTTCAAAAACTTAACAAGAACTTGAAAGCAAATTCAAAAATTCAAATTCACATTTACAAGAAAAAAAAATAAAAACACTAATTTTTTTTATATTAATTCCAAGTTCACATCTTTATGCATATATGCATATATAAACTTATGCATACACAGAAATGGACCAACAACTATATATATATATCACGAAACCTAAAAATGAAAAAATTACGAAATATCAAAATCGAGGGTTTAAGGATTTGGTGTTGGTGTGTGTGTGTGTATAGAGAGAGAGAAAGAGTGATTTACCTCAGAGAGAGAGACAGCGCAGAAGCAATGGTCGTCACAATCGAGGACTGATCAAGATTTGAGACACGAACATATATATATATATAGGTCGCTTATCCAGTGTAATTATCTATCTGGATTTTCTATTTATTTTTTATTTTTCGTTTTGGGTCTATAGGATGAGCTTTTCTCTAATTTCTCTTCTTTTCTTTTGTTTTCGTCGGAAAAAAGACGTATTATTATAGGAGATGAATCTCAGTGTTCTCAAATACAAAGGGAAAAATATTAAAAAATCCCAATAGAGGAATAATCATCTAATTCTAGGGTAGAGAATTTAATTTAACTTTTTAGCGAGTTAATCAATAATTTTATTTACACGATGATAAATGTTAAGTAGACTAATATTTTGACTCATATAGAGAAGGAATTTAACATTGTTTACAAAGTGCGTAATAGACCAAGCTAACAAAGACGAAGAAGAAAATCTTTTTCCGTCCTCCAAGCAGTCGGATTCAACAGTGATATGAGACAGGCTTTGATTCTTAATCATCTAGCATGTTTTGCGAATTACCAAGATTCTCAACTTGTGGCGCAGTGTCACAAACAACCTTCTTTGCATACCCATGTAAAATCTTCTTTTCTTTGGTCAATTTGTTTATTCTATGAATGACAGTGGTTCGATTAACTGCGATTTTTAAAAAGATAAAAATTGAAATCGTTTAATATAGTCGAAATTTGAAACCAAAATCAAAATTGATGGTTTTAAAAATTATTATTCAAAACCGAAACTGCTAATTTTAAAAAAATAATGTAAATAAAAAAAAGTCCAAAAATATGAAAAAAAATATTAATTTAAATGTAAAAAAAATTAAAAATACAATAAATTAAAATCCATAAATATTAATTTAAATAGTATTTTTTAGTTGAGTACTTGAGCTAAGCCCAATAACTTTTTTTTGTTATTTCTTTTTCGAATAATTGTATTGGGCCTTAAATTTTTTTTTAAAGATAGTCCATTTTTAATTCTGAATTGATATAATTTTAGATATTAGTATAAAAATTATTTTTATATTTTCATCAACTATAAATATTATATTATATAAGTAGATATATATATATATATATATACATTATATATTATATAATAAATTAATAATTAGGTTTTGAGTTTCGTTTTTTTTAACGCCTAAAACCAAAACTTATCGGTTTACCAGTCGGTTACTACTTATAAAAATCAAAACCTATCGATTTATCTATTGATTTTTGTTATCAGGTTTTTATCGGGTGAATACTTATCGATTTCGATTACAGCAGTTACTCATTACCATCCCTAATTTATTCTTTTTTTTTTTGGTTGAAAATTTGTTTATTCTTTACAAAGAAGGAAATTGATTTGTTTCTCTTTCCACAAGTAGAAAAAGAGGTCACGAGCTTATATATACTTGGAGGAAGTATTTTTAACTGGGAAATTCTTATACTATAATTGAAACTTTCAGTTTCAAATCATTTAAAAACTTTGAAACTAAGGTATTAACAATTTAGAATATATGAAACTATTTTTAAATTTGGTACCTATTAAGGCATATTATATTTGGAAGGCAGCTTGAGTGAGTTTCCTTAAACCTGCACGCACAAGCAACAAACGACAGAGGTAGTTATCTCCATAACTATTCCAATGCTTAAGTCAGTGAAGGTTCTCTTGGATAAGATAAAGTTAAGTGTATAATTCACTCAATTGGAATTAGTTACCTCTATGGGTAAGCATGGTGGTTCATTTATACTTGTTTCTGTTAGAAATATTATATTTTCAATTTTTTTGGGATTCTGTCTGTATTCCGTTATTGGTCTCGATGTCATAGATCGTCTTCAGGTCGGGACAGCATATCCGACCTCTTGGAATATTGTCGAGTCAAGACTATACTGGTCGGATCTTGTCTATTGTGATAAGTTCTTAATTCGGAAAGGTCAGACATTAAAGGTACTTTAGTCTTTTAATTATATCTCGATTTTTCCTTTATCAGTACCAAAAATTAGTAAGTAACCTAGAAATAAGTTCTAACAACGAGTAATGGATTGACCAAAAAAAAAAAGAAAAGGAGTAATGGATAGTGTTTTTCATTTGTTTCTTAGCATAAATAATGTAAAGTATAGTTCATCTATAAGGTACGATTTCTTATTCTCCGTGTTTCAATAGTCCATTTGTTTTTTGGTTTTTGTTAATTCTTAGGGTCCCTTGGGGGGTTTGGGGAAATGATTAGATTTTGGAGAATTTTTAAATCCTTTCGCTTGTTTGAATTAAAGAAGTTTGGGGATGATTGGATTATGGAGATTTTGAAAAAATCATTTATTAGGCTGTTTTTTTTTTGGGGTCATAAAAGTCAAATTCATAAATAGATAAAGGTTGCATTACAAAGATTTAGTCAATGCCGACTTGTACAAAATCAGAAAGCATAATTTTAGCAAGGCAAAGCATAATTTTAGCAAGTCTAGTAGTACATTTGAGTATCAATCATGATGTAAGTTACCGATCATACAAGTTTTTGCTAGTCAATCAATCGTTTTATTTTTCATTTGACATGTGAGACTAAAAGGGACTTGAGGGATAACATGACAAGAGTTGTGAATATCTTTTACAATGGAGAGAATCTCCGTAGAAGGAACCGAAGTTCTTAAGCTTACTGCATTGTAAAGTATTTATGAGTCGGTCTCAATAATGGGGTTCTCAAGGTTTTGTAAGTTGCAAAGCTAATATGTGCAAATTGGGGCGATTTGAAATAAATGTTTACACAATGTCTATCTTACCCTCTTAGTTAATTAAAATTACACTTATATTATTATAAATATTACACTTATACCCTTAAAAATTATAAAAATGTCAATTTGTTTATAAAACTTATCATTTTCTTCCATTTCCATTTTTAGGGCAACTTCAACAGACTCTCTATATTTTTTTTTTATAATGGAGAGTGAAATTGGTGACTCTATACCTTTACATAATATCTATTTCAGTTTTTCTCCAATAACATTCTCTATTTAATTTTTCTATAATAACTGTCCATATTTTAACTAAACCCATTGCTTAATAACCTCCTTTTTATCTTTGATTTTTAATTATTAACGACTATGTCATGTAATATTAATATAATTTAAAAGTTACTATTATTGTTTTTTCAATACTTACTATTCTTGACTATAAATAAAATTGGCTGATCTTTCATTACCTCCATGCTAGTGTATGCAAAAACCATTTCCATGATATAAATAAAATTTAGAACGTTGCTATACGTGTTGGTTGAAACACCAACAACAACAAAAAAAAGTTGCACCTATTAAAAAAAAACCCTTATTCATTTCAGCAGGATTCTTTTGCTACTTGACAAATTAAAAAGGGAAAAAAAAAAGCATGTAAGCTGAACACTCTTACTTCGATGGTGCTTTGTTTGTTTGTTTGTTTGTTTTTATTTTTATTTTTATTTTTATTTTTATCGGTGGTACTTTGTTGAGAGCTTTACAAATAAAATATAAAAAAGTAAGCGAACTGATCACAGCTCGCTACAAGCAACGAGCTCAACATTACAATTGGCGAGTCTCCATTTTGATGAGAACAAATAACTAGACTGTTTTATGTCATTTCTTGAAGTTGGCTCTCTACTTTGACTAAGCCAAAGTTGAAGTTGAAGTTACTATTAGCAAACAAAGAATATCTTTTATGAACCTCTGTTTTATAATTTTACCCAATCTTGTTTTTTTTTGGGTCATAATTTTTTTTCAAGATTTAATCCTCTTTTTTTCTTTCCTTTATTATTTTTTCCCTTCTGATTCCAAACAAGCCCTTAGTGATAATGAAACTCAAGCTTAATCCATTTATTTGAAAAAGCTTTATGAATTTGTGAGTAGGAACCTACCATATATTCAAAGTTGATATTAATAGTAAACTGTGACAAACAAGAAATAGAAGATACTCCTCTATTATATTCTGTTACCTAAGTGAAACAAAAGGGTATTTATGCAACAACCTCTATTGGCACATTATTTAAAAATTAATAATAATTTTCATCACTAAGCAAGGAAAAAAAATTAGAAAGTATGATATCAATTTGAAAATTTATTATAATAGCTTTGATGAAGACGTCTTCATGGTTATGTTTGTAAATTAAGAATTTAAGGTAAAATATTCTAGAGGCCACTAAATTATTATTTCAGTTCTATTTTGGCCATCAAACTAATTTTGATTCCATTTTGATCATTGAACCATCAATTGGGTATCTTGACTATCAAATTATTTTTGGTTCTATTTTGGCCATTAAACTATCAATTGGGTATCATTTTGATCATTTCGTCAATTATTTTGTTAAATAGACTAACTATTAAGGGTAAAATTATAAAATTAAATATACAAATTTTATTTTTTCCTCAAATTTAATTTATTTACAAATTGATCCCAATACATTAAAATTTCATAAAAATAATTCTAACAAGGCTTGATCTCTTGACTATTAACTTAAAAATCAACACCTTAACCACTAAAAATCAACACAATCTACGTTTAAAAGCAAAACTTCAAATTTTATTTATTTTTTTCCCTCCCTCATCTATTCCCAAGGCCGCTGCCACCATGGCAATGGCCTTAGCAACTATTCGTCCTCCTCCCGAGGATGAGGAGCCACTGCTCCTCCTATGTGAAAGGCAACAACTCCTTCGCGAGAGGAGCCACCATGGTGGCAACAACCATAGTAGTTGAGGAGGGGGTTGGGTGATCGAGGAAGGGAAAAAAACAGAAAAAAAGTGTAAAGTTTAGCTCTTAAATTGAAGTGTGTTAGTTTAGTGGTTAAGGTGTTGATTTTTAAGCTAGCTGTCAATAGTTCAAGTCTTGTTAGAATCATTTTTATGAAATTTTAATGTATTGGGGTCAATTTACAAATAAGTTGAATTTGAGAAAAAAAAATTGTATAACTAATTTTATGATTTTGACTTTAATAGTTAGTCTATTTTAAAAGAATAATTGACGAAATGGTCAAAAATGATAACCAATTGATAGTTTAATGGTCAAAATAGAATAAAAAATAATTTGATGGCCAAAACAAAATTAGAAGGATAGTTTAATGGCTTTTGAAATATTTTACCCTAAGAAAAATAACAAAAGTGTTATGAAATAATTGCTAAAAAGACAATAATATAGAGAAATTTGGAGAAACTAGAGAGAATTTTATTGATTTCACTATGAATTCTGAATTACAATGAAGCCTTATTTATAAAAAAAATACGGTTACTATACAGTTACTATTCACACATCACTATTTGCATAGTACTAAAAATAGCACTACTTGCACAATAACTGTTAGTGGAACTATTCACATGGTACTATTCATGTAGTACTATTCACACAGTAAGTGGGTAATATTATTTGCACAGTACTATCGGTGGTACTATTCACACAGTACTATTTACGTGGCACTGTTCACATAATAATTGTTAGTGATACTATTCATACATTACTATTTATCTACCAGTAACCTGTTTGTGTACAAGTATCCATCTTTTACTTAAGTGGTGAACATTCCCTATCCAATATTTCATATATAACAAAAAGCTCTCAATGATGATTGTTGTTTATTAGAAATCATACTCTCATGGTGGACAACAAACAACTAAAAGTTTGTGGCTAAGACTTAGAATATATTAGCAAAAAATATATACGACAACGCAATCTTAAGTCTTTTTGGCTGGTTCTTAAGAAACTCTTATGTCGATTATATGTTATTTAAGTCTTGTTGGCTGGTTTTTAAAAAAGTCTTATGTCGATTGTATGAACCCCTCCCCCTCCCCATGATTACTTGATGTAAGGCAACTAAAAGTTGTGGCTAAACTTTCTTCTTACCCTAACTAGTAATCATCGCATAATGACATTAAGGATGTAAATCAATCGAGAGAGTGAATGAACTAATGCTAAAGCATTGAAGTATTTGTGTAATAAATATGAATAATCTAGAAAAAGATTAAGTAAAGAAATAGAAGCACCGCCAAAAATTCTTTAGTCTAGCGGCATGATACTCGTAGTGTTTGTGAAATATTGCGAGCTCGAGTCTCACGAATTACATATATATATATATATATATGGTCTTAGCATTTCCTTTGAATAAAAAAAAAAAGAACATAAGCACCAATGGATTCTCTGAAAGTTTACACCTAACTAATAACATTGTCAAGCCAAGATTGGATAATTCTATGATTACATAAGAGTCTATTCATGCATTATCTAGAGGAGAACTATTTGAAAAACAATCCTCTTAGCAAGTCAACCTTCTTGGTTAAGCAAAAGTCAAGACCAATTACTTTTGAAAATAACCTTTTAATTGACTTTTATGATCATATTGCTATTGTTAAAGCTCAAGTGAAAAAAAAAAAAAGCAAATAAAAGTCAGTATAATACCTAGATATTGAAGTTACAGGGTGCATACCTAGATATAGTACTCTTATAGTTTATGATTACCAAGCTTCTGCCTTGGTTATGAATAATAGTACTTGTCAAGGTGCCATTCATTATTCCCAAATTTTAATAGGTATGCATTATTCAACCTACTATTTGAGGGTGAAAAATCTATCCTACCTATTTAGCTCAACTATTTTTTTAGAATTAGGCAGTAACGTATTTGTCATCTAAATGTTCTCAACTTTCAAAACATCGTGGTCTCTTTCTAGTTGAGAACATTAATCATTAAGATATCATATGTGCATGACACAATCTACAATATGGAAAATCAAATTTGTAGGACAATTACATGATTTTTCAGTTTCAACTTTCATCAAAGTGTGAATTACTTAATATCCAAAATGAGGGGGAAAAAAAAGTAATGGGTTCGTGAAGTATTCCTGGATTGAATCATAATTGAAATTTATGTAATAGTATTTGTGCTTATCTCATATATTAGTGAACAACTTCTAAAATGTTCTCTCATATCATGACTTCTTGTGAGCGTTACAAAAGTATAATGGTGAAATATTGGAAAGAATTTTAAATAACATGCTTCATTGTAAGAAAACTTTCATTTTGACTAAATATTGAAACACGTTTGATGTGTGTCCAAAAATTAAAAGATGTCCACATACCAAATACAAGATTTAAAAAAATATGCGTTGAAATAACATGAAAAGTGATTCCTATGATTATACTAGAAAACAAATAGATAGAAAATTATTTTAATTTAATCGAGATATAATTTTCTTTAGTGAGTGTTAATATATTTTACTGAAAAAAAAATATCAATATATTCTTTAGGATAGTTTAACTAGTCAAGATCCTCGAGTGTACTTAATGGTTGCCAGTTCAAATTCCTTCAAGACCATTAAAAATTTACCCGATCATTAATTTTAAAGTCCTGTAAAATTAATCGGATAAAGTTTGGATTCTCACGAATTTCAAAAAAAGTGTCAATATATTTTAATTTGATAAAAAAATAAATTCTCAGTTTGTGGCGATTTACGTTGGGCTAATTTGAGTGGATACTGACATTGAGGAAGCCCAGTTTATTTGTTATTCGGGCCCTAACAAAACTTTCAAAAAACCATAACGTAGAAAAAAAAATCCCAACGTCTCTTCATTCAAAACCAACGGCCCAGATCTAACCACCTCCAATTAAACTACACATAAATAAACATTAACTAATGTATAACTATAGATAAATTGACACAAACTCATATGTACCTAAAAACTCTCTCTCTCTCTCTCTCTCTCTCTCTCTCCTGATATTCGTTTTTTCAAATCTTCTTCAAGAACTAGTAGCAGCAAAGCTCAAGCAAGAAAGAGAGTTATTTTTTTCCAATTTTGCCCTTGAACCCCAATTTAATTACTTAAAGACCTAGTCTTGTTTAGTCTTTTTGTTCACACATGCGGTAAAGATGTTTGTGAGGACATACGGGCGGCGGAATCGAAGCGTGACTGGGAGGTATTCGGACAACGACGTCGTTTTGGGGTCGCAAGAGAGTTCTCAGGACGTTTACGATTTTTCTTCCTCGTCGCCCGAGGAGGGTGGTGGTGAATTGGCGATTTTGCCCTTTGGGAGGAGTGAGGAGAATGGGGTGTCAGAGGGTTTTGGTGAGGGGTACTTTCGGAAGTCCAAGAAGTCGAAGTTTGGTAGTGATGATTCGGAGGGATTCGGGTTCAATTCGTCGCAGGAGTCGGGTGAATTGGCCGGTTTGCCCTGGAGGAAAGGGAGGGAGGAGGAGGGTTCCAAGGGTTCTGAGGGGTACTTGTGGAAATCGAATGTAATCAAGATCGATGATGATGATGATTCGGATCCGTATGGGTTTAATTCTTTGCGAGAATCGAGTGAATTTGATGGTGTTTTTGAGAAATCGAAGAAGGGGAAGAAGAATGGGAAGAGCAAGGAGAATGGGGTTTTGGTAAAGAAAAAGAATAAGGATAAAAAGAAGAAGAAGAAGGAGGTGGATATTCCGCGCCCTGTGGGGCCCACGGTGACGTTGATGGCGACTCAGGAGTTTGGGGAGATGATGGAGCGAATGGATGAGGTGAATTTTGCATTGGATGGATTGAGGGGAGGGCAGCCAGTGAGGATCAGAAGGGCGAGCTTGTTGTCTTTGTTATCGATATGTGCAACTGCTCAGCAGCGCCGGCTTTTGAGGGCTCATGGGTATTTGAATTTGAACCTTTAATTTGGTCTAAATAGATTGAATTGTGATTTGGTTCAGCCTAAAGTTTGCCCTGTGTTGCATTAGTTTGTACTCGTGTGTTCACTTTTTTCCTTAGTAATCAAGAAACCATGAAAGTTGGAAACATGTGATTCGATCAAGATTTTATATAGTTAGCAGTATTTTTCCTTTGGTTGGTATGTAGTAGAGGACATGGGAATTTTAAAGATTTTAATTCCATGATGTATGGACACTCTGTGAAACTTAGTTTCTGAGTTTATGCAAGTAGTTTTGATATTCAAGTTTATTTAACTGTGTGCCACTTGATAGGGCTAGATGAGATAAATAGTTCAATTACGTTGGTTTTCGCTTTTGGGTGTTTGTTTAGTTTGACAGAGGGAAGAGAACCTGCAAGGAGATTTTGTAGGTGTGGTATATCATTTCTCTCTAAAAAAGAAAAAGGAAACTAGTTTAGAATAGGATTGGACTATCTTTAACACACCCTTCCCCCCACCACCAAACCGGGGAAAGAAAAAGAAAAAAAAAAAGAAACGAGAAAATGAATAAAAAGGTACCTGACCAGACTGTGTCGTGAGATCCACCTAGCTAAGGGTAGGATATACAATTGGTTGACTCATTGAAGTGTTCCTTGATTAGTTGGATTGATGACGTTTTGTGATCACTGTTAAAGCTTTAATTCTTATTAATCTCCTCAGGTAAGAAACTTTGTTTAAATTTCAATATATTAGGGTTTGTCTTATTGCACAAATGTGCACATAGGTTAACCAATACAAATCAATGTCAAGAGCTATATTTCTATCCTCATAAGCTGCTAAGTAATTCATCTAGAAACAGCTTAACTTGTTAGGATAATTAGCAAAATCTTGCTGTTTCATTCTTTAAACTATTTTCTAAATTAAAATTTTAATCCCTGATGTTATGTGCATGAGGGACTTAATGCACTCTATGTGTATGCATGTAAGTTACTATTTGTATGCATATAATTTACTTTTTTCTTGTGTATTGTTGATTGTGTTTATACTGTTCAGAATAATCGTAGAAACCCTGATGTGCTAGTTCATACTGTAACACACTAGAAGACTCCTTGCAGGTTGGCCAAAACAATTAATGATTCTGTTTTGGGACTCAGCTTTGATGACTCACCTAGCAATTTGGCTGCTGCAGCCTTATTCTTCGTTTTCTCCAGTGATGTAAGTTGTTCATGTATTCTGTGTTGTGTTTAAGTTGAATTAAAGGTTTTAGCCTTGGCTCTTTCCTTGGTAGTACTGTAATCTTATGACCTTAGTGAATATATCACTTAGTTTAGCTGAGTGCAAACCGCCACAGATGATCTGGGGAATGCCATTGTTAATTCCAAATACTGAAGGACAACCAGGTCATTCCATTTTATTTGCTGAATGCACATGCTTACCTTTATCCAGAGAAAGATAAAATGTGAGTTAAGAATTATATATTAGGGCTAGCAGTGCTGTGGAATGAGCCTGGCTGGTGGGGGGTCTATGTATTCGTGTTCTTTATTATTTATTGACTTACTGGCTGACACTATGGAATGGATTCTATATTCTCCCACTATAGACCCTTGATTTTTTATTTTTATAATTTTTTTTCTTTCTTAGGGTCAGGATGATCACCTTCTAGATTCTCCTAGTCGCATCCGCTTTCTAATAAAATTGTTGAAACCACTCGCATCTGATGCTGCTAAAGTCAAATCAACCACCATTGGTAGCAAGATTTTAGCATTACGCATGGATCCTAATGTTTCACAAGACTCTGCAAAAGGGTTGGATTCCACCGCTGCTGCTATTAAACACAAGGTTCTGCAAATTCTAATCAGTTGTAAAGAAATCAAGTTAGGAGATGGTGATGATAATGGAGATGAAAAGCCTGAGCTAAATCCTAAATGGTTAAGTCTGCTAACAATGGAGAAAGCATGCTTATCTACCATTTCTATTGAAGGTTGGTTGCCATTTGCCTTCGGATGACATACTTTACGTTAATCGGTGATCCTATGGCATCTTCAATATATATGAATCATCTGCTTTTGTAGTATCATCTTTCTGGGGTGAAATTTAATTTCTGTGATGAGTTTAAGTTCTGGAAATTGCATTTTTGCCCCTTATTATCTTTCTGTTGATAATGCTTCTTCTATATCATTCTTGATGTATTATCAGTTTTTATGTTGATGTATAATTGCCTTATCTTTCTCAAATATGCTTCAAGTGAAAAAGAGGGAAGAATCAACAATTTGCTTGTGCAGGCGGGATCTGGTATTTTTTGAATTGACAGGTGCATATGTCAAGACCAAGCACACACAGCCAAAGAAAATTTCCCTCTCTCTCTCTCTATGTGTGTGTGTGTGTGATCGTGTCAAATCTCCGTTCATGGTATCCTGTTTGAACTAATTGGCATCCTGTTTGAACTAATTGGTTTGATTGCTGAAAACAAAATCAGTCGGTGTGATGTTCTGTTCTGTATCAGGTTGGAAGATTATTGTCAACCTTCCAGTCCTTTATTCTGCTCGCATTCTAATGGGCTCTTGCTAGCTGGTCCATTCTTTCTCTGACTTACATTGTTTTTTTTTGTATGTATGTATGTATTTATATATATAATTACATTCCATCATGGAATAACCAGGACTAGTTGCCTTTTTAATCTGCTCTTATTATCTGGCTGTTACGATATTTTCAATAAGATA
>CM075781.1:36566234-36668734 GCA_037974665.1 Ehretia macrophylla | reverse complement strand
GAATAGGAGAGCTTAGAGCGGAAATCAGCTTTTATAAAAGCAATCTCAGGCAGTAAGCTCAGTCCTCTATTGACAGGAATAGGAAGTGCTCTTTTTCTTGGCTAGGTTGAGTGCTTTGAGAATTAGAGATTTGTATGTTCGGGCGGTCCCTGGATTTTCCTTGGGCATTCCCTCAAGGTAGTCGATAGACTGACTAATCCTCTATAACTCTTTCTTTCTTTTTCATTTTGAGGCTGTTTGGTAGAGCTGAAGGAGACCAGTATGAGATGGATGGAGTCTTGGTGATAGATTTGGTCGGATAAACCTCTGGTGTCGCAAGTGCAGCTCCAACGAGCGGGGGCACCAGGGTCCCTTACCTGAGAATCGAAAACACCAGATTCATCCTAGTATGCACGGAGCCAGAAAGGTAACCCCCTTGAAACCATGGGAAGAATTGAACCTAGTGAAATAGTTGATGTTTCTATTTCCTTACCGTAGGTTAGTAAAGGAAGGCTGAACATTGTGCATTTCTTTCTTTCATTTATTCGAAAGTTTTTCCTAAATCCTACTGTGAAGCTGTAACTCATGCATGCTGGAGGAAAGAAGACGTGCAGGAAGAACTCCAATCCTTCTTTCCTTTCAATTCAAAGAAGATGTTTTCCCCTCTCAACCTACATCTCTCTGTGTCCATCGCTCTTTGTTTGGTTGGTGGAATGCTCTCACCGAAGGCTTGGGATCTTTTTTGAAAGCTTTCATAGCGTTTTAGTGTATTAGTTGCTACTAAAATCTAACT
The DNA here is from genome assembly GCA_037974665.1 of Ehretia macrophylla. Lineage (NCBI taxonomy): Eukaryota > Viridiplantae > Streptophyta > Magnoliopsida > Boraginales > Ehretiaceae > Ehretia > Ehretia macrophylla. The sequence goes on along the minus strand of CM075781.1, from coordinate 36,667,962 downwards.
AGCTAGCTTCTTACCTTCCACATAGCGAAGGGAGTTAGGAAGGAAGTGGCTAGAGCATCTACCCCGGGCTCATGAACTGACTGGCTTGGTCAGCTACATCTTTATGGTTCTAACAAGCTTCGCTTCCCTCTCTTACCACACAAAGCTATTCGTGCACATAGTCTCAATCTAGTCTGTCGAATACCTATGACTTCGAATACAGCCAACTGTAATGAAGTTAGTCAAGTAGTCAGTTTGGAAGCTAAAGACTGTTTACGGCATTGAGCTAACCAACGACTAACGGGATTACGCTTAATGGGATAGACCGATTATCGCTTCCTTCCTCTACTCGTTCTGGAGTCAAGCCAGCAAACAAAAGACTGATAGTCGATCTGGGACGGAGATGCACATACAAAGGAAAGGAGTAAATAGCCGTGTGAGTGAAGATAGGATCACACTCGAGAAAGAGTCTAAAACCAAAGATTGTGGCCGAACGGGAAACTGTGTATTCTAAAACGGTAAAGTTCATCCTGCAGTGGAAGAAACCTGATTCATTCAAATCAGATCTATTCGAGCTAAGTGGCCTGTAGCCAGCCCACCAAAGAATAAACGAAGATTTGTGAGCGCATCTTTATCAAAAGTCCAGCTGACCAAAGCTGGCAAATCAAACAACTGAAAAACCGACTTCCGCAAGGTGAAGCAAGTATGGAAAATGGCTAATGGTGGTTGACTCTTGATTCTCATCAATGCCGTTTACTAAGAAAAAAGAAGTATTAACCTAACATATGGAATTGGATATCCCTCATGCAAAGGGTTATCCGTCGATGGATCTGAGGCCGCCAAGGATCCGGAGGTACCGAATCAGTGCTAGATAAACCGGGAACCCATGGTGAGCGCTCTGTGAATATAGTAGATAGATCTCTGATTCGTCTGCGCCAAAAAGAATTTCATTGTGTAATGGTCATAAATAGAATCTTATCTGGGGCGGATGACTCCTAAAGAGTAACGGAGGTGTGCGATGGCACACACCAACAAGATTATTGTCAAAAGCACTTCTCTTGCGTTCTTGAGTTCGTTTTTCGACCGAGCGAGAAAACGTAAAGCTAAGTTAGCGTTACGACTTTCGTTAGTATCTTGCTCCCTAAAAGGGGAGTTCCTTATTGGAGATACGCTATTCTAGGTGACGATGTCGTCATTCGTCATAGTGATGTGGCAAGGGAGTACTCTCTGATACTCCAGGGATTACAAGTAAGAATTTCAAGTAAGAAAGAATTACTATCATCCCTTGGAGCATTTGAGTTTGCCAATCAGTTCTTTTTGCTGGGGTGGTGTTGTTGATTTATCACCAATATCCCTCAACTTTCACACTTGTAACGGCATCCGTACTTTTCAAAGGCAGTATTCTCACTCGTCTGAGGCTCCGCTCTTTAGATTAGCAGGAACGGGGTATAAAGTTCGTGGCAGACTTACCTCTCCATCGTTGAACTCTAAGATTTGGACGAGGTTGAGAGTCTTTCTCTCTGTGCCATTACAGGGTTCACCTCTGGTCTTTGAGTTCTGGTTGGCGGGAGGCATCCCGTTAAACCCTTACTTAAAAGGTCAGTTATGGTGGTGGCTTGTTGAACGGACCCGTCCAAAAGATATCAAAGTTCCTTTTGGTACTGAGGATGATGAAGTCAATGAGCTAGAAGCTGACTTTCTTGAGCACACATGTCTCCGTAATTGGATGAGCATGTGGCTTGACTACTTAAAGACTCACATTGTAATGTCTGCGAATATGGAAACTCCATTACTGGATTTTAGAAAACTTACTCCAGCAGAAGTGTCTCCATATCGCCGAACCTCGGATCCAACTGTCCAAAGGTTTGGATTGATATGGAAGCTATACACTAAAGTAAGAAGGAGTAAGTCTGTCCCTTTAGCAATAGAGAGAAAGGGAGAGAGCGATCAAACTACAAGCGTTAACGCGCGTTCCGGCTTTTGAGCCCGCCGTAACTTGCTGCCGTAACTTGCAGGTCAAAGTCAGGTTTGAGAGCAGGTGCTATAGATGGTAAGTCCCCAAGGATTGGGATAGACTAAGCTTTTAGCGCAATTCCCGGGTGAGAATAGTGATGGTACGCTAACCCCGGTGAGTAAGGTTTTAGTAATCTATCCCCTGCGCCAGTAGTTAGTTACGCTCTATCAAGTAAGTAATACCCCCATATAAACCTCTCTCAAGTAGAGCTATCAGTAATTCCATCTTTTCCGTCCTGCAGAGCTAGAGCATTGATTGGGATATACCAGCTATCAGTTTCCCTGGTGTTGCCAACCCTCGTGCCTGTAAGTTCGTTAGTCATGAATTTAGCACAGAGCGTTGTATGAGGCAACTATCTAATCCCTGGTCCAATAAAAGAAAGCAGAGTCAAAGGGAAAGGTATTAAAAAAGGCTATCTATCCCCTCCCGCTTCGATGCTTATGGGGAAACGGATGACATCTTTGAGATGAGAGAGTTGGGATTGATTTCGACCTTGCTTAACACATGGAATTGGCCATCTTTCCTTGGCTAGAATAGCGAATTCGAAGTATGTTTTCGGGGGGCTTACAGAAGCTCGTGAAAACTATCTTGTTAGGAGTGAAGAGGGGAGATGGAAGGAATGCCGAGAATCTGCTACACGAATACGCTCTTGTCTCTTTGAATCGTATCATCCATGGCGAGTGCTATCGTATAGTTGATCACGGCCGCATTTAGGAGTTCTCTTTCCCTCTTCAACAAGCTGGGTTTGGTCTATGAAAAACATCTCCTAAAGGAAGTGGAAGTGACATATGTTATGTCGGCGTAAGCGATCTTTTTATTACGGAATCCCTTGTTTGGATCTTTGATGGAATAGAAAGAGTCTAAGAGGATGCCATGCCATAGAAGGAGCAGCTAATGCCATTTCAAGAAGAAGGGTGCAAGTGAATCAGAACTTGAGAATAAGGCTATTGCGAAAACTGTCTTCGCATAGGGAAATGCCAACAGCTTTAAGTCTTCCCACATAAGAGTTTGAAAGAGAGGCTATTAATGGAAGGCTACTTTTCGGAGGTTGAATGCAGGGGATCGTTACAACCGTCGGTGATTGGGGTGGCAGTGGTTTTCTCGATAGGGGGCAGTCCGATGTCCCCATTCTCTATGAGGCCTTGGATACCTTCATCCGCGCCACAACACTTTTCAATGGGACAGACCTCTTAGGCACAAGAGCAAGTTACTAACGAAAGCCGCGCTAGCGCGCTTGTAGTTTTCTCGCTCGGTCTTCTCTTCTTCATTCGACCTGACCTCTTCCATTGTGGTAGTTCTATACGGTCTTCCTTCATCAACTCCTCGAAGAGATCTTTCACGATTTCATCAGGGAATTCAAAACCCAACCTCTCTTTTTAGGAGGGTTTCTTCTCACCATTTCCCTTCTCCTTACCCTTTTTCATCATCTTTTTTGGCCTTCCCTATCACCGTTCTTCTTTTTCTTTGCTTCGACTCCAGCCATCTCAACCTTTGAAGCTGCCTTGGGCTTTGAGTTGAGCGCCTCTTGCTAAGGTGCATTTCTAGGTCATGTGCCTTGGTGCATAAGTAATTCAAATCATCAAAGGTTTGAGGCATGAGATGGATTGAGAGTTCATGCCTCAAAGATTCGGACCCTTTCGGCCTGCTATGTCCTTTCTTTATGCCCCTACCAGGGAGGGGAGGAAGTGGCTGGTCCTCTAGGGCCAGGGGTAACCTTTTGCGGACACCTGAAGGGAAGGGCTTGCCATCTCGTGAGAAAGTCAGACACAAAATCATTGTCACGCTCCTTGCTTTCAATGAGTTCTGCAACTCCAACTTTTCTTTCAGTCTTTCTCCTCACATGCCAAGTCCAAGGGTCTCACATTAGCTTAGTGATAGCGTAAAATAGAATTCCACTGCTTGCCAGATCACGAGATGAGATCTGAGTTCAAGTGTAATAATGAATTGCACATCTACCTACCTGCGAGTAAGAGAAGAAGGTGACCCCAAGCTCGATCTTCGCCAAGCTAGCATTTTCAAAAGTTCACTCCCGGCTAGGCCTGATGCTCCTGATAGAGTTAGTTGGTAGACCGATGTGATTGAGAGTGCTTCTTTTCCAGGCTCCTCTGATGGTAGTGGAAGCTCTTGTTCTTGTTGGTGTTGTTGAAAGTAACTCTTTACTGTTTTTAGATGAGACGGAATATCTTCTCAGACAGATAAAGGTCCTTTTCGGGTTTCCTATGGAAAGCCTATTGGCTCACTTTGTTCCAAACCTTTTCTTATGTATGAGATTTCAAGTAGAATCAACTGGTACTGACTTAGGATAGTCCTCGACTACCTTCTTATTTACTTGTTGAGCACTACTGGGCAAAGACTTTTTTATATGATTATATGGTATGGGACTTACTAACTTCCCTCGAGAAGCTGGCTTTTTGGGGTTGGGCATTCTTAGGCACGATAGACCAGGAGTAGGCTGAGGTAAGACCTTTCTATATTCAATTTCTCTTACAGACTGAATCCATAGTTGGCTTGGTCATAACTAGTAGTAGCTCCAGTTACTATTGGAATCGGTGGAATAATCTCACTGGGACTTACAGACCATCTCCTTTCCGGTCCAAGACTACTCGAGTTATTTCGCTCTAGCTGCATGAATCCTAAGCTTTGGTTCCGAGATTGGGTAGAGGAGCAGACGGGGAGGTGATGGTAGTGAAGACCCCAGGTAGGGAGAGCTAGGAAACAGAAAGAGGTAGGAAGTCTGCAATTAGTTTCACTCCTAAAGAAGTGGAGGACTAAGAAGAAGGTGATGCTGGAGTTCCAGTCTTATTCTTTTTTTTCGAAAATGGAGGATCGGATCATCGAGCAGATCATAGCATCGAGGAAGAAACGATAATAGGCTTACAGTAGACCTTAGCGGCCTACCTTGCAACTATAGAAGGTGGTAGCTCCTACCTTCTAGTGGAGAAGGTAAAGGTACCCCAGCCTTAAGGTTGAGGACCTTGTAAAAGATAGCTATGGTGTACCGTACCCGAAGCTAATTGAGATGGTTTTCGGATCAAGGCAAGGGAGATAGGCTGCACCGTGCTGAATGAAAAAGTTTTCCCCATTCCCATTGAATCTGTAGAAAAAAACCCCTACCTCCTCTCTTCCAACTAGAATTTAGTAGTTCTGGTTTTGCTCCTCGTTCCTGGGCTTGGCTAGTACATCAAGCATATCGGCTATAGCACATGCGCTTTTAGGAGGAAGAGTTATATCTGGCGCATATGAGTTGTTGATGTCGCATATCAGTTGTTTAGAATTGGATATGGTATCTAAGTATATAAAGATGTCTATGTTATCTTTCGCAGATCGGTTTCGGGGCTGTGTCCACCTTGGAAAGTAAGCACTATTCGCTTTCAAATGCGTAGCGCACTCTTCGCTACGAATGTAGAAAAGTATCTTGAAATAGTCGATTTAGTAGCCTGCTTTCTTTCTCCGGGTATGAACTCCTCCCTTGAAGAAGGCCCATGTTGTGGCAATTCCACCCAGAGGGTATAGTTACTATAACTAATAAGAAGCATAGTAAAGTCAGTGTAGAATAATAGAATCTCTTATTAGCTTATGAAGGAATTTATTAGCTCGACCTATAGGGAGAGGAATGGACCCATTTAAACTAAGTTCTAATTCCCCGTGGTAGTCCAATTACAAGGTTATTGCAACCCTGTAATTGGACTAATAAAAAAACCGTTGCTAAAGTTACTGTTTTGCAACGGTATTTGTAATGGTTGTCTAAAACTAATATTTTTTGCAACTCTTTTATCAAACCGTTGTAGTATGTATCTTAAGTCCCGCATTTTGCTAAGTAATAGATATAAATTTTACTTTTAGCAATGGTTTATTAAATTGAGATTATTTGTAACGCTTAATAGCGTTACCTAAAATGAAATATTTGATGGAAAGGTATAAAATTATTTCCCGCAAATATTTAGAGCTCATTCCCACCAAAATTTTAACAGGACTCAAAATTTTCTCCAAAATTTGACGTAAAAAATTTCCCAAAATTTAGGCTTCTCAAATCGTGAATCACTTATGGCAAAAAATTGTCTTTCGCTATTTTGACAAAAAAAGAAGTCTTTGTCGCAGACCTTCATACCACAAGGTAATTGACCTTTTTTTTTTTTTTTTTTACAGTTTTGGCTTCTCTATTTCTCTCACATCTAATAAACGCCTTATATGTAATACTCCACGTTTTTCACTCACAGCTTTCTCTCTTTCTCTCAAATCAAACAAAACTTTTAATAGCTTTTATCTTATTTCTCTGAATCATCTCTTGGCGCAGAGTTTCAAATAATTATTGCTTTTTGGTGAAGAATTGCAAATCAGTTTAACTATTAAAGCGATTTTGTATCACAACACCTGTGGTAAGCCTTCTAACTTTAAGTTATAGGTTTCTGAGATTGTATTATCATTAGCCATGTCTTAGATTGCCATAAGATAACATTGATTAATTTAGGGTTCTTGTTTGGGGGATGAGATTTGGGGATTTTTTTTAATTAATTATTGAATTGGTTGGTGTATAATTTACAATTCAAGATTTCCCATACTACTGCCTATTTTCTATATTGATGGTATGCAACTGTTTTCGTACTTGGTCTTTTTTTATATATAAAAGCCTCGTATTCAAGTCTAATTCATTTCGTAATCATTTTAACTTGACTTATTCTGCATTGATCTTTGATTAAGAATTTTGATGGGATCAATGCAAAACACTGAGGTCTATTTCAAGGTCAACTCTTTTGGTGGTAACAGAGATAAGCTAATATTATTGGAGTCCTATGTACTGATCGCAATAATGCATGCAGCAATGAATATATTCTTTTACTACAATTGAATAACATTTCCCATGTAAAAGACATACCAAAAAGGGTCTATATTGAATAAATCGCAAATTGAACACAACTAAAATATTGTTAATTTACGCATAAGGAGATTAAGTGGAATAGTCGGATAATGATTTATTACAATTATAAATTTTAAGTTTGAATCTCGACTTCAATCTCTATTATAACTTTAATAAAAAAAAAAAAGTTATTTGTTAATTTATAATACTATATATTTTCTTTCCACAAATGTAGGGACATAATCAGTGAATGGTAAGTGGTTGATTTAAGTGTTGTGGTTCTTTTCTTAATCTTGGTAAATGATTTATTTGTGACACTATTATCTAGTAGCATAATTTAATTACTTTGACTTAAATTTTTATTACTCAAAGTTTTGATGTTGAAGATTGAATGATAAGCATAATTGTATTTAGAGCTTATAGTAAAGAAATGGACTCTTTTAGTAAGTGTAAATTCCCGTAAGCTTTAATTAGACATGCTAAATGTTTTTAAAATTTAGATTAAATTGCGCTTATTTACAACTAATTGTCTCATACATTGGAGTACATTGTATAGATATAGTAGATACATGACATCAGAATGAAAGTCATATCTAATAACATTCATAACCTATGTGCATTGAATATTCATGTGGTGCTGTAAGGTATAATATGAATAATAAGATCACTTAATTTTTTTTTTGTAAGAAAGATTTTGTTTTTTTTGTTGCTTAGTAGAGAGATAGAACACAAGTTATTAAAAAGGAAACTAATGGGAGGGTAGATTAATAAACTTGAAAGGCAGATGTTGCTAAATCGAATACGAACCCATAAGGAAATCTTTTCGGCAGAAAAAGCTACTGGTGCAGGTGGTTTAATTGGCCAAGGTAGGGTATCCATAGTATTTTGCTAAGTTATGTATAAACACTACATCAATTATATGTGCATTATTGATATGTTCTTTTTAGCTTTTAGTTTTGAGTTGTATAGTGTACATAGTATTAATGAATGTTAATGCTGCTCTTTCAACTACAATTCTGAATTCAGAGTTTGTTTTTAATTGATAGACTTTAATATTTGATTCCAAATTTATTTTAAACTTTCCTGATCTTGTTTTGAATTGTGTAATATCTAGCATATGAAGTTTATACTTTTAGTGGTTACGTATGTTTATATTTTAACGTTTAATTCTTCAATTCAGTTTCTAAAGTAATTGTTCTCTTTTTTTTTATTTTTTTCTTTGTTTCCTTTCCAGTAAGTTTTGCATAATGGACAAAAGTTGGATTCATTTGTCAAGAGCGAGTGATGAGTACATTAATGGTGTTAATCAATTTCTTGATTATGCTTTTGAAAAAGTAGTGATAGATGAGCAGATTCTTTGTCCTTGTGTTAAATGTACCAATCGTGATTGGTGTACTAGAGAATAAGTTTTTGATCACTTAATAACTAAGGGCTTTACTAAAGGGTACACTAAGTGGGTTTTCCATGGAGAAGATGAGACATTATATAGAATGAATACGGATGTCGGTGCTGAAATGGATAGGGGGAATGATGATATGGAAGGACTTCTGAATGATACTTTTAGGGATGTTATGCAAGGATTCTCAAACACACGAGAATAGGGGATTAGAGAAGGGCCCAATGCTGAAGCTAAAAAATTCTACAAATTAGTTGAGGAAGCTCAACAAGAGTTGTATCCTAATTGCAAAACATTTTCCACTTTTTCTTTTACTATCCGCTTATACCTTTTGAAATGCCTCCATGGATGGAATAATGCATCGTTTACAGCTCTTCTTGAGCTATTGAATGAGGCGATTCCTATTCTAAAGATTCCAAAGTCATTCAATAAAGCAAAAAAAATGGTAAATGAATTAGGACTTGATTATAAAAAAAATAATTCTTGTCCTAATGACTGCATGCTTTATTGGAAAAAGTATGGGGAAAGAAATTATTGTCATCGATGCGGAGCCTCTAGATGGAAGCTAAGTGAAGATGTTCAATGTGATGGTGATGAAGATTCTACAAATACACACAAAATTCCATCCAAGGTATTATGGCATTTTCCTTTAGTACCTAGGCTTCAAAGGTTGTTCATATATTCAAAGTCAGCTAAGTTAATGAGATGGCACAAAGAGAATAATTCTGTAGATGGAAAATTAAGGCATCCCAGGGATGGGCAAGCTTGGAAAACCTTTAACTCGCGACACATTGATTTTTTCTCTGAAGTTAGGAATGTAAGACTTGGGCTAGCATCTGATGGATTTAATTCATTCAGAACAATGAGTGTTGCTCATAGCACTTGGCCAGTCGTTCTTCTTGTTTACAACTTACCCTCGGAGATATGCATGAAGCCTGAATATTTTATTTTGTCTTTACTTATTCCTGGTCCTCGTTCTCCGGGTAATGATATTGATGTATTCTTGCAATCGTTAATTGAAGAGTTAAATAAGTTGTGGTTGTCGAGGGTTGATGCTTATGATGCCTCAAACAACCAGACATTCAAGATGCATGCTGCTCTATTATGGACAATCAGCGATTTTCCTGGATATGCCATGTTGTCTAGGTGGAGCACTAAGGGAAAATTGGCGTGTCCTTGTTGTAATTATGAGGCATGTTCATTGTATCTAAAACATAGTCATAAGCATTGTTATATGTGTCACCGTAGGTGGTTGGAAAAAAATCATAAATGGAGACACGATTCAAAATCTTTTGATGGAAAAAAAGAATTTAGATCAGCCTCTCCTCCATTATCTAGAAATGATATGTTGAAAAGTCTACGTACATTTCAGAATGTATTTGGAAAGACACAAAAGCTGAAGAGAGGCGATAATAACCCATGGAAAAAATGATCCATCTTCTTTGAGTTACCGTATTGGGAGTATAACATATCTCCCCATAATTTAGATGTGATGCATATAGAGAAAAATATATGTGACAATGTTCTTGGAACGCTGTTAGATATCCCAAGTAAAACAAAAGATCATGCAAAAGCTCGTCTCGACTTGCGAGACTTGGGGATAAGAGAGAAGCTTCAACCAATAGAATCTAATGATCGAAAACGAACAATTCTTCCAAAAGCTTGTTTCTCAATGACTGAAGCAGAGAAAACTTTGTTTTGTATAGTTAAAAAAACGTAAAGCTTCCAAATGGTAGCGCATCAAACATTTCACGTTGTGTGCAACTTACTGATAAGAAAATTTCAGGTTACAAAAGCCATGACGCTCACTTTATATTGCATTACTTGCTCCAAGTTGCAGTTCGAAGAACGTTGCCTAAAGAAGTTATCATTCCATTAGTTAGGTTGGGTGCATTTTATAGGAATTTATGTAGCAAAGTCCTTCACTCAGATGACCTTGATTGGCTACAAGCTGAGATAGTTGAAATACTCTGTCAGCTTGAGAGGACTTTTCCTCCTAGTTTCTTTGATATCATGGTGCATTTGTCAATTCATTTAGTGAATGAAGTCAAGATGGGAGGGCCTGTTCAATTTCGTTGGATGTATCCAATAGAGAGATATTTATGTAAATTGAAGTCTTATGTTCGCAATAGAAGTCGCCCAGAAGGTTCAATTGCTGAAGGTTACTTAGCTGAAGAATGTTTGACCTTTTGCTCAAGATATTTGTCAGATGATGTAAAGACAAAGTTAAATAGGGCACCACGAAATTTTGAAAAAGTGATTGTTGATGGAGAAGTCCCTTCATTATTTCCCTATGTTGGATATCCTTTAGGGGGGAAAAAAGGAATGAAAGGCAAAAGTACCTCACTTGACCATGCTACATGGGCTCAAGCACATCGATATGTACTATTCAATTGTGATGAAGTTCAAGATTACATACGGTAATTTTTTTTTAGCTTATCTAAGTTTTTTCTTCTTCTAATTTTAATTTTAGTTTTATTTTTATTACCTAATGTCTATTATACAATTTATATTTATGAATGTAGTGAACATGAAGAGTTCATCAACAACCGATCAAGGAAGAAAAGATGGGCTAAGGCGTAAAGTCATAGTCAAGATTTCATCAGTGGTTTGAAGATCGTGTAATGAATGAAAATGTCCCAGAAAAAATTAAAATTCTATCACGAGGTCCTAATTTTGTGGCACGGGGATATAAGGGATATATAATAAATGGTTTCAAGTTTCATACTAGGGAACGAGATGCAAAGTGTAAAACTCAAAACAGTGGGGTTACATTAACAGCAAAAACATCTAGTTTTGCTAGCTCTAGGGATCAAAATCAAGTAGTCGGGAATGTTAGATACTATGGATCTATACACGAGATCATTGAGCTAGATTATTACGGACAGTTTAAGACCGTTCTCTTCAAATATGAGTGGTTTCAAGCAGAAGAAGATATCTACGGGCTCGTACGTGTTAATCTGAAGAAGTCTTGTTATTCAGATGATCCCTTTGTCCTTGCCTTTCAAGTGCATCAATGTTTCTATGTGGAAGATCCCATTGACAAAGAATGGCATTATGCAATAAAAGTTACTTCGAGAGATGTAATAGATTTTAGAGAGGATGAAAGCTCAAATACACATGACTGTGATAGGATAGAGCCTACTTATGTGATGAATCATGGTTTTGATGATAATATTGAGTGGTCTAGGGAAGGTGTTCCCGGAACTACAATGGACATACCATTGCATGAGTTTACTAGTGTGCTAAATCATGGGAATATCGAGGAGGACAACTCTGAAAATGACAATATTGATTGGGACTTCATGGATTAGTTTCCTAATTGTTTATTTGTGGTCATATATAAAACCTTATTTCTATAATTGTAATTTTTATTTCTATCTTGGATTTTTTATTTGATGATTACATTATAAATATGATTTGTATAGTGTCTTTTATGGAATTTTGTAGTTGTTACTACTATAATTCTTCTTCATTAGATGCTGATAGTGTCATGAACTTTCTCTTTTACTCTATTTAATATCTTACAGGGTAATTGCTTGGGTCAGTATTCCAAACAATAAGTTGAATGATGTCCAGGCATGTCTAGCTCCTACCTTCCTGTTTGCTTCCTTTTGCTTTATATATTCTTTTATGCTATCCTATATGTGTATGCATATATACAAGTTTTATATCTACAGAAAGTTATGAAGTTATCATTGTTATATCTAGAGAAAGTTATGAAGTTATGAAGTTATGAAGGGAAAATGAGGACTAAATGATATTATCTCTTTCTTTCTACTTTTTCCAGGATTTCAGGAATAGAATTTATGGAGTTTACAATAATTTTGCACTACAATGGAAAGCTTCAGCACCAACCTAGAAGATACTATTTTGATGGACAGGTTGCAAATATACATGAGTGCAAAGTTCAAGGACTGAGCCTAAGTAAAATTAAAGAGTACTGTAGCATTTTCCTAGGTAGCAAGGTAGTACGCTTCTATTATTGTGAACGTAAGAAACCTTTACAATTTGGTCTAAAGGCGTTGCATAGTGAAAAAGATGTTGCAAAGTTAATACAACACATCACCACATATGCTATTGAAGAAGAAGAAGAAGATAGAAAAGTATCTATCTATGTAGAGTATATCACCAAAGAAGCCAATGAAAAGATAGTCCAATATAATGATGTAGGGGCTATTGAAAAGGTATGTACTTCCTACAAGTCGTTGAAAGCATTTATATAATGTGTACATCCTACAGTTTTTTTGTTACTTGATTCATTGCTTTTCTAATATGAATAATATTTATTGTAGTTTAAAAGGATTGGACAGATGAACAAAAAGATATCTCTAAAAGCTTCAACAACTCAAAACAAAGGTAAGAAAGTTGCAAAAAAACAGAAACGCCAACAAAATATGCATTATGTAGATGAAGAGACAATGGCATATCAACATAAAGCAAATGATATTTCACATGCTCCTATGTTTGTTAACAATATTCTATGTAATGAGCAACTTGAGGTAGAAATTGAACAAGAAGAAGAGGAAGAAGAACATGATCAGGAGCAACAAAATCTTACAGTTGATCAAACTATAGGAATAGGTCATGAACATACAAGTTTGTACTTCTATTGCTATAAGTTTAGTTTATTTTGTTCTTATGATTTTCATTTGAATTATGTGTTAATTAACAATGTAGGGCCTTCCAAGAAAAGAACAAGATGGACAACTGAGTTGAAAAATGTCCATGCACGATCATTTGAAGATCGAAAGCGAGTCACATTTAATGTTCATTGGTAGCCTATAGGACCTGATAAACATACCGTCCATGAATTCAACTTGTTTTTGGGGACTTTGGCTAGAAACCCAATCTATTGTCCATTGATTTGCAAAACTTGGAAAAAGGTGTCTGAAGATAAAAAAGCAGCGATGTAGAATTATGTGAATGTATGACTCTACATTTGCACTTGATATAAGTTACTAATTATGTTGTTATTAACTTTAGTATATTTTATGGTGCAGCAAAAGTATGAAATTCCTCCTCAAGCAAAAAGATGGGTATTGAGTGATATTAATTCTTCATGGAAATGCTACAAAAGTCGAATTAAGAAGAAACACTTCACTAGTTACAAAAATGATGAAGAAAGGTGAAGAAATCGTCCAACAAAGGTTCCAATTGGCCACTTTAGAAGTCTTTTAAACTATTGGAAAAATGAAACTGTGAAGGTAAATAATTCAAGTAGTAAATATCCATTTTCAAGGTATTTTATTTTACCATTTTACCATTTTACTAATAATTTTTTTATCTAATGTAGACAACTAGTGACAATAATGCAGCTAACAGGGCTAAGTTGAAGTACATGCATCAATCTGGTCCAGAAAGCTATGCAGTAATACGTGAAGATTTGGTAAGTTCGTTTACTCACTAATTGATATATTTGTTAAGGTCTTCATATTTTTTCTATCAATTACATATATATACATATCTACATTTACTTATTAACACTTTTTTCTCATATTGGAATAGAAAGAGAAAAGTGAAAATCATAAAGAGCTGACACAAGCGGAGTTGTTCATAGAAACTCACAGAAATAAGAAGGGAAAGAAATCAAATGTAGAGACAGACAACATGATTGTAAGATTTGAAATGGTTTTACTCAATATTCTTATGATTTGTAGATTTCTTTAATAATATTCTTCTAGTGTTTAATTTAATTCCTACAACTTACACAGTCCCAACTTGAAGAGTTTTCTAAAGACTCCGAACAACGTCCAGAAGATATTTTTGCTATGGCTTTTGGAAAGGAAAAACCTGGACGTGTCCGTACTTATGGACAATGAGTGACTTCATCTTCCTTAAAGAAACAACTTCAAATTAAGGAAGTGGAAAAAGCTCATAAAGAACAAGAAGAATATATGAAGGAAGATTTCTAAAAAAAAAAAAAATGGATGAACATACCAATCGTGTTGCAAATGGAGTTCATGCAGTGCTAAAGAATTTGAAGCAAATGAATCCTGGTTTGATTATCAATCCTGATGTTCTTGCACCTTTATTAAGCCAAGCTTCATATGGCAGTGATAATGTTTTCTCACATGACAACGAGGTAATTGTTTTTAACTTGATTATTTAAGCTTGATTTCTTGTAAATATTGGGTTTCATGTTTTAGCTTCCTGTGAGTTTATTATTGTAATTTTTTAGAATTTTGACTACTATTTTTTATATTGAATTTGATAATGAGCTAGCTTACTTTTTTATTACAGTTTTCTGTGTTGAATATGCAAAATACTATACTTATATTTTTTTAATTGCCTTGATTGACATATAATAACATTTGTTTGTCTATTTATGTAGGGACAAACTTCAAATTTAGACAAAAATGCCTATGAAGATATGGAAGAGGAATGGGATATAGGCAAATTTAGACAAAAATGCCTATGCGATGTCATTTATCGCTCAACTATATGTTGATGTTTCTTGCTCAACTATGTCTTAGTTTTTAATTTTTCTAGTGATGACTAGGTAGAAATACTACCTTAGATTGAATTGTTTTGGATAGTGATATGATTCTTACGTTTAAGAAATTTATTTGGCTACTTATTATATTCATTATTATTACATTGCGATATTAAATGTATCAGTTATGACTTTTTTTTGGAATTAAGATAAATTGTTGTTTATGCTTTTTAGATCTAGTGGAATAATTGGTGAATCTATTAATGAATGTAAATTATTATTGTAATAACTGATAAAAATCGTTTCAAAATGTACAAAAAGTGTTGCTAGTACTTATCAAAACTGTTGCAACAACTTATAAAAGTGTTACCAAAAGAATAAAATTCGTCGCTAGAACTCAACAATACCGTTGCAATAACTTTAAAAAAATGTTACAATAGGTATTAAAAGTGTTGCTAGTTTCCATTGAAATTGTTGCAATAACTGATAAGCACCATTGCAAAAAGTATCAAAAGGGTTGTTAGTACTCATCAAAATAGTTGCAATAACTTACAAAAATTGTTATTAAAAGTGTTGCCCATACTCAAAATACCGTTGTAATAATGTACTAACACCGTTACTAAAAGTATTAAAACCGTTGCTAAAACTCAAAAGAACTGTTGCAATAGAGGTTGAAAACGTTACGAAAAGTACTAAAACAGTTGTTAATACATAAAAGAACCGTTGCATTATTTGACAGAAAATGTTACAAAAAGTATTAAAACCATTGCTAGTACTAATCAAAACTATTGCAATAAATAAAAAAAATTGTTACAAAAAGTATAAAAAACCGTTGTTATTACCCTTTAAAACCGTTGCAAAAAGAAAGATGTTCATAATGTAGTCTTTAGATAAAACCGTTGCTAAAAGTATCAATAGCAACAATTTTTGACCGTTACTATTTAGTTGTAAAAAACCGTTGCAATAGAGAATAGACAACGGGAGCGGATTCAACGGTAAGAAAACCGTTGCATAAAGTCATTTGCAACGGTTTTTAGTTTATTTGCAACGCTTTTCAAGGGTTGTAAGAAGTCTAAAATGTTGTAGTGGGTGTGACTTCCTTCAAAATAGGGCCTACGTCATAACTTTACCTAGACACCGTACAGATCTTGGTCTGGTTATCACTTAGTAACCAACCTGAATCCCCGAACCTAATACATACAGTAATCGAGGTTTCACATCTGGCTATTGACAGGTTACATATGGATCGTAGGTATCCATACCGACCATATATCAATCTTAAATTGCAACATATGCAATAAGAGGTCTCATCTTGGTGATTGTTGTTAGAACTAATCCTCAATAATATTCAAGGCGACGCTTGAATGAGCATAGCATTTCTGACGAATACTAACCAACTCATTCTGTCTCATCCCTGCACGCTCCTACTGCATCAGAGGTGGTTGCTCATGTGGGATAGCCAACCCTTCTAACCCGTCGACGTACATTTTTTATGCCAATAATATGTGCTACTGTACTCATATACAGTGTCTTATTTACATAGATCACAAAGAACCAACACAGCTCAAGTGTACAAATATATTTCATTCATCAATAAGGCATCAAAAATATATAAATGTATGAGCTTAAAAGGATAATCAAATCTCAACACATAAAACATATATATCAAGGTCTACGCAAGCCTAGAGCTTTTACATGAGACAAATAAATATCTCTAGGAATGAGTTTGGTGAGAGGGTCGGCTACCATCTCGTGCGTAGAAATATGTTCTATGATTACATCTTTTTTTTTTTATCACCATATCTCTTACAAAATTATACTTAATGTCTATGTGTTTAGTCTTGCCATGATATTTCGGATCCTTGGTGTAGGCAATGACTGCTTGAATATCACAAAAGATTGTCACAGGTTTTCTAGTATTTGTGACCACTCCCAAATCTGATATAAACCTTTTAAGCCACACAACTTCTTGTGTAGACGCTGAACAAGCCACAAACTCAGCTTCCATGGTGGATAACGCTATGCACGTCTGTTTCTTGCTTGCCCAAGAAATGGCCTTGCCATTCAGCAAGAAGGTATATCTGGAGGTAGATTTACGCTCGTCCGGGTCACTACCCCAATCAGCGTTGGAAAAACCCTTAAGATTTAGATCACCTCCTTGATAGCATAGGCAATAATCCACGGTGCCTTTCAAATATCGCATGATCCTCTTGATTGCACTCTAATGGATTCATCCTGGATTGGATTGGTAACGGCTCACCAATCCAACGACAAAACAAATGTCCGGCCTTGTACATAACATGACATACATCAGGCCACCCACAACAGCAGCATAAGGAACATCCTTCATCTCATCTATTTCTTCTGGGGTTTTGGGACATATCCCTTGATTTAGGCTTTCACCTTTGGCTATAGGAGTATCTATGGGTTTGGAGTCATGTATTCTGAATAGTTCAAGTACTTTTTTTATATATGACTCTTATGATAAGGCAAAAAGCCTTTTGGTTTGATCCCTTTGGATTTTGACTCCCAACACATATGTTGCTTCTCCCATATCTTTCATCTCAAAAGTTGATGATAACCACTTCTTAATAGTGATCAGATACTCCTTGTTGCTTTCAGTCAATAAGATGTCATCAACATACAAAGATAAAATCACATATCTATTTTGAGACATTTTGACATATACACAGTGGTCTTCTTGAGTCATTTCAAAACCATACGAAATGATTTCTCTAGGGAACCTTAGATACCACTGTCTGGATGATTGCTTCAACCCATAGATAGATCTTTGGAGTTTACACACTTTGCTCTCCTGACCTTCTTCTCCAAAACCTACTGGTTGTTGCATGTAAATCTCTTCATCCAGTTCTTCATTGAGAAATGTCATTTTTACATCCATCTGATGCAATTCAAGATCTAGATGAGCAACAATGGTCAAAATCAACCGGATTAAGGCAAACCTAACTATCGGAGAGAAGGCTCATAATCTATACTCTCCAACTAGGTATATCCCTTAGCCATAAGGCAAGCTTTATATCTATCAATGGATCCATCAGCCTTTCGCTTGATTGAGAACCCACTTGTTCCCAATAGCTCTTCTATTAGGCGGATGATCAACCAAAGACCACACTTGGTTTTTCTTCATGGACTTCATTTCTTCTTCTATTGCTTTAATCCAACTATCCCGCGCCAAAGATGAGAGCGCTTCAGACACATTTTTGGGTTCCTCATCATCTTGTGCAAGTAAAAAATTTTCTTTAAATTTTCTTTGTTATGTTCAACAATTGCCATTTGCTGAGCTCATAGAACATATATGCCCCAACCCCAAACAACATTATATATGTAAATTGGTTTATAAAAGTTATCACTTTTTTCTTCGTTCTCCAATCCTACAATGTCGAAACATTAAATCCTTTACTTTCACATATAGCGGCCCACCATTCCTTTTTGCCTTAGCTATCCAAATAAGGGAAACTTCATTACTCTAATTTTTCTTTATGATATTTTTCTCTCTTTTTATTTTCTTTATTTTTCATCCGTAGACTTTATTTATTCATTTATTTTCTATAACACGAGTGAGAGAGACTTGAAGTGTAAACCGAATTTGTTTCCCTTTAGAAGCATCTATAGACAAATTTATAAAAATACACCGTCCATCAACCAAAGATTATTATATATATATAGAAGATTTTACATAATGAGATCATTCCATTAACAATAATATTTTATCAATATTTTGTGCCTAATTATTTAATTTGCACTTTGATATTTGCTCCTTTCCTTTTGGATTTTTTCAATAACATTACTTGAAGCTTGCTCCCTTTTCTTTGAGTAAAATGCATCACACCCCTTTGTGTTAGACAAAATTTGTACAATAAAACCCAAGGTTTTGAAAGGTCGCAAATAACCCCTTGTGTTACACCGAATGTTGTACACTCTCCCCAATCTTTAATTCCGTTAATGTTCATTAACAACAAGTCTAAATTGACCATACTATCCTTTATTTAGCTTTCTTTTGTCAATTTCACTTTTTTTTATCATCTTTTTTTATTTATTCAATGTGTGGTAACACGTGGCAGATATATTTATTTACTCCAATTAAATGGCGACACATGGCACTGGATGTTCAATAAAAGCTAAACACCAGATCTAAGGATTTGAACTCACAACCTTCTATTACCACTAAGTTGAGCCTTGCTATTATTTCTTTCTTAGCAAAGAAAATAATATATTTCTCGTGGAAAAAAAACCCTGCAACTCATCACCTCCATTCACTATCTCCTCCTTGCAATGGACCACCACCACCATCTGCATCACTTCTATACACACACCTGACATTTTTTTAACCTTTTTCTCCACATTTTAAGATTAATAATACTGAAAGGAAACACCAATTCTTCATTATGTAAGATTAAAAATTAAGTGATAGTTTTAACTATATATATATATATATATGTTTACATAATATATAAATTTCAACTTTCGTTTGCAGATCTTACTAACTAAACACAAACCACCAAAATGATAATTGGAAATGAAATAAAAAATGAAGAAAATGATGAAAGGACTATTAAAATGTCTGGAGAAGAAGTGGAAGGATTCGATGAAGGTGGGTTGTTTGTTGCATATATGATTTTTAGCTCCATTAGCGGGAGATTAGGTGGAAGTGGGTTGTGGTGTTGGTGAAGATGAAATAAGAGTGAAAAAAAAAAGAAACGAAAAAAGTAAAGAACAAATCAAGAGTATTTTGGTCATATAATCTTTTGAGAAAAGGGTATTTTTGTCATTCTCTATGTGTTTTACAGCTTGAAACGTTTCATATTTGCATCATAGTTGCGTGTATCACACTCACGTTAAAATTGACTGCAAAGAGTTATTTGCAACGTTTTTAATAATATAGGGTTTATAGTACTACATTTTAAAACACAAGATTTATAACGTAATGTTATGAAAACACAAAGAAATATGACGTATTTTATTTTATTTTTTAAAAATTCGTTTATTTCTTTAATTTATAATAGTTTACCATTCACGAGGCTGGCGTTAATTGGCAGATGTTGCTGTTGGGTGGTGATGTCAGCGCGCTAATATCACTTGGCTTATAAGTTAGGTCTTTGGCAATCACTTACATCACACGTCCATTTTAGATTTTTTTTTTTTTTTTTAATAAAAGAACACGTCGATTTCAGATTAAATAGTGATAACTATTGTCCTTCAATCTAAGCCGCTACCTTGACCAAAAAAAAAATGGAAGCCGTGACCTTACACTCCCAACAAAGCGGAAAGATAAAATAAAAATCAGATTGCCAAGAAAACAAAAGAAAAGAGGAATAACTATTCTATTAGAACGGAATGATATCAGTTTGTAAATGAGAAAAAATAAATTTTACACATTTCATATAAAAAGATTGATATCAGTTCGAACTAATTAAATAGTAATTTGAAAGGGAGAAGAATACGTTGAAAACTTGGAATAAGATGTTCAACGCCATTTTGATGTTATGCTTACGCCACTTTATTTTCTCTAATAATTTTTTCCTATTAAATCAATGGGATTTTTCAATAAATAAATTTATACTTGGAACCATATCAAGGATCACAGGATGGAAACAAAAATATTTAAAAAATTTAAGTGCAGAATTTAACATAATGAACATATATTATTTTCTTGCACGTCAAATTGTATTTACAAATTTTGTTAATATGCAGTATTCTTACCCTATTTCATCACCCATTTATCATGTCTTGTGTTTATGCTTAGTTTGTGTGCCAAAAATAGAGATAGAAATATAAAGAGGTTGTTAAGTTGATATGTCATTAGATATACATTGTTGGGTATCGGCGCAGCGGAATGGTCGGGGACAAGCAGTATCACGCAACTAAAATATGAATGAGAACAGAGAAAGTAGAGACACAAGATTTACGTAGAAAACCCTCAAACAAATCGAGGAAAAAATCACGGGTAAGTAATGGAGGATTTCACTATGATGTGGAGTATTTTACAATAACCTTCTCTCTAATATAAGGAGAGAACAATATCACTCTCTCAAATAATAGGAGAAACTAACTCTCACTCACAAATATAGAACAACAAAAGAGGAAGAAAAATACTCAAGAGAAAGCTTATTTTTCTCTCTAACTTGGAATGTTTTGGTGATGCTTAAATGGTGAAGAATGAGCCTCTATTTATAGGCTCATCTTGCACCAAAAGTCTTCTCACATGTACTGTGAAATAAACCCAAAATTGTGTGTGCCTAACTTTGCAACCAAAGATTTTTCTTCATTTCCCATTGCTTTTTGTCTTCTTTTGACTTGCACCAAAATTTTATTGCTCACATTCTCCCACTTAAAATTTTGGTGATACTTCAAATCTCTCCATTCTTGCCAATTCCATGTTGCTTACGTCTTTGCTAGGCCAAAGGAGGATCTACTCCAAACAAACTTGTCAACGTTGATTGGCTTTGTCATGACATCTGCTAGGTTCTCGTTGGTGTAAATCTTCTGCATATCCACACTCCCTTCCTCCACTACTTCTCGAACAAAGTGATATTGAACACCTATATGTTTCGTCCTAGAATGAAATGCTGGATTCCTTGCAATGTGCAAGGCACTCTGACTGTCACAAAACAAGGGAATTTTATCTTGTTTGTGCCCGAGCTCCTCCATTAACCGTTTATCCAGATTGCTTCTTTACAGGCTTGTGTAGCTGCCATGTATTCAGCCTCTGTTGTAGATAGGGCCACAACAGTCTGTAATTTAGATATCCAGCTTACCACACCCCCTGCAACTGTAAACACATAGCCTGTAGTGGACTTCCGTTTATCGGTATCACCTGCAAAATCAAAATCAACAAAACCCTTGACAGTGAATTCTGATCCTTCAAAACATAATGCAACATCCGAGGTCCCTTTGATGTATCTTAAGATCCTCTTAACAACATTCAAATGCTCTCTACCAGGATTCGCCATGAACCGACTGACCGCACCAACTGCTTGAGCAATATCTGGTCTCGTACATATCATAGCGAACATGAGACTTTCCACTGTTGATGCATACGGTACTCGAGACATTTCTATCCTTTCCGCTTCAGTGCTAGGGCACATACTTGAGGATAATTTGTAATTGACAAGAAGCGGGGTCGAGATTTCCTTACAATCTTGTATATTGAAGCGCTGCAAGATTTTCTTCAAATAATTCTTTTGAGAAATCCATACCTTCTTGCCTTCTCTATCTCGGTGAATTTGCATCCCTAAAATCTTGTTTGCTGGTCCCAAATCCTTCATATCAAACTCCCCAGCCAACTATGCCTTCAGTTCTTGGACCCGATCTTTATTGGGACCTGCTACCAGCATGTCGTCCACGTACAACAGCAGAATGATAAAATCATCATCGCCAAACCTCTTGTAGTACGTACAATGGTCTGAATTGAGTCTGTTGTACCCGAGGCTAATCACGAAGGAATCAAATCTCTTGTACCAACACCTTGGCGCCTGCTTTAAATCGTACAGAGATTTGGTCAACCTGCAAACTAAGTTTTCTTTTTCTTTCTCAACAAAACCTTCTGGTTGAAGCATGTAAATCTCTTCTTCAAGTTCACCATGAAAAAAAGCCGTCTTTACATCTAACTATTCTAGATGTAAGTCTAACACAGCACACGTGGCCAAGACTACTCTGATAGTTGTAAGTCTTACCACAGGAGAAAATATCTCGTTGAAGTCAATTCTTTCTTTCTGAGCATATCCTTTCACCACCAGTCTTGCACGATATTGCTCCACTTGGTCATTACTATCTCGCTTGATCTTGTAGACCCATTTGTTACCAATGGCTTTCAGTCCAGGTGGTAGTGGAACAAGCTCCCACGTCTTGTTTTTATGTAGAGCTTCAATTTCTTCCTGCATTGCTGTCATTCATAGGGCAACATCGGGGCTTTTTATAGCCTCGTGAAAGGTAGATGGCTCTCCATCCTCCGTTAGAAGATAGTATGCAGCATTGCTCACCATGACAAAATCTGAATGCCAAGTTGGTCTTGTTGTCTGACGCAATGAACGTCGGACTTCTATAACCTCAGCATCATCTGGTTCTCGTTCCTCGTGCTCCGGTGCAGCTTCAGAAGAAGCATCTCCTTGTTCTGACTTATCTTCAATTTGTATTGTAGTAGTCTCCTTTGAAGTGTTGCTGTCGTCTTCACTTTGCAGTTTATCTTCTGCAAATATCACATCTCTGCTGATGACAACCTTGTGGGCAGTAGAATCCCACAGGCGATACCCCTTAACACCATCAGCATTTCCCAAGAATACACATTTCCTAGATTTTGGATCCAGCTTTGTTCTTTCTTGGGAACCATACATCACATATGTCGGACACCCAAATATGTGCAAGGTAGAATAATCTGCGGGTTTTTTGGTCCACATTTCCATTGGTGTCTTCAACCCAATTGCAGTTGACGGTGACCGATTTATCACGTAACAGGCAGTTCTAGCTGCTTCTGCCCAAAATGATTTGGCTAGACCTGTAGTTTCCAACATAGCTCTCATTCTTTCAAGAAGGGTTCTATTCATCTGCTCTGCTACACCATTTTGCTGAGGTGTATGTACAACAGTAAATTGCCTCTGAATACCCTCTTGCTTGCAAAATGCCAAGAAGCTCCAGTCAGTGTATTCTCCTCCATTGTCCGTCCTCAAACACTTGATCCTTTTCCCGGATTTAAGTTCTACCAACGCTTTGAATGTTTTAAATATTGGAAACACATCTGACTTGTTCTTGATTGGATACACCCACAGTCTCCTGGAGTAATCATCAATAAATGATACAAAGCATTTGGCTCCTCATAGGGACAAAACCGGTGATTTCCAAACGTCTGAATGGATCAAGTCTAGAATGTGTTTGCTTCTGGCAGTAGATATCCCAAATTTCAATCTATGCTGCTTACTGGTAACACAGTGCTCACAAAAAGGTAAGTTTACCGTCTTGAGCCCGGGTAGGAGATTACGTTCAGCAAGAATCTTCAAGCCTCGTTCTGTCATGTGGCCTAATCTGCGATGCCACATTATAGTTGATTCTTCAAGCCCGGGTATAGATTTACCTCGATCTTTTTTGCCTTGATCACCACAAGCGCTCCTTTGACAACCTTCATCATCCCATCCTCGATATGGGTCTTGCAGCCAAGGTCATCCAATTGTCCAATGGACAATAGGTTCTTCTTTAAGCCCTTCACGTGTCGTACCCCTTGAATGGTACGAATGGTACCATCATACATTTTAATTTTGACGGTACCAATGCCAGCAATCTCCAAGGCATGATCATTACCCATGTACACAGATCCTCCAAAGACAGGTTCATAGGTGTAGAACCATTCTCTACGAGAGGTCATATGCCATGTTGCTCCCGAATCCATTATCCAAGCATCAGTGAGCTCATTTCTGCCTTTTGATATAGTTGCTGCTTCGCTGTATAAAATATCTCCATCATCTGGTGCAGTCGCCACACATCCCTGAGAATTTGTCACCTCGGGATTCTTTTTGTTGCTCCAACAATCCTTCTTGAAGTGCCCTTTCTTGCCACAGTTGTAGTATTTGATATTTTTTCTACTCCTTGATTTTGATCTACCATGGTTGTTATTCCCACTAGAGCCACGTTCCGTTGATCTACCTCTCACTATTGATAATGCCTCTGCTTGTTGTGAACTTTCGATTCTGTCTTCCTTACTTTTGCGC
This sequence comes from Ehretia macrophylla, assembly GCA_037974665.1. NCBI lineage: Eukaryota > Viridiplantae > Streptophyta > Magnoliopsida > Boraginales > Ehretiaceae > Ehretia > Ehretia macrophylla. The sequence goes on along the minus strand of CM075781.1, from coordinate 36,643,566 downwards.
CTAGATTCCTCTTCCAGAACAGCGACTGCAACATCATCAAAAATAACAAAATTTGAAAGAACATTGTTAGTGTAACTAATGATGAGTTGATCATACGAATCAGGCATACTTTGAAGTAGAATTTCTGCACGTTCAAGTTCCGCTATTTTATGCCCAATTGCAGTCAATTGAGAGAATAACGTATTTAAGGTATTGATGTGATCTGTCACTGATGTGGACTCACTTATCCGAAGGGTGTACAGTCTTCTCTTTAAGAAAATCTTGTTGTGAAGTGACTTGACCTCATACAGTTTAGTCAGCGCATCCCAAATTTCTTTTGCTGATTTCTTTTCCTCAACGCTTGACAATACCGAATCTGCCAATGCCAGGTGCAGATTAGCCATAGCGTTGTCATTAATCTCTTTCCACTTGTCGTCCGTCACCTCCGCTGGTCTGTCTCCAATTGCTGCCAAGCAATTCTCCTTTCTCAAGATTACCTTCATCTTCAATTTCCATAGGGAAAAATTTCTCCCGTTAAACTTCTCGATTTCAAATTTTGCCGCCATAGTATTAACGACGATCTGCTTCGTAACTTGAACCGGCTCCCACTATTTCATTGTGAATAGTACTATTTACATGAATAGTACCAAAACCGTATACGAAAATAGTATCGATACCGTATAGGTGAATAGTACTATACCGTATGCATGAATAGTAATTGTGAACAGTAACCCCGTATGTATACCAGTGACCGGTAACCAGTGGCTTTGATACCACTGTTGGGCATCGGCACAGCGGAATGGTCGGGACAAGCAGTATCACGCAGCTAAAATATGAATGAGAACAGAGAAAGTAGAGACACAAGATTTACGTGGAAAACCCTCAAACAAATTGAGGGAAAAATCACGGGTAAGTAATGGAGGATTTCACTATGATGTGGAGTATTTTTCAATAACATTCTCTCTAATATAAGGAGAGAACAATATCACTCTCTCAAATAATAGGAGAAACTAACTCTCACTCACAAATATAGAACAACAAAAGAGGAAGAAAAATACTCAAGAGAAAATTTATTTTTCTCTCTAACTTGAAATGTTTTGGTGATGCTCAAATGGTGAAGAATGAGCCTCTATTTATAGGCTCATCTTGCACCAAAAGTCTTCCCACATGTACTGTGAAATAAACCCAAAATTGTGTGTGCCTAACTTTGCAACCAAAGATTTTTCTTCATTTCCCATTGTTTTTTGTCTTCTTTTGATTTGCACCAAAATTTTATTGTTCACATACATGACCCCCCCTTTGGGAAACACAATTATGTTGGGGGATATTGTGCTTAGTTTCAGAAAATACAGGGAGTACCGTGTACTTTTAAAATTATAAAAATGTATTGTACAACTTTATAAAAGCATAAGGGATCATGTGTAGTTCACCCAATTATGTTTCTCAAATGATATAAATGTTATAGTTTGTGGAAGGAAGGAGCTGAGAACATCGGTGGAGTCATTTTTTATTTAATTTTGGTGTCACTGAATCTTGAAAGAGAATTGACTCAAAAAAAAAATATTGAAAGAATAGATTTTTTCCTTGCTGAAGTATGCTACAAAAATTGTTGACTTTACACACCAAAAAAAAAAAAATTATTCTTGAAAAAGTAAATGTGCGGTATAAAAAGTCTAAAATTGGCTGATAGGTTCATCTTTCCGGTTTGAATTCTTTGTAAATGTAACAAATCAAAATTTTAAAGTGATTTCAATGGCTAGCAGAAAGGTCTCTTGGTACATTGTAACCATTCTTGTTCATCAAATATAGTAAAATGTTTCATAGCTGTGCCCGGAGAATTTATTTGAATAAACTATATAGAGAAGTTCCTGTCTGCAATAGTACCAGCAGCCTGCTATATTTGGCAGCCTCGATATAATGTGGGCTTAGTAACGTTTAATTCTTCTTTTTTTATTGGAAATTTCTTTCATGAGACATGTGACAAATCTGTCACAATCATATGTCAAGTTGTTATTCTATGAGGCTAATCCACGTTAGTTTGTATCGTGCAGACATGTCATGTTAAAATCTCAGAAATTTCTCTTTTTACTAATTTAGTCTTACAGAGTTTTAAATAAATTACTATGATGTCCCTACTTATGACAATTGATTGATATTTGTCAATTAATTGAACCACTTTTTATTCATGTGGTTGTGATAGATTTGTCACATGCCTCATAGAAGAATAACTCATCTTTATTATCCGGAAAAAGAAAGTATATATGTCATAAAAGAATTCTGCAACCATCGAAATATGTATTATTTCTTTTTATCCAAGAATATGGAAAAAATAGTATGTCACCTTTCAAATAATCCTTAAATTGAACAACGATCACGTTTAAGTCAACAATTATCAGCTTCAACAATCTTCGTTTTTTCACAGCATAGTAAGAACTTGTCATCCTAAGTCAGTTTATCTAGGTAAATATTGATAATCATGGACCACATACACGCTATTTTCTGTTTTGATTAATTAGTATAACAGGAGCACAGACCATCATCAGTCTTCTACTTCAACAGTGACCATAATCGACACGTGGCTGGAATTGTAGAGGATCATTATTTGGATTTGGCTCATCTAAAATTTAATTGTCTACAATTTCAAGCAATACACATTCCGATTAATATCACTTATTACCAAATATTATCTAGGGATTATATTAATCTTACTAAACTAGTCAGCTTCTGTCCATAATTAAAAAGTATTAATACCAAAATACAAACTACATCCAAATTTTTAATCACCTAAATATTATTTCATTCATATTCAAAAAAGTCATTTTTTCAAACTAGTTTCATTTTAATCCTATCAGAGCTTTCTATAAACTTCAGTTTTTTACGGGGAACACAATTACGTTCCTCAAAATGATGTAAATGTTATGCTACGTGGCAGAAGCTGAGAATGTCGTTGGAGTCTTTTTTATTTAAATTTGGTGTCATTGCATCTTCAAGGAAGATCTTCTCCCTCTAAAGTATGTCATAAATTATAATTAATGACCTTTAGATCTTCTCCCTCTAAAGTATGTCATAAAAGTCTAAAATTGGCTGCTAGGGTTCACCTGTTTGAATTCCTTGTAGAAGGAAGTTCAATGGCCAACGGATAGGTCAGTCAACGACCTCATCTAGAAAAAGTTGGACAATATAGAAAGCTAAAACTGAAGAGATGTAGAAAACCGCATCATACGTGAATGCTTGCAATTTTTTATCTTATTTTTATCTTTTTGCAACTTATCTTGGATCAAATCAAAGTTTACGATGCCCACCCTGAACAAATAAGAGACGTGGTGTGATACTCCGAACTTGGCATGTATTCAATAGCATTTAAAGTTCATTTAAATTGTATTTTATTGACCTTTCACCTTCTTTGACCAAACTAGTTGACTTTTCATCTACATTGACCAACTAGGACAAGGTGGAAATTTTTGAAATGTTTAATAAAAGGCAAACTTGGGATTAGAAATTAAAAAATGCAATGTTAAGTTAGTTAAATTTTGGGTCAACTTTGGAGTTAAATCTGAACCAATTGGGGAAGAGTTAGGTAGCAAATTATATATGGTTGGAAAGCTCTATGAGTCTAGTTTCTGAGACTTCAAACCGTTCGTGAATTGGAGTTTTCTAGAAGAAGTTATGGCCGTTTTCGTAAGGTCGCGCATAGCTGTTTTGGTTTAGCGGGTTGACCGAATTTTGACCTTTGACTTCTTATCATTTTTTTTTTCTAAATAAGCAGAATGCACACGAAAAAAACAGAGAAAAAAAGGCTTGAAACCATGAGGAAAAGAAGGAGAAAAAAAAAAGAAAATCTCAACTTCAAATCTTCGATTCTTCGCGTGGGCTTGTGCGGGGTGGTTTCCGAGGCACTCTACGAGATTTTCCTAGCATCTAGGAGCGTCTAAGGTGAGGGTTTCATCGTTATTTGCGCATTTGAAATATTTGTATCTAAACTTTGATTTTTGGATTTTATGCGTAGATTGTTGTTTTAATCGTTTTGTTGCTTAAAGAATGTTCCTTGTTGATTGTAGAACATGTATTTATAGCTTTTTAACATTTTCTGTGGTTAAATATTGGAATTGAAATATAAATTGTGTGATGAATAGTAAATTGTGAATAGTAAATCCCCGTTTCGATGAAGTTGCTCCGTTACACGTTATGTTGATGTAGGAAGATGCTAGATATGCTAGAATGCCTAAATGTGTGGTTTAATTAGAATGTGTAATGGAAAAACATAGAAAAACGGCTTAGTGAAAGTCGGGGTCATTTAGGTCGAGTTTGGCATTTTCTCGTTTTGCGTGTTGGCATTGTTTTCGGGAGGCCATGGAAGCACTTTTGGTGCGATTATGGCATTGGTTGGGTGTTTGGTTGGTATAGTTGTAGTTCAAACGAGCAAAGAAATCGGGGCTTTGCGCGAATTCTAGGGTAAAGTAGGGTTTCGGGGTCCTTGGACGTGCCTTATGGTGACCTAGGAGGATTGGCGAAGTCGGTTTCCAGAACTCGTGGCTCGTTTGGAAATGGTAGTGTTTTGATAGTTGGGGCCGATTTGGGATTTTGCTTGTTATCTTGATATTATGCCTATAGAATGCTTAGGATTGCTTGATATACTTGTTTAATTGGTGTTATTGTTGCTTATTATTGCTTGTTATGCTTGAAAAGTTAGTTGAATGCTAGTATTGATTGTGATTGCTTGTTATCTCGTTTGTTGTCACTAGTTTGTATTGTTGTGCTATCGCTCGTTTATTGCCTTGTATCGAGTCTTGCATTGCATAGTGTCAGCACGTGAGTGATGGGCCTCTCTGGGTAGCCTCGGGTTGCCAGTGTTGGTTGCTCTAGCTCCGTAGCTATTCCCTCTTCTCGCTTGGGCTGCCTCCCAGGGAGATTTGGGTCGTAAATTGATGGATACTTCCGGGGTATTCCAAACTGGTGTTATAAGGTGGATGCGCGCTTATTGTCATCGTTGTCAACATCAAGCTCGAGATTGATGTATCGCTCGTGAAATGGTACATTGCTCGTATGAGTGAACCATAGCCTTCAAAGTGTGGTATAGCTTTGAATGGTTGTGTTAATGCTTTCAATAATTGCTTATTGTATTGATTATTTGTTTTGATTGCTTATTTATCAGTTATATTGCTTAACTGTCTTATTTGCATTGCACGACTTTCTTTCTCTCCAATTCGATATCTGTCTCGCCCTCACTGAGTATACGTGTTGTGTATACTCACTCCTCACCACCACATTTCAGGAAATGCCATGTTAGCTGGAAAGTTCGTGATTTCGTGAAAGTCCGTGCTTGAAGAGTTGTCCTGCGTGCCTATGTGACTTGAGTTGTCAAAGTTGTAAAGTTGTATGCTTTTATGTATTATATGTATTTAATGTTAAAGGGGATGTAATTTAAGTTTCACTAGATTATGTATTTAGTTAATGTAGCTTAACTTCAATGTATATTTGTAATGACAAAGGAAAAGAGATAGAAAGGTATGATAGTCTAGCTTATGATATAGGTTGGTGTAGTTTAATTGCTAAGCTTGAATGTATATTTACTTGTATTTTGCTTGTTGTGAACCAAGGCTCGGATGGCCTTGAGGTGGTTGAATGTTTGGACATGGTATTGGTCCACTTATATGCTGTCGCAGGTTTTACTTTTCGCCTAGAAACAGGGGAGACTCCGTCCGTTTTCCCTGAAAATTTATGCCCGGGTTTGGTTTGGGTTGTGTTTAGATCGATTGATAGAACTCCCGGTCTCAAGAGGGATCGGGGTATTACAGGTGGTATCAGAGCTTGTTTAGCTCATAAGCCGGGACAGGGTCCTCGGTCTGGTGGGTAGTGGTCCTTGAATGTGTGCTTGTTAAGTGTGTCTTGAAAGTGTATGCTTGTATGTGAGATTATGTGTCTTGACATGAATGTGTGCTCCTATGTGATATAGTTATGTGTTATGTGTTAATTGTGTGCTAAGTGAAGTAAAGTGTCTAGTTGTGCATTGAATTGACCTATCGAATCGACCTCGTGGATTGTTATTTGCTTGAAGTATTGCTTTTAATGTGTGTACTGAAATGTCTTGAATTAGCTATGCCATGATTTGAATTGATTATGCTGTGCTTGACTTGATTGTTATGCTTGAGTGACCTTGTTGAATAAACTATTTTGTAAACTTGCTGGCATAATAGCTTAAGGCATATGTATAACTGTGATATATTGGCATTCATACATGTCATATTGAAATGGTAAGTAAGTCCTCTTCCTCCCCTGAAGAAAGTGGTTCACCGCTGGCTTTTCAAGGTGTATGGATTGGCAGGAAATGAATGGCATTTGACTAGCCTTTATTTGGGAATTGGTGTTTGCTTTTGGAGCTCGGTTATTGGTGAATCTCTATGGTCTTCCTCTGTGCTTAACGGTTGTGAAAGAATAGCTTTCTCTTGGGGTTTATTTGGTTGTTCTTTAGAGCATTCTTTGGTTTTCTTAATGGGTATTCTTTGGAGACTTCTGTTGGCATTTCTCGGTCGATTTGGCTATTGGGATTTCAATCGGCCTTACTGCACAGTATTATCTAGGGTATATGTGTCTCTGTCTTTATTGGTATGATACTGGCATCCCTGACTGGAAATTCTTCAATGGCGTTCTCTTGGTATTTTCCTTGTTGGAAAAGTTGTATGAAGTTCTCACTTGGCAAACAGTGAAGAGGCCTCAGAGTTTGGTCTCGGTATATTGTTCATCAGTTCGGTGTTTATCCTTGGAGTTTTCGTCCATCTGGGAAACTATGTTTGTTATTCAACTTGGTTGTCTTATTGGGCACATTATATTCTCTCTGTTATTTCCTTTGACATTCCTCTCAGCATTTGATAGCAAAACTCGGAATCTAAATGGTTGTTCCATGGGGTTATTATTTGGAAGGCTTCTTTGGAACTTTGGAAATATATTTGATTGGGTTCTTGGTATTTTCTTCAGCACTCTTAACAGGGAATTCTTCTATGAAATCCATGACCAGCGGGGTACTTCTTTGGACCTCTAGATAGAATCTTTGTTGGAGCTTTTATTTGGCTTCTTGCTTGGGAATTCTTGGGCAGTAACAGTTAGACTTCTATTGGAGATTCGTGCGTGAGGTATTCTTCTTGTCGTTATTGTGGGGTATTAATGACATCTACAGTATCTTTGCTTTAGTCTTTATTGGTATTATCTCGGCGTTTCTGGTTGGAATTTATTCTTCTTCGGTATTCGTGTCAACGGGATTCTTGTACGATATCTGCATTTGAGCTTCTATTTGGCGTTACTACTTGGCATTTCTACTTGAACTTTCCTATTGGTCATCTTGATTAAATACTTTTTCAGTAGCTAATGAAGACTAGTCAGAGTTGGATTGTAGATGATGCAGAGTCCTATTGGAAGAAGAATTGCGAGGACGCAATTGTTTTAAGGGGGGAAGGATGTGATACTCCGAACCTGGCATGTATTCAATAGCATTTAAAGTTCATTTAAATTGCATTTTATTGACCTTTCACCTTCTTTGACCAAACTAGTTGACTTTTCATCTACATTGACCAACTAGGACAAGGTGGGAATTTTTGAAATGTTTAATAAAAGGCAAACTTGGGATTAGAAATAAAAAAATGCAATGTTAAGTTAGTCAAATTTTGGGTCAACTTTGGAGTTAAATCTGAACCAATTGGGGAAGAGTTAGGTAGCAAATTATATATGGTTGGAAAGCTCTATGAGTCTAGTTTCTGAGGCTTCAAACCGTTCGTGAATTGGAGTTTTCTAGAAGAAGTTATGGCCGTTTTCGTAAGGTCGCGCATAACTGTTTTGGTTTAGCGGGTTGACCGAATTTTGACCTTTGACTTCTTGTCAATTTTTTTTTCTAAATAAGCAGAATGCACACGAAAAAAACAGAGAAAAAAAAGCTTGAAACCATGAGGAAAAGAAGGAGAAAAAAAAAGAAAATCTCAACTTCAAATCTTCGATTCTTCGCGTGGGCTTGTGCGGGGTGGTTTCCGAGGCACTCTACGAGGTTTTCCTAGTGTCTAGGAGCGTCTAAGGTGAGGGTTTCATCGTTATTTGCGCATTTGAAATATTTGTATCTAAACTTTGATTTTTGGATTTTATGCGTAGATTGTTGTTTTAATCGTTTTGTTGCTTAAAGAATGTTCCTTGTTGATTGTAGAACATGTATTTATAGCTTTTTAACATTTTCTGTGGTTAAATATTGGAATTGAAATATAAATTGTGTGATGAATAGTAAATTGTGAATAGTAAACCCCCGTTTCGATGAAGTTGCTCCGTTACGCGTTCTGTTGATGTAGGAAGATGCTAGATATGCTAGAATGCCTAAATGTGTGGTTTAATTGGAATGTGTAATGGAAAAACAGAGAAAAACGGCTTAGTGAAAGTCGGGGTCGTTTACGTCGAGTTTGGCATTTTCTCGTTTTGCGTGTTGGCATTGTTTCGGGAGGCCATGGAAGCACTTTTGGTGCGATTATGGCATTGGTTGGGTGTTTGGTTGGTATAGTTGTAGTTCAAACGAGCAAAGGGGGAAATCGGGGCTTTACGCGAATTCTAGGGTAAAGTAGGGTTTCGGGGTCCTTGGACGTGCCTTATGGTGACCTAGGAGGATTGGCGAAGTCGGTTTTCAGAACTCGTGGCTCGTTTGGAAATGGTAGTGTTTTGATAGTTGGGGCCGATTTGGGATTTTGCTTGTTATCTTGATATTATGCCTATAGAATGCTTAGGGTTGCTTGATATACTTGTTTAATTGGTGTTATTGTTGCTTAATATTGCTTATTATGCTTGAAAAGTTAGTTGAATGCTAGTATTGATTGTGATTGCTTGTTATCTCGTTTGTTGTCACTAGTTTGTATTGTTGTGCTATCGCTCGTTTATTGCCTTGTATCGAGTCTTGCATTGCATAGTGTCAGCACGTGAGTGATGGGCCTCTCTGGGTAGCCTCGGGTTGCCAGTGTTGGTTGCTCTAGCTCCGTAGCTATTCCCTCTTCTCGCTTGGGCTACCTCCTAGGGAGATTTGGGTCGTAAATTGATGGATACTTCCGGGGTATTCCAAACTGGTGTTATAAGGTGGATGCGCGCTTATTGTCATCGTTGTCAACATCAAGCTCGAGATTGATGTATCGCTCGTGAAATGGTACATTGCTCGTATGAGTGAACCATAGCCTTCAAAGTGTGGTATAGCTTTGAATGGTTGTGTTAATGCTTTCAGTAATTGCTTATTGTATTGATTATTTGTTTTGATTGCTTATTTATCAGTTATATTGCTTAACTGTCTTATTTGCATTGCACGACTTTCTTTCTCTCCAATTCGATATCTGTCTCACCCTCACTGAGTATACGTGTTGTGTATACTCACTCCTCACCACCACATTTCAGGAAATGCCATGTTAGCTGGAAAGTTCATGATTTCGTGAAAGTCCGTGCTTAAAGAGTTGTCCTACGTGCCTATGTGACTTGAGTTGTCAAAGTTGTAAAGTTGTATGCTTTTATGTATTATATGTATTTAATGTTAAAGGGGATGTAATTTAAGTTTCACTAGATTATGTATTTAGTTAATGTAGCTTAACTTCAATGTATATTTGTAATGACAAAGGAAAAGAGATAGAAAGGTATGATAGTCTAGCTTATGATATAGGTTGGTGTAGTTTAATTGCTAAGCTTGAATGTATATTTACTTGTATTTTGCTTGTTGTGAACCAAGGCTCGGATGGCCTTGAGGTGGTTGAATGTTTGGACATGGTATTGGTCCACTTATATGCTGTCGCAGGTTTTACTTTTCGCCTAGAAACAGGGGAGACTCCGTCCGTTTTTCCTGAAAATTTATGCCCGGGTTTGGTTTGGGTTGTGTTTAGATCGATTGATAGAACTCCCGGTCTCGAGAGGGATCAGGGTATTACACGTGGGCCCTAGGTCGTATGATAGAAGAACACACAATATAAAGATGCACACTTTTCTATGTGAAATATTTATCTTTATTGGAGCTTTTTGGTAGTAATTGTGACCAATACAATCATCTGTCGGCTCGTTGATAAGGTGAGAGTGTCAAGCCTAATTTCTAGTGGTGGATGTTAGAAAAAATGTCCTAAAAGTCAATAAATTGTATTTTTTGAATTATAGATAGCGTATTATTTAATGCGGGTAGTTTATTTATTTATTAATATATTTTAATTAAATAAATAAAAGTCCTTAAAACACTATTTATAGCTTCTATCCTTAGGAGTAAGGATATGATCAGTGACAGAGTCTATATTCACAAATATGTTCTAAAAGTTATCCCCGATCATAGGATAAATTAATTGGGCGTTAATTTATTTGGATAGCTCGGATTACAGTCTACTAAACAAATAATATGAGATATTAAATTTGGTGATTATTCTCATATCGTTATAGTAGATGTATAAGTACTTGTTGCAAACAAGTGGCTGGACTTGATGTTGGGTGTATTATTAACATATTATTTCAGCACCTTTCTACTTAATATTTGTTAGTTCTTGAGTAATTTTTGGAGTAATTTAATTGGTTTTGTGTTTGTTTTGCGATATAGGTGGTTTCTATGAGAAAGTTTGAGTTTCGAGACAAAATTGAAGAAAAATGGCCAAGGGCTAGCTTGTATTCAACTTGTGAAACATTTGATGAGAAATCAGAAGTAGCGCATTTGTGCAACATCGTAGAAAATTAAAGGGCATTTTTGTAAAATGGCAAGAAAAAAAGCAAACCCTATGATAAAAGGAAGAAAACACACATGAGGAAGGGAACATTTTGGAAGCGGCTGGTTTTTTGAGAGAAAAGAAACGCTCTAGCAAGATAGAAAGTGAAAGATTCGTGAGTTGAGGACGAAGGATAATCCGGAGACAGACTTCTATCATGATTTCTCTTCAAATCTTAGTTTTTTCTATCTCTCTTATCATGAATTATACTATATTTTGGATTTTATTTAATTTCATTATTATGTTCTAAGTTATTTTCTAGGGCTACGATGTAGCCAGATTATGAATAATTGAAGCTTTTGGTTTTTGATTAATTGATGAACTATTTTATGTATGCGTTGAGTATTTCATGCTAAGTTTAATGCATATGATTGTCTGATCAACAATTGCATGATTCGTTATTTAGTTTGAGACTGAGAAGTGATAACTAAATTAGACCATGTGTGAAATACCATTAAATCATCATAAGCTAGAAATAGTTATGAGATCTAGTGTAGCGCATGAATTTCTAGGGCTTAATGAGTTCCCTAAATTCACAGTTATCATAGAGATGTAGGTAGCTTTCTTAGCGGAATATGTTATTGATACTTAAGAAAAATTAATAACCACATTAACGAAATTACTGGCAACGTAAAGAATATGCATCAATTAATTTAAATTAATAGTTTCAAGTAGGATTAATCTTGGTGAAATCGGAATCCTTAGAGCCTTTTAATTATTGAATCAACTTTTTCAGTAATTTCATAATTGCGTTAATTGCTAATTTTATAAGTTTTGTCAATTCTTTATATATTATTTAGAAACTCTCAATTCGTGATTGTCCAAATAAAATTAGAGTTACACCAATTTCGGTACTTAATAATTCCAGTACTCGTGGGATCGATCTTTACTTACTACTTTATTACTTGTTATGATACGTGCACTTGCGTTAGAATTCACACAACAAGTTTTTGGTGTTGTTGCCAGGGAATGTGTCAATTATTAATATCGATACCAAATAGCTTTAATTTTACTTTGGATTTTATTTTATTTTGTTATTCGTTTTCTTATTTTTGTTACTTATGTTTTAGGAACATATTTCTCTAGGTGTATGTGACAGTTGAGAGGTAGCAATTTGTTACCTTTTGATCCTGAGATAGAACGTACCTGTCGAAAGAATAGAAATAAGAAAAGAGCTACTACTCATCTTCTACAAGATACTATGGCTGAAATCGTGGTAGGACAAGTAAATAATTAGGCAGAGAATGAGGAAAATCCGCCTAGAACACTGCGAGATTATGCTTTGCCACCTATGGGTATTCAACCTTGATCAAAAGACCAGCAATTCAGGCAAATAATTTCGAGTTGAAGTCAGTAATGCAGAAATTGATTCAGAATATCCCATTCCATGGACTGCCTTCTGAAGATCATAATCACCACATCGTGAATTTTCTAGAAGTCTGTGGTACTATTAAGTACAATGGAGTCACTGATGAAGCTTTGCGCATTCACTTGTTTCTTTTCTCCTTTAGAGATCAAGCTAAAAAGTTGTTGAATTTACTGTCTTCGGATTCAATCACTACATGGGATGATTTAGTGCACAAATTTTTGTCTAGATTCTTTCCACCTGGCAAGACCGCGAAGTTACGCATTGAAATTAACAACTTCAGTTAGCATAAAGGAGAAACTCTGTGTGAAGCATAGGAAAGATACAAGGCGTTGTTGAGTAAGTGTCCTAATCATGGAGTACTCAAGTGGATGCAGGTTCACAATTTTTACAATGGGCTGATAAGCACAACAAGAACTTTGATTGATGCATCAGCAGGAGGAGCTCTGATGAACAAGACCGCAGATGAAGCTTATGAGTTGCTTGAAGATATTGTCTTGAAAAACTTGCAATGGTCAAATGAGAGAGTCACGCCAAAGAAGACAACTAGGGTGTGAAACCCCACAGAAGACCCCATATGCATTTTATAACATTTCATACATTTTTGTATCATTTAATATATATTTATAACAACTAAGATGGATTTATATCGTTTTACATGCCTATACCTCGTTTAGCGTGCATTTAAATTCAATTACGTGTCCTTGAGTAATTTGGGTAACGTAGATAATAATTAAATTATTTTATATGCATTTGACGTGTTTTATATGCTGTTAAATAGGTTTATGTGTGTGACCTCAATTTACGTGCATATCATCGTTTAACGTGCAGTTGAATAGGTTAGGAATCGTAGAAAATTAGTTAACACTATGTAGCTAAGATTAGTAACTAGATAGTTAGGAATTGACCAAAATGGCAAACTAGTAATACGCAAACAAGTTCAAGGGCACTATTGTCCTAAAGCAAAATAACAAAATATCCTAACACTATTTGGTCTCATCTAAGTCAAAACATACAAACACACACCAATACACACTCACCCACTCAACACACACATTACATCATATACACAGACAAAAACACTACACACACATACACCCAAAACAATATACACACATATATATATATTATATATACACAAAAACTAAAACACACAACATACCACTCACACACACAAAAACACTGCATCAAACACACACACACACACACATACTCTCTCTCTCTGATTTTTGACCAAGAGAGAAGAGAAGGAAGAAGATAAAAGAGAGGAACAAAGAAGGAGAAGAGGAAGAAGAAGGATTTCAACCATTTTCAAGCATTTCCCTTGCATTTTCTAGCCTCTTCAAGTGTCTAGCTTGTATCTCTACTTCTAAACTCAAAGATCAAAGGTGAGAGATTCTTTCAAAACTTCTTGATAAAGCTCATCCAATGTTGTAGGTTGTATTTTGTTGAGTAATATAGCTTGTGAAGTTCATATATGTCTTCATTGTGAAGTTGGTTGTGTTTATGTGTTGTAGATCTAGGAATTGTAAATTCATTATTGGTGATTGATGATTGTTGATGTGGGGTGATTTTGGTTGAGTTTGAGCTCTTGTATGATGCCTAATAGCTACTTTGAACTTGCTTGAGTATTGGTGGGAGGTTGTTTGGATGATTATTGAAGAAATTGGGTATTTCCCGTCCAGCTATCCGGGTGTTATAGCATCTATCTGGTTGCCCAGATAGAAGACACAACGCCCAGCAAAAAACTCCCATCCGGGCGTTACCTACATTATCCGGGCGACCAGATGAAGGCTATAATGCCTGGATGTTTGACAAATTTGCGCAGTGATTTTCCGGAGGCTATATCTCATTCGTTTCAACTCCGAATTGACTTCTATTTGATTCTAGGACTATCTACATTCGATAAGCTTCGATCATAGACTAAAATCAGGGTAATTGGAGTTCAGGAATATAGGTATATTAACTGATTAAGTTAGGATAATGTAGAAGAGTTGATGATGCTTCATAGTTTTGCTCGTGCTTGCATTTTATTTTCGTTTTGAGTTGTTTTAAGGTGTTCTTACACCCTCATTTGGTATAGGGCTATGTTGAATTCTTCTACATGGTATTAATATGGTCAAGCATGATGAGTATTGGTTTTATAAATATCTAAACAATGTGCATATTACTACGTGTTCGTATTAGGTCGCTACACGGTTAAACACTTGCATGATAAAGTAACCTTCCTCGTTGACCTTCACTTGCAAGTTTATATGTTATATGAACTCTATTTAGATCATGATTATGCTATTATGTTTTGATTTCTATTACTAACCAGTAACAACCTACTTTGTTGCTTCCGGTCCCGTTTGCTATTTTGAAGTCCTCTCTCACTAGGGGTATTACTTGGGAGAGATGGATGATATATATTTGACACAATCAAGCAATCTAATTAACCCCATGGTAGAAGTTCATGTATCACCTGGGCGGCATTGGGCTTGCTAGGATGAACGGGCTACCATGGCCTTTGTTTGGGTGTATCCGGATTTCACTATCATGATTGGTGTACGGGGTTATGATATTGTTAAAGATGATTTGACAAGAAAGATTGAGACTGGCCATCTCCAACAAAGTTTGTGATATTGTATCCTTTATTTATGAGAATCCTACTCTCACTTGACCCTTGAGGTTCTCAGAAAGTAGAGATGGCTGATTAGTATGATGTTAAATTTGTTCTTGTGCACTTGTCTTCCATGAAAACCTTGTTATACCATGAAACCAATCTCGCTTGGTCCCTAGAGGACCTCGGAGAGAAGAGCTAGTTATATGCACTGAGGTTAATTTGTCCTAGTTATTCTTGCAAATTTTGATATTTTTGTAATTGTCTTATATGCATAGCACGGTTTTAGAAAGAAGTTTACGAAAAGATAAAATCTTTGTGAAAACCTTTCTTTGTCTCTATCCTCACTGAGCTATATGCAGGACTAGATCACCCTTCATTTAACAATTTCAGGTGAAGATTAGCCCGAGTAAGCTCCCATGTGGTTGCAAGCTTCATTGATGTGATGAGTTGGATTCCTGCTTACGTGATCTACATGCTTGCTTGTGAAGATGTATCACTTCTTGTAATAAGCATGATTTTGTATAATTGAACTATTTAATTTATTGAAAAATTATTTTTGTCAACTAGATACCTAGTTAAGTTGAATATTCTACCTAGTAGACCTAGGTTGAAATGTTGATAGGTAGACTCGAGTATTGTAACATGTAACAGGGTGTTGTAAACCTTTAAGGCTGATGTGTTGGGAGAATTTTGGAAGTCTTTTGAAACTTCTTGTGGAATATTATAATTGTTCAGGTTTCTACTTTATAATCTTGCAGGGATTAAGTATCGACACGTCATGTTTCGGCCTTAGCCTAGCGATGGGTCAGGGTCGGGGCGTGACACCTATTTAAGTGGTATCAGAGCTAGCTTTGGTTAGTGTAGAGCTAGCCTTAGTTAGCGTAACCCAAGTTTCAAATGTAGGTCCCTGGGTAGAAGTCTTAACATGAGTAGGCCTTAAATAATTATGTGTGCCTTTGAGACTTACATGCTTATATGTGGATCATATGTGCTTATGTATATCGTATGTGCTTAACGTGTAGTAATTGCTTCTTACATATGAGAAATTTATGTGTTAATTGGGGTCATACCAGTTGCATATAATATTTGACTCGTGGATAGCCTTCTAAGGTCATAACCAATTAGAACAATAGGCCTAATGATCAATAGGATTAGATAAATGTGATGCTTAATATAAATGCTTAGTTTTGCGAAGGATCGATTTTTTCATAGAGGTTGAATGTGAGCTTAATGTATTTTGAACTGAGTTGATTTAATGGCTTAAGCATATTTAAGATGAATTATACATGTACATAGGTGCATTTGAGTAGTTCGACTTAATAGAAGTAAATGGTGAAATTAGGATCAACTAAAGGAACAAATAAAGTAGCATTCTCTTGTAACGTAGGAAGTAGGTTATTTGATGTGCCGAGTTACTTATTTGGTTAATGAAAAAGATTACAAGTATGAACTTAATATTATGTAGATTGTAAGTCACGATCTTAGAATACTTGTAGTACCTAATAATAGTTGATATGCATGTGAAATTATTTTATCTACAAAGGCCACCTACGGATTTTAAGGTCTAGGTTAGATTAAATTATTTGAATAATAGTAAGATTAATATTGACCCTTAGAGTTAACGTCATTTGTGAATAGGTTAATGACTATGTGGTTGTATGGGAATATGATTGGAAGTTTGATTCCGTAATGATTGTGTGTAGAGGATTGTAGAAGTAATCTAGTGCTCTAACGGATTTAAGACCATAGAAAGTTGGAACTTAGATAGTTCATGAGCTGAGATAGGAACCTCGGACTGTTGGGTAGTAGTTTTGATGAGGACTCGTCTTGAAAGATGTGTGCATGTATTATGTTTAAGTAAACTAAATGCGAACCATTAGTTTTAAGTGGATAACATGCCTATGTGATTCATGGGCACTATATGCTTTAGGAACTTGTTATATTATAGTAGCTCCATGTATATTAGGTTGAACATTAGTGATAATGTTACATCATGTAATAGTTATGCATTAATTTATAGTTACTTGTATATGGTATGGTGATATAAATATATAGTTGTTTCTCATGTGACATAATTGCATATACGCATATCATATATTGGGGATGTTTCTTTTGGCTGAAGTAAGAATGACTAGAGGAGATCTCCACATCAAGAAAAGACTCTGAAGGAATGAGTTCGTGATTTTTTAAGTAGGGAGATTTAATGATTTCCCAATATGAAGCTCAATTTAATCAATTGTCACACTATGCTCTAGGGATTATACAAACTACTGAAAAGAGGATCCAAAGGTTTATTGGATCTCATTATTTGGAATTCTCATTCAGCAGTTGATATCAAGTATTTGAGATTTTACACGGTCTTCTTATTCGATATCATTCCTCGACAATCATGTTCGACCCTCTATTTCAGAATTCTTGATTTGGCTTTCTTATTGGGTATTCTCCTCCGGCGTTCATATTCAATGGTCCATTTCGGGATTCATATTTGGAGATCGTAACTGGCATTTGGTGACCTGGTAGCTATAATCTTTTTTGTATGGTATTCTTATTCAGAGCCTTTATTTGGCCTTCCTTCTCGGGAATTTATGTGGTATTTTCTTCGCTATCCGGTGTCTTTATTTGGAATTCTTATTCAATACACTTATGTGATGATCATGTTCGGGATTCTTATACCGTATTATCTGGAATTCTTAGTTGGGGTTATTAAATGGTATTCTCCCTTGGAAATCATTGGAATTCTTGTAAGTGGTGATGCATTCGAGGTTGCTTGGCTATTTTCATGGAACCAGACCCTTATTTGTTTGGTTGGGATTACTAGGTTGCTTTCAGCATTCGAGTTGCTCTGAGAATGAAGAAGGAATTGTGAGGGCGCAATTCTGTTAAGGAGGGGAAGATGTGAAGCCCCACACAAGACCCCATATGCATTTTATAACATTTCATACATTTTTTGCATCATTTAATATGTATTTATAACAACTAAGATGGATTTACATCGTTTTACGTGCCTATACCTCATTTAGCGTGCATTTAAATTCAATTACGTGTCCTTGAGTAATTTGGGTAACGTAGATAATAATTAAATCATTTTATATGTATTTGACGTGTTTTATATGATGTTAAATAGGTTTATGTGTATTACCTCAATTTATGTGCATATCATCATTTAACGTGCAGTCGAATATGTTAAGAGTTGTAGGAAATTAGTTAACACTATGGAACTAAGATTAATAACTAGATAGTTAGGAATTGACCAAAATGACAAACTAGTAATACGCAAACAAGTTCAAGGGCACTCTTGTCTTAAAGCAAAATAACAAAATATCCTAATAATATTTGGTCTTATCCAAGTCAAAACACACAAACACACACCAATATACACTCACCCACTCAACACACACATTATACCATATACACACACAAAAATACTACACACACACACACCCAAAACAATACACACACATATATATATCATATATATACAAAAATTAAAACACACAACACATACCATACACACACATAAAAATACTGCAAAACACATACACACACACACACACACACACTTTCTCTCTGATTTTTGACCAAGAGAGAAGAGAAAAGAGAGAAAAGGAGAAGGAGAAGAGGAAGAAGAAAGATTTCAACCATTTTCAAGCATTTCCCTTGCATTTTCTAGCCTCTTCAAGTGTGTAGCTTGTATCTCTACTTCTAAACTCAAAGATCAAATGTGAGGGATTTATTCAAAACTTCTTGATAAAGCTCATCCAAGGTTGTAGGTTATATTTTGTTGAGTAATATAGCTTGTGAAGTTCATATATGTCCTCATTGTGAAGTTGGTTGTATTTATGTGTTGTAGATCTAGGAGTTGTAAATTCATGTTGGGTGATTGATGATTGTTGATGTGGGGTAGTTTTGGTTGAGTTTGAGCTATTGTATGATGCTTAATAGCCACTTTGAACTTGCTTGAGTGTTGGTGGGAGGATGGGATGTTATTTGGATGATTATTGAAGAAATTGGGTCTTTCTAGTCCAGCTACCCTGATTTTAGAAATTGGATGGGAGCTTTTATTGGAGTTTTGCTCGTGCTTGCATTTTATTTTCATTTTGAGTTATTTTAAGGTGTTCTTACACCCTCATTTGGTATAAGGCTATGTTGAGTTCTTCTACATGGTATTAATATGGTCAAGCATGATGAGTATTGGTTTCATGAATATCTAAACGATGCGCATATCACTATGTGTTCGTATGAGGTCGCTACATGGTTAAACACTTGCATGATAAAGTAATCTTCCTCGTTGACCTTCACTTGCAATTTTATATGTTATATGAACTCTATTTGGATCATGATTATGCTATTATGTTTTGATTTCTGTTACTAACTGGTGGCAACCTACTTTGGTGCTTCCGAGTCTGTTTGTTATTTTGAAGTCCTCTCTCACTGGGGGTGTCACCTGGGAGAGATGGACGGTTTATATTTGACACAATCAAGCAATCTAATAAACCCCATGAAAGAAGTTCCTGTATCACCTGGGCAGCATTGGGCTTGCCAGGATGAACGGGCTACTATGGCATTTGTTTGGGTGTATCCGGATTTCACTATCATGATTGGTGTACGAGGTTATGATATTGATAAAGATGATTCGATAAGAAAGCTCGAGACTGGCCATCTACAACAAAGTTCGTGATATTGTATCATTTATTTATGAGAATCCTACTCTCACTTGACCCTTTAGGTTCTCGAAGAGTAGAGATAACTGATTAGTATAATGTTAAATTTTTCTTGTGCACTTATCTTCCATGAAAACCTTGTTATACCATAAAACCAATCTCGCTTGGTCCCTAGAAGACCTCGGAGAGAAGAGTTGATTGCTTATTATTATGTTTAATTATGTTTCTTGTTACTTGATTAAGACTGAGGTTAATTTGTCCTGGTTATTCTTGCAAATTTTGATATTCTTGTAACTGTCATATATGCATAGCACGGTTTTAGAAAGAAGTTTACGAAAAGAGAAAATCTTTGTGAAAACCTTTCCTTGTCTTCATCCTCACTGAGCTATATATAGGACTAGCTCACCCCTCTTTTAACAATTTCAGGTGAAGAAGCTGTGGGTGGTAGTGTGTGGTGTACTTGAGCATGTATTGAGTCATGGTCTGCCAATTTCAGTTTGGGGGTTGAAGTTTGGGGTGATGCTTGATGACTATTGAGGTTATAGAGGCATTGAGATTGTGATTTTATATTGTGGGGACCTGTGACGCCATAATTGTGATTGAGGTAGTTTGTAAAATTTGAATGCACACCAACTGTCTGCTTAAAGGTGTCAAAGAAAAAAGGAAACTATTGTGCATAAATTGACATGTGAATGGCCTGTTGAGCTGTGGAAATAATTGATAATTATTCATTATGCAACTGAGATGTGGTTTTAGCGTTGAGTCGTGGTATGCACATTAAAGTTTGTGATGAGTTGCATTGCAATTTGAATACATGGGTCATGTTATTAATTGAGTACAAAGTTGTTGTGGTTGAAACTTTGTTTGTTGGGTGTTGTCGACTAAAGAAATCACTTACCATATCAAAGTGTCAATGATATCCAATAAAAAAAGGGTGTCTTCGGGTGCCTATCTTTGAAGTCTAAAACTATGAATACACACACTAGCTAAAACATCCCCGACCTCTTTGGCAGATGAATGACAAGGATATTTAGGGAAATCCTCTACTTTCTTTTCTTTAATTTTTGCCATTGGGGACAATGAATCATTTAAAGTTTGGGGGTGGTTATTTGATGTCTATCTATCTAACTTGTTCTGCTTAGAGTATGTGTACTTTTATTTTTCTATGTGTTTTGCTATTCCATTAAAAACAAAACAAAAAAAAATTTGAAAGTGATGCTGAAAGATAAGAAATTAGGCCGATGATAAGTAGCATAAGAATGACATGATAGTAGTGAGGATAATTGACTGAAACATAGTTTCATTTTACATAAAATCCCCACCTACTGCACACTTAGCCTTGCCTAGTTATGTTGTTGCTTAGAGAAGATTTATGTGAGTTTAAGTGAATAGAAAAATGATCATAGGACTTTAGAACTTGCTTGATTGTCACTCAAGGCGAAATCCTAGGTTACGTAGCATTAGAGAAATGATTTAGGCCATCTTTGGACAGCTTGAGCCTTTCTAGCCAACCCGTTAATGATTGAATATCCCTAGTCCACCCCTTTGAGCCTAAATTAATATTTTCTTTCGTGTGCAACCTATAATAACTTCCTTAACTTGTCAAGTTTGATTTCCCCAAATAATGACCTTCTTACTTGTAACATGTGATTGTTCTACGATGATTATGTGAAGCTATGTTTTATATTGAAAGATGAGGGGTGTTATGATTGGGTGATATGTTGTGTTGTTTTTGAGAAAAATGAAATATTGAAAAAAAAGTGAAAAAAAATGAGAAGAGTCAGTTAATGTCAAAATGTAAGTTTGGGAGAGTGTAGATTCTTTATGTGTTTTACAAATGTTGTGGATTCTTTATGTGTTTTACAAATGTTATGGATGAATGTTGAGGAAATAAAAAGAAAGAAGAAAGAAAAGAGATACGTTGAATACTTTTTGAGGGTAAGAAGTAGAGTTGGCATGTGCTCCATTAAACATCCTCGAATGATTGTATGCTTACGGGTAGTTTAGCCATATGTTATATCCATTATCCTACCTTGACCCTAACCACACATTACAACCAAATAAAAAGTCCTACTGATCTTTAATGCTATGATTAACCTGCATTAGTGGAGAGTGACATGAATAGTAAGCTTATGAAGTCCTAAATGAGTTAGATAAAAGATCACCATTAATAATTTGCTTAGCTTGTATAAACTCATCTGGGTACAATTGAATAGGGTAGAGGCTATACACACACTCACTTATGGGATTTGCAGTAAAATGCAATTTATGTGAAGTTGAGATTTCTCATGCTTATGATTGAAAATTACCTTTTAAGGTTGAGTTGTGAAATATTGCTACTGAGGCAGTTAAAATTTACTATCTCACAACATTGCTTTCATGAGTTGTCTTGTGTCGAGTCTTTAGTTTTTAGGTTGTTTCTTAGTTGTGTCTTTTGCTTGAGGACAAGCAAAGCTTAAGTTTGAGAGTGTTTATTGGGTGTATTATTGACATATTATTTCAGCACCTTTCTACTTAATATTTGTTAGTTCTTGAGTAATTTTTGGAACAATTTGATGGGTTTTGTGTTTGTTTTGTGATGTAGGTGGTTTCTATAAGAAAGTTTGAGTTTCGAGGAAAAATTGAAGAAAAATGGCCAAGGGCTAGCTTGTATTCAACTTGTGAAGCATTTGAAGAGAAATCAGAAGTAGTACAATCATAGCGCAACTGCGTAACATCGTAGGAAATTAAAGGGCGTTTTTGTAAAATGGGGCGAAAAGAAGCAAACCTTATGATAAAAAGAAGAAAACACACGTGAGAAAGGGAGTTGAAGGCGGCTAATTTTTGGAGAGAAAAAAACGTTCTAGCAAGAGAAAAAGCGAAGGATTCGTGAGTTGAAGACAAAGAACAATCCGGAAACGGACTTCTACCATGATTCTTCTCCAAATTCTAGTTTTCTCTATCTCTCTTATCATTAATTATACTATGTTTTGGATTTTATTTAATTACATTATTATGTTCTAAGTTATTTTTTTAAGGTTACGATGTAACCAGATTATGAATACTTGAAACTTTTGATTTTGATTGATTGATGAACTATTCCATGTATGCGTTGAGTATTTCATGCTAAGTTTAATGCTTGTGATTGTCTGATCAACTATTGCATGATTCTTGATTTAGTTTGAGACTGGGAAGTGATAACTAAATTAGACCACGTGTGAAATACTATTAAATCGTCATAAGCTAGAGATAATTATGAGATCTAGTGCAGCGCATGAATTTCTAGGGCTTAAGGAGTTCCCTAAGTTCACAATTATCACAAAGATGTAAGTAGCTTGCTTAACGGAATATATTATTAATACTTGAGAAAGATTAATAACCACATTAGCGAAATTACTGGCAATGTAAGGAATATATGTCAATTGATTATCAATCATTCGAGTATATTTAATGGAGCACATGCTAACTCTACTTCCTACCTCCAAAAAGTATTCACCGTATCCCTTTTCTTTTTTTTTTCTTTTTTCATTTCCTCAACATTCATCCACAACATTTATAAAACACATAAAAAATCCACACTCCCCCAAACTTGCATTTTGACATTAACTACAAGGAGTGTGGCTCTTCTCCTTTTTTCGTTTTTTTTTTCAATATTTCATTTTTTTCAAGAACAACACAGCATATCACCCAGTCATAACACCCCCTATCTTTCAATATAGAATATAGCTCCACATAATCATCCTAGAACAATCACATGTTACAAGTAAGAAGATCATTATTTGGAGAAATCGAACTTAACAAGTTAAGGAAGCTATTATAGGTTGCACAAGAAAGAAAATGCTAATTTAGGCTCAAAAGGGTCGACTAGGGATATTCAATCAATAACGGGTTGGCTAGAAAGGCTCAAGTAGTCCAAAGATGGCCTAAATCATTTCTCTAATACTACGTAACCTAGGATTTCGCCTCGAGTGACAATAAAGCAAGTTCTAAAGTCCTATGGTCATTTTTCTATTCACTTAAACTCACATAAACTTTCTCTAAGCAACAACATAACTAGGCGAGGCTAAGTGCACAGTAGGTGGGGATTTTCCGTAAAACAAAACTATGTTTCAGTCAATTATCCTTACTACTATCATGTCATTCTTATGCTACTCATCATCGACCTAATTTCTTATCCTTTCAGCATCACTTTCAAAATTTTTGTTTTTTTTTTAATTTTATGGAATAGAAAAACACATAGAAAAATAAAAGTATACATACTCTAAGCAGAACAAGTTAGACAGATAGACATTCTAAAAGCTTGTTGTATGAATTCTAACGCAAGTGCACGTATTGCAACAAGTAATAAAGTAGTAAATAAAGATCGTTTCCATGAGGACTGGAATTATTAAGTACTGAAATTGGTATAACTCTAACTTTATTTAGACAATCACGAATTGGGAGTTTGCAAATAATATCTAAAGAATTGACAAAACTTATAAAACTAGCAATTAACGCAATTACGAAATTACTGAAAAAGTTGATTCAATAATTAAAAGGCTCTAGGGATTCCAATTTCACCAAGATTAATCCTACTTGAAACTATTGATTTAAATCAATTGACGCATATTCCTTACGTTGCCAGCAATTTCGCTAATGTTCTTATTAATCTTTCTCAAACATCAATAACATATTCCGCTAAGCAAGCTACCTACATCTCTATAATAACTGTGAACTTAGGAAACTCTTTAAGCCCTAGAAATTCATGCTCTGCTCTAGATCTCAAAACTATCTCTAGCTTATGACAATTTAATTATATTTCACACGTGGTTTAATTTAGTTAGCACTTCTCAGTCTCAAACCAAATCACGAATCATACAATTGTTGATCAGACAATCACAAGCATTAAACTTAGCATGAAATACTCAATGCATAAATGGAATAGTTCATTAATCAATCAAAACCAAAAGCTTCAAGTATTTATAATCTGGCTACATCGTAACCCTAGAAAAATAATTTAGAACATAATAACGAAATTAAATAAAGTCCAAAACATAGTATAATTCATGATAAGAGAGATAGAGAAAACTAGAATTTGGAAAAAAAATCGTGGTAGAAGTTTGTCTCCAGATTGTTCTCCGTCTTCAACTTGCAAACCCTTCGCTTTCTCTCTTGTTGGAACGTTTCTTATCTCTCCACAAATCAGCCGCCTCCAAAAAGCTCCATTTCTCACATGTGTGTGTGTGTGTTTTTTTTATCATAGGGTTTGCTACTTTTCACGCCATTTTACAAAAATGCCTTTTAATTTCCTGCAATGTTATTGAATCAACTTTTTCAGTAATTGTGTTAATTGCTAGTTTTATAAGTTTTTGTCAATTCTTTAGATATTATTTGCAAACTCTCAATTTGTGATTGTCCAAATAAAGTTAGAGCTACACCAATTTCGGTACTTAATATTTTCAGTTCTTGTGGGAACGATTTTTATTTACTACTTTATTACTTGTTACGATACGTGCACTTGCATTAGAATTCACACAACACTTGACCACCAATATAATGAATTACATGGATTGGTCAATAATTCATTGTATAATGAAATCATGCAATTAATCATCGGACTTGAGACACCACAGTTATTTCATGATTATGAATATCTTAATTTACTAGTACAATTAAGCTAGTCCTAATAACGTATTAGACAATATATTCAGTAATTATGATATATTCCGTCATTGAGATATGTGTGTATAGATACGAAATATGTCAATTGGGGATCCTATGCGATCTATTAATCAAGTAATTAGAAATTCTTAGCCAATGTAGAATAGTGGAAGTTGTTCCACGAATTATTCATAAGTTACTAATTAAATAGATTTTGGTATATGGTCGAGTAATAGAGTTTGACGACCCTATTCATGACTTTGGCTCGATCGGGATAATTTAGACAGTAGGATTCGGTTGCATAAAAATTCCTAAATGGGTTCATGTACTTGCACTTCATTTTTAATTGAGTAATCGTGATATACTATTAGGTGTCACTCGCGATTTGCGAATTAATTAGAATGAGTTTTAATTTAATTAATTAGTAGAATTAACTATTTGCTACTGATTAATTATGAACCCAAGAGGTCACATACAAAAAGAATTTATGAATTAATTGGATTAGAGAAAAGATTAAATTAATTTTAAGATTGTCCTAATATTAATTTAATTAGGCTTGTAGTAATTAGATATTGATCTGGTCATTATAAGGTCTAAGACTGGTCAGTTTAAGACTGGTCCACATGTGACCCTATGTCATATGTGTCTCCTATATATTATAGTATTATGACACATGAAAAGCTAGCACACATTCTATGTCATAATAAAATTATAGGATTTTTCTAGAAACTCTAGTGGGGGTGAAATCCAGTTGATAGCGTGAATTCTATGTGCACTAATCTTGGAGGCTTCACGCGTGGGAACCTCGTCTCATATTCTACCGTAATTTTCATGTCAAGAGGTAATTCTAAAGCTGCACATTAAATTTAGTTAGATTAAATTTATTTTATGTTATTAAATCTTCGTTAATAACCATGAACGGATACATGAAGTTTATTCTACTGCTGTGAAACCTCGCACGAGGCTCATGTGCATTTTATAACATTTCATGTATTTTTGCATCACTTAAAATGCATTTATATTAATTAATATGCAATTTATATCATTTACGTGTTCATGTTCAACGTGCCAAAATGTTCAATTACGTGCATTATGGAGTTTTACGTGTCATAGGAATTAATAGTACTCAAATAAGTCATGAGTAGTAATTAATTAGTTGCAATTCAACCAAAGTGGCAAACTAGCAATACATAACTTAGTTGGAGGGCAAGGTGGTCATTTGGCCATTTGATATTTTGATCACCTAATTTGTACTATTCTCTCCCACTCAAAACACACTCAACACACACTAAAATCCTGCACACACACACAAAACACACACCCACACACGCCTAAGAGAGAGAGAGGGGAAGAAGAGAAAAAGAAAGAGGAAGAAAAAGAAAGAGGAAGAAAGAAAGTTGATTTCAGCCATTTCAAGCCACTCATGAGCTTTCTCTTGCCTTCAACTACACTACTCTAGCATTTTCTTGCATCCTTGAAGTGAGGGTTGTTTTTCAAATGATTTTCAAGATATATTAAGCATGGTCTATGATTATACTTGTGTTTAGAACTTGATTGGGTGCTTACATGTGGTTATATATGTATATTTGAACTTGTTAAGAGGTGTATTGAGTTGTTGAGGGTATTGATGTTGTGGAGCTTGAACATGAATTATTGGGTGTTGTTGGTAGTTGATATAGGGTGGTTTTGGTTGAGTTAGAACCCTTGTATGATGTTTAATAGCCATTTTGAACTTGTTTGAAGGTAGATAGGTAGATGGGTTGTAGTTTGGATGGTTTGGGTAGGATTTGGGTGTTTCCTGTCCAGTTATCTGAGCGTTACAGCCCCTATCCGGTCGCCTGGATAGAGGCCACAATGCCCGGTAGAAAGCCTCGATCCGGGCGTTACCTGCTTCATCCGATCGACCGGATGAAGGCCCTAACGCTCGGATGTTTGACAACTCTGCGCAGTGATTTTGCGGAGGCCATATCTCATTCGTTTCAACTCCGAATTGCATTCCGTTTGATTCTAGAACTATCTACATTCGATAAGCCTCGATTCTAGACTAAAAACAGATTAATTGGAGTTTGGAAAAGTAGGCAAATTTACCTCCAAATTAGGCTAATGCAGAAGTGTTGACCAAATTGCAAGGATCTTGTTTTAGAGATTTCGGAAGCTACCGATGTCGGATTGAGGCACGGCTGGATGCGTTAGAACCGTATCGAATCCTAGATTATTAAGGTAGAAATTAATTGTGGTTTTACTGTATTTTCTTGATGTCATATGTCTAGCATGATCAATAACCATCTAGAAGCATTAATTGTGGTACTATGGATGCTTATAAATGCAAGGTGTTCACATGCTTACTTGTTAAGCTAAGCCATAAGGTGAAAACTTGAACATGCTTGAATAATCTTGTACTATAAATGTTATACATGAAAGATGATTGTCACGCCCCAACTCGACCCCTTCTATAATCAGTCAGGACGCAACGGAATTTTGGCAGTATAACGACAGTAAATAGGACACCGAGGCTCTAAACCAACCTCAATAGAACAGCATACATCAACTCCACAAACCGTACAACAAACAACTCCTCAATAAAATACAACATACATCATAACCATATTGTACAATAATCATTTCTCGTTATACGTCTCCATTCCAACATAATACATAAACCTTAATATACATTTCAAAATATGTTGATACCAACCTAACAACCTAAACATAAACAAAAGAAAGGCTACTAAGACAACATCAACTAATTCATTAATTTATCAACATCTTATACATTATAAACTACAAAGCAGATAAAAGTCTACTAAGTTAATTTACAAGATAATAAAACATGTACGACATCACGAATAAGACTCTGGAACATAGGACTCATCCACGTAAGGCATATTTTCCTCTTCAGGAGGCACGTACCCGTAATCTTGCAAAAGTACACCTGTATGCATGCAATAATAGAGAGTGAGCTTATATAAAATAAGCCCAGTGAGGATCCGATAGATCTCGAGCAAGGTCTACTAAACTCCTTGGAATAATCCTTTGAGTCAGTAAACACACAATAACATCAATAATACTATCATCACATAACTATATGACTATTCAATAAATGATACTCTCTCTAGTTGGTATAGCTCCAAACGCCATCACGATCTCAACCATTCTTCTTGTAACTCCCAATTACTCACGCACCCGGGGTACCCCCAATAACCTCGCCCTCCATGACACCTCCGTCATGCGAGCTGGAGGCAATCTCTGATAGTCATGTCGTTATCAACTCGACAACCCAATGCTGCCCGAGAGGTGGCACACACATACCAGAGACCCAGCAATAATAATAAACATCAATCATTCACAAGAGGACAGTCTAGCAGAACTGTTTATCTCCCGGCATCAATCATCAATCAATAATCATCAATCATCATCAATAAACATATTATCATCATCAATAATCATATTATCATCATAATAACATCAATAAACAATTTAACAACAAATAACTAAGTTAGATGACAAAGTAGGTCATCCAACCGAACATGCATTACACACACAATCGAACCCTAATTTACCCGTCAACAACTCACAATTCAATCACTCAACCCACACCCAATCATCTAAGGCTCAATCTAACATTTTAAAGAAAGACAACCTAAACTTCAATTAATCATATCTTACATTCTACTAATCCAAACAACTCCAAATCAGTTTCAAACACCCACCCATTCAACCAACTACATTAGCCCCCTCAGAAAACCACCATAACACCTCCAAATCATGCCCGATAACCCTAAAACCCTAAGGTGTCAAGGCTGAATTTTTTGGATTTTCACCCAAACATCATAATCGAAAATTCGGCATTACAACGGCGCTACCACATAATTATCAAACATTTAGAAATTGACGGCAATCGATTCCGATCAACACAACTCAATTTAATCAACATTGAACAATTTAATCAAATTTAAATACCCGAAAAATAAAAATTATGCTACAACCGATAAAAACTCGTAGTATTACAGCTAAATGATCCCTAGCATGCAAGGAGCAATAATCTAACATCATATTAGAATTCTAAAGGTTCAATTTTCATTTATACACAAAAATGCAAAAGACAACTTTTGAGATCTAGAATTTTTCTCTCACCTTTGATGCAAACTAAGGCTAAAAATGGGTAGAATGGATGCCCAACAATCAATTGCAAGCTTTGAATCACTCAATTCGGCTTTGAAATGCAAAATCTATGAGAAAAATGGTTTGAAAATGCCTTTATCTTTCTCCTCCAAGGAGCCACGGTTTTGTGTGTGTTTTTGGGGTGTTTTTGTGCTTTGTGAGTGTGTGTTGGTGATATAAGCTTGTTGGTCAACCATTTAAATGAAAGTCAAAGTTGAAACTTAGCATTTTTTTGTGTTTTCTTGACTTTAAATGCATTTTCTTGATCACCAAAGTTCAAAACAATTATTCAACACCCAAGCTAGCTCAAGTAGGTTATTTTTAGGTGACAAGAAGTTTTACAATCAAACACTTTCACCCAAGTCGGCTTAAAACTCGATTTTCGCAAAAGTCGGTATAAAAACCCTAATAAATTCTTAAACCGATTTTAAAACCGTTTTAATCAAACACAGGTCTATTAAAGTCCGTGGTCTAGGTCTAGAAGGGTTAAAAGACCAGTTTCAAAATTTTAGCGGACGTGTTTCGAAAATACTATTCACTAAAAATCGACGATAAAATTTCTGACTCCGTTTTTTTATGAAAATTTCATGAATGCACATTTGGCATGTTCTAGGAGTATTGATATCAAAATTACCACATTCTAAGTCCTATAGCACAAAAATAGGTCATATGCACGCAAAACGAGACAAAACACGTAAATCAAGTTAAAGCAGAAAAGTGGGGTTTCACATTCTCCCCTCCTTAAAACAATTGCGTCCGCGCAATTCTCGAATTGATAGACAATTAAATCATCAATCGTTACACTTAATAATACTTCTCTTAGCTCTCATTTATCTCTTAGGATGACAACTAACCAAAGACCTCAAAAGAACAACATCTGTTGACTGCAAGTTGATTATCATAATTCCAAGACAATCTTCAATTCATAATTCTCTCCTACCTAATATCATATTGCATATGAAAGAAATCGCAACTCCAAAGTCTTAGCATGACACCACTAATTATCCATCATCCCCTACTACACAAAAGAGCTCTATGAACACCCTGAGGGTTTAAAAACTCATTTACGATAACATGAATGATTACTGATCAAGGGAATATCTCAAAAGTGACATTTGTCAGAATATGGCTCTTATGAAATTTACAAGGAAATACGAATATGGAAAGTCATATTCGAGCCAACAATCAAGTGAACAAGAGCTCAAACAGGTTAGAGAATCAAGAGCCTAATAGTTTTAATAAGGAAGCATGATAACTAAGATAAGAAATGTCTCAGCACCTATCAGTTAAATAAGTACGAACAAAGGATGATGGCGAGTCAAAACAATGCTGAGTATGTTGAACAAAAATTCCTGAACAAGTAGATATTTCAATTCTCGATGATTGTTCAAGGAACCAACAAGTAAGTTGTACTTGAGGCGAAATGAAATTAAGAAATAAGAGATGATTAATTCAATAGAAATTATGAGTGTCAAGATAATAAGTATCTCAGCACGCAATAACCAAAGAAGTATAAATAAGAAAGGACAATGCTGAGTATATTAAATGAGCAATTACAAGCAAAGTAATGGCTCAAGATTTAATAATGAAACAATATGATTAACAAAGATCAACAAGAATATCAATGACGTACTTAGGTAGGGAGTACATCAAACAAGTGGAATTCGAACAAGTAAAATGGTATACCAAAGGAAAAATTACTTTCAAATGAATTATAATAGGATGAAATGAAATATTGAAATCAATGGCTGGAGATATAGAATGAAATATAGAAGTCTCAAACTTTAACTCCAATAAGTGACATTACTATAAGAAACAAATATAAATGTTAAGAATAGAAACAATGTCAAATGAGTATAGGATCCATTAATCCAATAAGCAAACTTTCAAGAAACAATTGATAGGCTAGAAAAGTGTAACTCTCTCTCAAATAAGTGAGAATATAGTAAAAGATAATAATAAGACTGATAGAATTATGAAGTACAAGAAGGGTGTCCCACCTACACATTTAAACACCAACAAGTCAAATCCTACAATCTATCTTCCTCCAAAACAAGACACTAAGGAGATCTAGAGAATCTTAAGGAGTCATAACAATCACCAAACAAGATAAATCACTCCAAAATTTTACATTCCGTACCAGACCAATCACTAAACAAGATAAATCACTGATTACCCAACAAGATTAACTAATGAAGACTCCAAAATCTGATAACACAATACAGATTCATGCTAACCTATTATAACACAAGAGAATCCCCAATCAACAATTTAAAAAGTCATACCACCTAGAACTCAAAAGCTTGATGTAGGCAAGTAAATGTTCAGTCACCAAAATGCATTCTTATTTCCTCAAATAATTCTATCTCCTAACAATTACATCCTCGAATAAAAGTAACTTTAGTCAGGAATCACTCCAATTGTCTCCAAAGTTTAAAGATCAAAACTCCAAAATACCCTTTAATAATATAGCAATCCCAAATAGTAGACATATTCACATGTTATACCACAGTTCATTCCATTCACAAATATACATCACTAATTCCTCAAATAAATTCATTCTAAAATAACCTCAAGGAAGTATAGTATGAGTTGAGACTCCAAAAGTGTCCAATGATAACCTCACGTAAACCTCAACTTATGATTCATCTCCAAATAATAACAAGTTAAACATGGCAACAAAAGTAATTATAATCATCAAGATACATTGCTATTTCCTCGAACAACTTCATTCTTGCTAAAGGAACATCAAGATCAATCCACTAAGCCGAAACTAAAATCCATAAACATAACAATTAAAATCTAACTGATAAACTTCTAGAATAATAATAATTCAAATCATGGCCTACCTCTATTTCCGAAAGCTCTTACAACCACCCTAGACATTAAAAGGTTACTCACGAGTTAAAACATGTATGCAACTATATCATATGAAAGACAAGTACAACGTAATGCGCAATTATCATACAATGCAACATTATCACATAACACACAATTCAACATATAAGAAGTCAACATCATATAAACAGGTTATATCACAGAAGTAAGTTATAAACAATTAAAGTCACATAAGCAACAAACTTTACATAAGACAAATTGATCACGTAACTCACATTGGTCACTTAAAGTACATTGAGCACCTAAAGCACGTTGTTTCACATAAGCTAGTTATAAACAATTAAAAGCACATAAACAACTAACTTCACACAAGGCACAAAATCACATAAAACACAATTGTCACATAATACACATTAATCACATAATGCACATTAATTACAACACATTGAGTACGTATAGCACGTTATCACATAAAACATATTGACCACATTAGTTCACTTAACACACAAGGCATACTGGTCACATAGAAAGTTAAACACATAAGTAAATTAATCACATAAACATATTAACATATGTTTCACTTTTCTTTCACTTAATACATACTTGCATGCTTAGACCACTACCCACATTCCGAAGATACCCCGGCTGATAGCTAATCAAGCTCTGATACCACTTAAATGTCACGCCCCAACTCGACCCCTCCTATAATCAATCAGGACGCAACAGAATTTTGGCAGTATAACGACAGTAAATAGGACACCGAGGCTCTAAACCAACCTCAATAGAACAGCATACATCAACTCCACAAACCGTACAACAAACAACTCCTCAATAAAATACAACATACATCATAACCATATTGTACAATAATCATTTCTCGTTATACGCCTCCGTTCCAACATAATACATAAACCTTAATATACATTTCAAAATATGTTGATACCAACCTAACAACCTAAACATAAACAAAAGAAAGGCTACTAAGACAACATCAACTAATTCATTAATTTATCAACATCTTATACATTATAAACTACAAAGCAGATAAAAGTCTACTAAGTTAATTTACAAGATAATAAAACATGTACGACATCACGGATAAGACTCTGGAACATAGGACTCATCCACGTAAGGCACATTTTCCTCTTCAGGAGGCACGTACCCGTAATCTTGCAAAAGTACACCTGTATGCATGCAATAATAGAGAGTGAGCTTATATAAAATAAGCCCAGTGAGGATCCGATAGATCTCGAGCAAGGTCTACTAAACTCCTTGGAATAATCCTTTGAGTCAGTAAACACACAATAACATCAATAATACTATCATCACATAACTATATGACCATTCAATAAAGGATACTCTCTCTAGTTGGTGTAGCTCCAAACGCCATCACGATCTCAACCATTCTTCTTGTAACTCCCCATTACTCACGCACCCGGGGTACCCCCAATAACCTTGCCCTCCATGACACCTCCATCATGCGAGCTGGAGGCAATCTCTGATAGTCATACCGTTATCAACCCGACAGCCCAATGCTGCCCGAGAGGTGGCACACACATACCAGAGACCCAGCAATAATAATAAACATCAATCATTCACAGGAGGACAGTCTAGAAGAACTGTTTATCTCCCGGCATCAATCATCAATCAATAATCATCAATCATCATCAATAAACATATTATCATCATCAATAATCATATTATCATCATAATAACATCAATAAACAATTTAACAACAAATAACTAAGTTAGATGACAAAGTAGGCCATCCAACCGAACATGCATTACACACACAATCGAACCCTAATTTACCCGTCAACAACTCACAATTCAATCACTCAACCCACAACCAATCATCTAAGGCTCAATCTAACATTTTAAAGAAAGATAACCTAAACTTCAATTAATCATATCTTACATTCTACTAATCCAAACAACTCCAAATCAGTTTCAAACACCCACCCATTCAACCAACTACATTAGCCCCGTCGAAAAACCACCATAACACCTCCAAATCATGCCCGATAACCCTAAAACCCTAAGGTGTCAAGGCTGAATTTTCCGAATTTTCACCCAAACATCATAATCGAAAATTTGGCATTACAACGGCGCTACCACATAATTATCAAACATTTAGAAATCGACGGCAATCGATTCCGATCAACACAACTCAATTTAATCAACATTGAACAATTTAATCAAATTTAAATACCCGGAAAAAAAAAATTATGCTACAACCGATAAAAACTCGTAGTATTACAGCTAAATGATCCCTAGCATGCAAGGAGCAATAATCTAACATCATATTAGAATTCTAAAGGTTCAATTTTCATTTATACACAAAAATGCAAAAGACAACTTTTGAGATCTAGAATTTTTCTCTCACCTTTGATGCAAACTAAGGCTAAAAATGGGTAGAATGGATGCCCAACAATCAATTGCAAGCTTTGAATCACTCAATTCGGCTTTGAAATGCAAAATCTATGAGAAAAATGGTTTGAAAATGCCTTCATCTTTCTCCTCCAAGGAGCCACGGTTTTGTGTGTGTTTTTGGGGTGTTTTTGTGCTTTGTGAGTGTGTGTTGGTGATATAAGCTTGTTGGTCAACCATTTAAATGAAAGTCAAAGTTGAAACTTAGCATTTTTTTGTGTTTTCTTGACTTTAAATGCATTTTCTTGATCACCAAAGTTCAAAACAATTATTCAACACCCAAGCTAGCTCAAGTAGGTTATTTTTAGGTGATAAGAAGTTTTACAATCAAACACTTTCACCCGAGTCGGCTTAAAACTCGATTTTCACAAAAGTCAGTGTAAAAACCCTAATAAATTCTTAAGCCGATTTTAAAACCGTTTTAATCAAACACAGGTCTATTAAAGTCCGTGGTCTAGGTCTAGAAGGGTTAAAAGACCAGTTTCAAAATTTTAGCGGACGTGTTTCGAAAATACTATTCACTAAAAATCGACGATAAAATTTCTGACTTCGTTTTTTTATGAAAATTTCATGAATGCACATTTAGCATGTTCTAGGAGTATTGATATCAAAATTACCACATTCTAAGTCCTATAGCACAAAAATAGGTCATATGCACGCAAAACGAGATAAAACACGTAAATCAAGTTAAAGCAGAAAAGTGGGGTTTCACAATGATTCCGTGTTTGTTTAGTATGCTAGTTGCTAGAAGTATTACGAATATCTATACATGTGAATATCTTGATATGCTTGTTTGTTATACGGGTTAGAGCAATCTACTTTGTTGCCTCCCCTCTATGTTATTATTTATGTTATGGTTAAAATGTTAACCACTACGGGCGCGATCGGTTGCAACCACAATCATGGGCATGGTAGCGTTCTTTTCTCCTTGGTAGCATCGGGCTACTAGTCGGATTTGACTACCATGGTCCCCGGTGGATATCCGGATATCACCTAGGGGTTTGGGGTATTGATGAAGATTGATTCAAGGCTGGCCGACTACAGCAACTGCAAGAACAACTGTATCATTTTGATATTATGTGATAACCTCCCGTATGAGCTTTTGCCCTGGGAGTTGGGTTAATTGTTACCGTTTGTTCATGGATTCTTGTACTTAATTGAAACTCATGCATAACATGTTTTCCAAAAGGGCTTCCTAAATAGAAAATGTTTACGAAAACCACCCGTGACCATTAACCCTCGCTGAGCTAGTGTAGCTCATTCCTCTTTCTTTACTATTTCAGGTATAGTTAAGCCTGCCATGGGATGGAAAGCTCCAGTTCCTTGTTGAGTTGGATCTTCTGCCTTTTGTGATCCTACGTGATGTTATGATGTACTCTCTTATGTTATGTTATTGTGTGATTTAAATTGGAATACTTGTAGGATTGTAATTATTCTTTTAAATATATAGGTTGTAAATAGTTAGTTATTGTTCTCTTGAGGCCTAAATGTAGTAGATAAATCTATATGATGTAATTTGAAGGATTTAGGTCTTGTCTATATATATCCGATGGTTGTAATATTAATTATTAGTGATGAAGTTGTTTAATGCATTTCCTTAGAATTAGGTTATCAATGGATGAAATAACTATGATAATTAGCAACCTGGATGTTTAGTTCATGGAAGTTAGAGCTTGAACCAGTATATTGTGCCTTAGCGGACTAAGAGGAGTGATCTTCTTAAGCCGTGCATGGCATCACGATCCCAGATTTTGAAGTCTAAGTAAGTTGAATATAATCCTTCCTATTTCATTAATACGATATCAGAGACTATTACATTAATTAGGAAAATGGGATCATGACAGCTGCGTAATTAAAAATTTTAATTATCATGTATGTTTCCCAACAGCGGACCCCCTACACAAGCACCGCCCGACGAAGATAGGATAAGGGAAAGCTACAAGCCCAAAACCTTCGACCCCATGGGGATGCCTGGGGCACCTCATCTTGTCATTTCATCGTTGCTCATTCCGGTTAGGGGCCTTTCCTTCTCTGTGCTCGTTCATGCTTGCTGAGCTATCACGTGGTAAAAAGAAGAAAGTACGAAAGAGTAGTAAACAGAGCACACCACAGAAAGATTCTAAATATGAGAAGCCCTCCTTGGATTCGAGAATAAGTAAATGAAGAACGGGAACGAAACAAAATAAGGTGTTTTTAGCTTTAGCTTCGACAAAGATTTGTTTATTTTTATTGAACATTGAAAAAGAGCTAAAATATTGTAGTATAGCCTTGTCAAGAAAAAATGGCTAATAAAACTGCTTCGACGATAACACCAGCCGAGATGAAAAAGTAAAGAAAATAGAAAGATTACTTCTTGTTGTTGTCTAGTGTCTATGGTAAAAACTTTCAATCTACTAAAAGGGAGCTTTTCCAAATTCTCACTTGTGTTTTCACAATTTGGTTGCTATTTGATGCTGTTACAACAGGTATTTTGCAAACATTCGAAGCTACACGGTTTGATGGGAAAATGAGCTTCTCACTTTTCGCCTAGCAAAAATTGAGATTTGTTTGGGTGGCTACAATATGTTAATCAAGCGTTAGAGGAATGCAAATTTGAAGTTTTGTAAGAAACTAATAGTGTTTTTGAAACATTAAGAGAAACTTAAATAGCGTTCCATACTGTGAAAGACTGTGAGTAGGATAATAATTGAGACTAAGCTTCAAAATTATGTTATGAAGGAAACTATACCAAGGAATCTGTAGACTAAGCTTCAAAATTATTTTCACGATTGTGCCTAAAAATAAATTATCATTCTTTTTTGCACTATCCAAAAGGGAAACTTAATTACTCTAATTTTCTTTATGATATATATTTTCCTCTCTTTTTATTTTCTTTAATTTTCCTCCGTAGGCTTTATTTATTCTTTATTTTCTATAACACGAGTGAGAGAGACTGGAAGTGTAAAATGATTTTTTTTTTTCGTTTTAGAGCGTCTATAGTAAAATTTATAAAAATACACAGTCCATCAACCAAAGATTACTTCATATATAGGAGATTTTACATAGTGAGATCATTCCATAAACAAAAATATTTTATCAATATTTTTGTGCCTAATTATTTTGCACTTTGATTTTTGCTCATTTCCTTTTGGATTTTTTCAATAACATTACCCGAAGCTTGCTCCCTTTTCTTTTTAAAATTCGTTTATTTCTTTAATGTGTAATTGTTTCACATTCACGAGGCTGGCATTAATTTTGTTCTTTTTCAGTCTGATGAGGCTGGCATTAATTGGCCGATGTTGCTGTTGGGTGGTGATGTCAGCGCGCTGATATCACTTGGATTATGCGTTAGGCCATCCTCAATGGATACTCTAAATTGAAGGGCTTTAAAAATAAATTTAGAGCCCCTTTGTTGTTTAAAGTCCCATGTGATTTTTAAGGGTTCTAAAAAAATTCATCCCCAGTGAGGAGCTTTAAATTTAAAGATCTATGATGGGACCCGCAACCCCTGCTATTTTTTTATTCAGCCAAAATACTTTTTGTTGAAGTTGTCAACTTTTTTTTTTTTGTTAAAGTTGTCAATCAGATGTCAAATTTAATTTGTTAAAAAGATCATGTGGTCAAATTTGATTTGAAAGAGACTCATGTGGGTTCTAAATTTTTTTGTCTTTTTTTTAAGGCTCTATTTTTGTTCAAATATGTTAAATTTGGTACAAAAAATTGAATTTTGAGTTTTATATTAACCATTGATATTGTATTTTTTCTTCAAAATATTTTACTTTTACTAAACAATTATAATTATTACATTATAAAGTTTTGTTGAAGATGCCCTTAGGGTCATTGGCAATCACTTACATCACACGTCCATTTCAGATTTTTTTTTCTTTTAAAAAAAAAAGTACAACACGTCAGATTTCAGATTAAAATAGTGATAATTGTTGTCCTTCAATCTGAGCCGCCACCCTACACTGCCAACAAAGCGGAAAGATAAAATAAAAATCAGATTGCCAAGAAAACAAAGGAAAGGAGGAAAAACTCTTTTATTATGACGGAATGACATCAGTTCAACTTGTAAGAGAGAAAATGAATTTTATATATTTTGTATAAGATATTGATATTAGTGTGAATTTATTGAATAGTAATTCAAAAAGAATAAGAATACATTGAAAGCTTGGGGTAAGATGTTCAACACCATTTTGATGTCATGCTTACGCCACTTTATTTCTCTAATAATTTTTCCCTATTAAATTAATGCGATTTTTCAATAAAGAAATTTGTACTTGGAACCATATCAAGAATCACAAGATGGAAACAAAATTATTTAAAAAATTTAAGTGCAGAATTTAACATACTGAATATATATTATTTTCTTGCACGTCAAATTGTATTTACAAATTTTGTTAATATGCAATATTATTAGATATCACCCTATTTCATCACCCATATATCATGTCTTATACTTATGTTTAGTTTGCGTACCCCAAAAATAGAGATAGAAATGCAAAGAAGTTGTTAAGTTGATGTCCCATCAGACATACATGAAGTTATAAATAGATGACCCAAAAAAAAAAAAGTGATATTAACCTTTCAATGCTAATATGTTAGGCATCTCTAACATCTTGAACATCTCAATAAAATTATTATAAAAAAAAAAACTTGACGGCAAGCTTTATCCTGGATACATAGAAACCAAAAATTGCCAATAGCATAAAAATCCGAGTCTATTCATCATATCCTTGTGCAAGTTTTTACTGATTACAATAATTAATAATAACTCTTGAGACATTTTCTTTTTTAATCTCTCATTCTATGAGATTCGAACCATGCTCTCCCAATTGTTAAGAGAAGTAACCTACCAATAGAGTATTCCTGAATCTCAGCGCTTGAGAAACTTCAAAACCCTTCAACAGCTGTACTCCTGCTTCAAATATAATTAGCTTCCATGAATATATTAAACCAAAAACTAGTCAATTCATCATTGTTGGGGGCGTGTGTAGATTCTTGAGCCTTATATTCCTGAGCCTGAAGAGCAAATATGGTTGAACT
Organism: Ehretia macrophylla; assembly: GCA_037974665.1. Taxonomy (NCBI): domain Eukaryota; kingdom Viridiplantae; phylum Streptophyta; class Magnoliopsida; order Boraginales; family Ehretiaceae; genus Ehretia; species Ehretia macrophylla. The sequence goes on along the minus strand of CM075781.1, from coordinate 36,604,152 downwards.
CAATCAATCTCCGGAAAGTAGAGATCTCAAATATTGGAAATGTTTCCATACAGAAATTTTCATGAATCTCTCCGTGTGATTCGATTTGTTCCTAAAATGATGTAAATGCAATACTATAAATGGAGTCATCTTTTATTTAATTCTGATTTCATTGCATCGCGAAAGCATAGAGGCTTTTACATATCGAAAGTCTAAAATTGGCTGCTAGATTCATGTTTTCCCGTTTGAATACTTGGTAGATATATGTAACCAACCAAAGGTTTTGGACGTATAAAGAAAGTTCAATGGTCAGCAGAAAGGTCCATCAACAACCTCATCTGAAAAAAGGAAAAGAATTTAACGCCATACTTCACCATCAGAAGGAACATTATTCCTCTCTTGTCGCATCTTAGAGGGCCAATAACCCTCACGCCACCCCCAAGGAAAAAATATATTCTATTAACGAAAGATGGCTGCGAAAATGGGACATTTATGATCATATTATAAGAACAACTTGCAGCACCGATTGAATTAAATAATAAAATACTCCTTATTCATGATTTGATACTTAATTGGTTATATGACGCCATAAAAGATCCATTTGCTAGAGTCAGCAATGGATTAAGCAAACGAAAACGACATAATAAGAAGCATATATAAAGAAAGTTTTAAGAAAAATAAATTGTTGGCATGTATGCTGAATTCCAAGTCCAACTACATCTAGAAGGGAAACAAAGGGTACTAGCTCGATGTTAGAATTACTCATTAAAATACTAATATTTTCATATCAGGGCAAGCTTTAGTTTTCCATAGATGAGACCTTCTATTTTGTATTAGGTGCCACATATCAATCTCTGTATACTAGGTCTGATAGAGGGTGCATTGGGATTCAGCGGTGGTTGTGAGGTGAGCAATGATTTTTTGCACAAACTTTTGTTCTTCCAAAAAATAATTATTTTCATAATTGTGGATTATCCTGAAAATGAGATCATGGACATAAGTTGAATGTGACTGAAAAATTCAAATCTTTTTATTGTTTTTGTAGATCCTAATGTTCTACAATTAAGGTTAAAGTGATCCTCCAACCCTTTTTACTAACAAGGTCCTGACAAGCGAGAAGAATTAAGAATGCGAAATGACTCTCAGTGGCTTCGTGTAGTGAAATATGTGGGTAGTGTTTAGGGTTAGAACGTCGTATCATGGAATATTGGCTACCTCCCCTCCCTTAAATAACGTTTTTCGTGACTTTGGGGCCAAGACTTACCAAAATAGCTATAATTAATCAAATCCCATAATTGGCACCATCATCGCTAATTTGCCTCATTCCATTTCTTACTCTTTCCATCTCAATAATGTTAAGACTTTACTACCTTTTGGGCAGGAGCCCTTTGCGGACTGGACCCCAGGCGTTTGACCTTGGGCCAGTTGCGCTACATAAAATGAACCCATACTTATTAGCCCACTACAGTTTTCATTGTTTTATATTTGTATTTGTATTTCTGTCATAACAAAGTGCTGTAAGAGTTCGCTAAATTAGTATTAGAGCAGAGTTTGAATTTCGGTGCAAGATGATGAATGTCCCCCCAGTCTTCCAGAATCCCTCTCAATTAGCTGTGCAACAACAAGTTTTATGGTCTGGCAGCGGGTTTGCCAAAATTAGTCTAGAGGCGCTCTATTAAGATGAAGGACCGTAAAAGTGCAATGCTACTCTCGCAACTAAGCAGAAATCCTGGCCTGTCAACTAGCATGTGAATTAGCCAACGTATTAGTAGAATTTGTCCCTGTAACCCTGGAAATCGACCACAAAAAGATTCTTGATATATACTGATTTGAAGGGTTATCTTCCAGTTGTGACTGGAATATTTCTTCTATCATTCACAATATAAAATCCTTCTTATCGTTCATGTCTAGCCACACTATCCGACTTGTCTCCTGACATGCTAACCGTGCAATAGTTGCGCTGCTTCAGTAATTAGAATGAGAAATTTCTTGTTAGACTAGTCTTATAACATACCCTAATCTCTTGTGTCTCGTCTTTTGTCTGAGTCAGACCCCAATGGAATAGGCTAGGTATGTTGTATATCTTGTAATTTTAAATGGTCAATGGTAGATGTGGCATATGGGTTAGTCCGGCAGGGCCCGACCGAATCATAAGTTGAGAATATTGAGCCCGGCTGACCGAATCATTTATCAGAATATATGACCCAACTCGACCCACGAGCCCGCTACCACGAGTCTCAAGGTTAGCTGGGCTGGGTTAGGCCAGCCCATTTTTTTGTGATTAATGTATTCTGAATATAATATATATACATATATATATATGTATATACATACATACACACATATATATATTATACAAAATAATTGGAGTACTTTGATAGTTGGATTAATAACAAAAAACAAACTTAAACTTAATCATTTTAATTTAACGATTAACGAAACATAAGTTGATTGATAATATTAACATAAATGATAAAATATTACATAACAAATCACAAGTTCACGAGACACAAATATATTAGTAATATAAACATAAAAAACATTATATAAATGCTTGAAGAAAATTAGTGGCGAAGTTCTCCATCGTATTATGCTCCTTGTATGGGTCTTAGGCTTGCTGGTGGTGGTAGTGGACTTGGCGGCAGTGACTCTTCAAATACTTGTTCTAGTGGTGGCAGTTGTGGTGGTTGAATAACCACTTAAGAATTGAAATATTTTGGGAGATTTGAGTGTTGAGATACACGAAGTGAAGAAAAGTGTAGACTTTGTCACTGTTTTCAACTTTGACTTTATATACATATATTTTTTGAATTAAAGTCGCAAGTTGCATTTTATAATATCATAGAAAAGATTTGACGACAAGTTATTTCATATCAACTTAAAAAATAAATTTGTTATTTGTTATTATTAGATTTTTTTTTAAATAGTTACTACGACTTGTTAGTTTATCTAAAAAAGATAGTTACTAGTTACTACCATAATGTATAATATTCAGTTTTTATAATAAATGGGCTCCAATTGTGTTGGACCCGAGTTGGGCTCAATATAGGCCTTTTTTGGGCTCGAGTTGGGCTGGGCCTCTGCTCAAATAAGCTGGGTCAAAAATTATATCACCCAACTTGGCCCACTTATATGTGGTAGGTTAGTTAAGTTGAGCCCACTTTCAACTGAGTTGGTTGGACTCGAATTTTCGTGTGCTGGGCTCAGCTAATCCTGTGTCGACCCAGCCCAAATGGCACCTTTACTCAATGGGATGATCAGCTTCACACTTTACCGGAACATGATTTGCAACCATGTTGAATGGGCTTCTATGCAGTAGAGGATTGTGAGTACAATTTCATTTCCTTTAATTCTCTCCGCAATTCAAATATACATATAAAAAATGGATTTTATTTATTTATTTATTTATTATCTATAGCATAAAGGAAAAAAATGAGAGGATTTGCAATATTAAATGCACTTCTCTTTCTTTTCTTCTCATGCTCACCTAGAAAAAAACTATAGAGATACACATTACACTGACCAAAGATTATTATTATTACTATTATTGTTAGAATATAATACTTGTTCTATGTCGTAAAATCAGAAACTCTAAAACTACCTTATAAGATCTCGGGCTACTCCACTTGGTACTAATTGGTTTTAAGATGGAACATCAATTATTTTAACATGGTATCAGAGCTGGGTCCTTGGTCCAGTTTTAATCATCCGCATGTGACTCATCTCAAATTAGGTTCATTTGTGTTTAATCTTTCGCATGTTATGTTCCACGCGTCTTCAATTTTCCACGTGTGTTCAATCTTCCAAGTGTGACCCATCTCAAAATTAGGTCCACGTGTATTCAATCTTTCACGTGTAACTCCTCTCAAATCAGGTCACACATGAGGAGGAGTGTTATAATATAACACTTGTCCCATATCGGAAAATCAAAAATTCTCAGACCACTTTATAAGATCTCGTGCTACTCCACTTGGCACTAATTAGGTTTAAGATAGAACCTCAGTTATCTTAACAACATACAATGACAATAGTAATTGGAACATATTTTAGGTTTCAATGTTATTCCTTATTTTATGGCACTATTTTAGGCAATAGTCTAGACTTAGGCATTATTATTTCGTTTTTTTTATTAGACTAGATTCTAGGTTTTCTTATTAAATTATATTCCTAATTAGTCTAGTTCTTATTCTTGGTCACCAAGTTATGAGGCCTATAAATAGGCACTCTCATATTGTATTTCAGAGTACCAAGATTTCAACATATAGTCATTATATTTATCACTCTTCTAGAGCCACCTATTGTGGTGGCTCTTATTTTCTTCAATCTATATATGTTTTCTTTTTCTTTTTTTCAACATGGTACTAGAGCTACCATCTTGGTAGCCTGCGTCATTGTTATCTTGTTATTACAACCATTATTGTTGCCACTGTTGATTGTCTGGCTTCCGAGTATCCAGTAGTCATCGTCATTGTGTGGCTTTAGTGTGGTCCTTTGGTTGTACATTCTTTTTCCTAATGTGTAAGAAGATGTTCTCACTTCTTCAACCGTCCCTTTTCTAGGCGTCCGAGCGTCTGATTGTCGTTGTCATTGTATGCCTTCAGCCGTAGTCCTGATTGTACTTTTCTCTCCTGATGTAGTAAGAAGTCGTTATCTTCTTCTTCAATCGTCACTTGTCTCGATGTACCGAGTACCCGGTTGTCGTCATTGTTGTGTGCCTTCAACCATGGTCCTTTGATTCCAATTTGGTTTGATTCTAACTCCAAACAAATGTTCTTTTGGCTACTTTGATCAATACCTTCAAGATGTCTCAATAATTATCAGTTATCAAACTCAAGTTGCTCCAGATTCACCATACTTGAGTTTGAGGAGGGCTGTTGAAACATATTTTAGGTTTCAATATTATTCCTTATTTTATGACACTAGTTTAGGTAATAGTTTAGACTTAGACATTATTATTTTGTTTCCTTATTAGACTAGATTTCAAGTTTTCTTATTAAATTATGTTCCTAATTAGTCCAGTTTTTATTCTTGGTCACCAAATTATAAGACTTATAAATAGACATTCTCATATTATATTTCAAAGTACCAAGATTTTAACATGTAGTAATTATATTTATCTCCCTTCTAAAGCCACCGTTGATGGTGAGTCGTATTTTCTTCAATCTATATATGTTTTCTCTTTTTTCTTTTTTCTTTCAACAATTATTATTATTATTATATATAGCTCATTTTATCACGTGTACAAACTAGGAGTCCATTAGTCATGAGTAAAAATGTTATATAAATCCTTTTGTGCCTAATCATCCTGCAATTAATAACATTAGTTGAACCTTGTCCCTTTCTAATTGAAAATCTGTACATGGCTTTGTTGTGTAATTGTTAAACACCAAGTACTAATTATTGGAAAATTTAAAGAAGACACTTCATGGACTTTCATGAGGTTGGCATTAATTGGGCGACTTCTTTGATGTACGCGCAGTGATATCACTTGGCTTATGCGTCGATTGATATTATATAATGAAGATGATGGTACCTTCAATTTAGCCGCCACCACTACAAAAATTCTCTCAATAAATGACAGTTTTTATCTCTAAATATCATCTATGTGAAATCTATATTATAAGAAAAATGACAGTTTTTATGAATAACTGCTGCCAATATAATATTTTTATTATAGGGTCATATAGGTGGCAATTTTTTCTTCCAACTGCCACCTGTGTGTATGGGATCACAAAATGATGGGTCCAGTTAAGTACACATTAGGTAGCACTTGCTTAGAACCGCTACCATCACCTATTCTCACAAAATAACCCTTGCTGCAACTTCGAACACTTGATCGAGCTCGCTGCAACATAGACCCCCGCTGTAATTTATATAGAGATAAAATCAAATAAAATGTTCCCCATTTAAAAAGCTGGGACGCGTAAAGACTAAAGCGTGTGACCGCTTCAATTTTTCAATCGGTCTTCTTTTAGTCCATTCCTTCTCGACACCCACTCGCTTGGCTATTTTAACTTTGTTTAAACAATTGGAGCATGCTACATTAGAGGTACATCATTTCTTAATCTTTACTCATTACCCATTTTATTTCCATTAATTCCAATTAAGTATTCATTAGCAAAACATGTTTTTCTCATCTTTTTCGCAACATACAGTCTTGCATTTTCATAAGACATCCATATGTTTGATGAAAGGCCCCAAAGAAACTATAGCTGTAAATACTTCAAAACTTCCCATTTGGGTCAAATCACCCAATTCATATGAGTAGCGTAAAATTTCTGCTCAAAGCTCAATTTTTTTTTGTAGCTTCAATGCAGTAATTTCTGTACCTGTGTATGTGTATATCATAAAACTTGAATGTTGAGCTTTCAACTTTGAATGTTGAGCTCGTTTGACTATATAAACGAATATGTGTATGTGTATATCATAAAACTTGATGATTTATGACTAACTAACTGGGCAATCGTGTCTGAACATGCCAACTTTGAATCTTCATGTAACATAAAAGGCTTTATGATACAAGTGTAGTAAAGTGGGGCTATGGGCAATCAAAATAATTTAGTTCACAGCACATAGTGTTAGTCTTATTTTGTTGGTCATACTAATCTCCAAGTTCTTGAAAATATTGGTAATACTGGTTACAGTGTTTTGATCGGGAAAGGGCATTTAGGAATCGAAAATATTGTTTAGGTTATGAAGATAGTGATGCAAATATGGGTATTTCGCATGATGGACTACCAGGGCATTAATCTCCATTGTAATTGGAAGAGAGTGAATAAGATGCTTCTAGATTTGCAAGTGTTCCTTATGAATGTCAGGAATTCAAATAGAGTGATTGGGTTCGGGATGATGTTAATGAAGATTTGCTATGTGATATAGTACAACAATCGTAGGTTAGACTTATTTTTCCATGTGCTTGATTTGATTAATTAATTTTTGAAAAACATTGCTTTATAATGTGTTTTTGTCTTTGACATTTTGATGTAGCGCATTGAACCAGAGAATTGGTCTATGAATTAATGGAATTTATGTCAATTTTGACAAAAAACATGTATGTATGTGTATATGTATATATATATATATATATATATATATATATATATATATATATATATATATATACATGAAGAATTAATTATGTGATTAACGGGAACAACTTTTTCTTTTGTTCATGTTCATAAAATGTTGTCTAAATTAATTATTCTGCATTCTGATATGCAGCTGTAGATTCTGGATTTGAAACTTGGTGTGAATCTCTTGGCTATAGTCAGGATCAAGCAGAGGTATTTCCTACATTTTTTGTTTTATGAATCCCTTTGTGTCTGGACTTGCAAAATTTTTACTGAACTCAGTTTTTCTTAGAAGATAATCATTGAGTTACAATCATTGGTGGCTTTTAACTTCAATGGCTTTTGCTTATTGCTTTTGTGTGTATCAATTTATGTTGTTTTTGTGTTTGGACTGTGGATAAGGTACGTTAACAATAAATATATTTTTAAGGATGTTTGGCTTAGTTGAAAAATAATTTGATACCTGAAATATTTGATCGTCAAATGTATGGAAGGTATTTGTTTTTGTGTCTGAACTATGGAAGATTTCATAGTTGATGTATGTCATTGTTCTTGGGTCTTTATGGCTAGTTTAGCTGCTGCTTGGGTCTCTGTGGCTAGTTTAGATGCAATGTTTCTTACATCAATTATGAGGAATGTGCAGCAGTTCAAGAGAACTGCTAGTTATTAGTCTACTAAATGATGTGCAGCGGTCTAAATTAACCGCCACCTATTACTATATTTATCAAAGGTAGCGGTTTAAGTGAGTTGTGTTTGTGGTGATATAGGCAGCGTTTATTATAACAGTCACCTATACAAGTTGTAATTATAGGTAGCAGTTATTATAAACCGTCACTTATGCATAGGCAACACAAGCGTAGGTAGCGGTGTTGGTGACGGTTTTGCAAAGTGTTGCCTTTTAATAGGTAGTAGTTAAAAACTGTTACTGTTAAAGTCACAATCCGTCACCTACACTTTGAATTCTTGTAGTGCACCGCCCAAACTTCTCAACAAAATAGAGAAAAATCAAAAGCAGATTGAAAAGATCACAAAGTAAAGAAGAAGACTTCCTTCCGAACCTAATCCCTGCATCTATTGAAAGGATCAAATCAATGAAAGTAAAGAGATATAGACGATCTTGAATATATAACTGCTCAATATATTATTTTACCACTTTATGTTAAAATTGTTGTTAATACACAACATATAGCTAGTTTGTTTTATGGAACTAATTGATTTGTGTATTCAATTACAAATCGAGAGAAATTAATGATGATTTATAAATAACATTCAAGTTGAAAGTTATCCCATAGATATGCCTGTTCAAGATGCAAATCATTAAAGTTTAACTTTGAAATAAGCACTTGATCAAGAAGTTCTTAGAATTTGATTGATTTATTCATTCATTCATTTTTTACTTATCGTAGAAGAAGACATACTTTTAGAGGACAATTAACACAAGACTCCTTCGTCCCCTATGGATTTATAGACTAAGGAATTATGTATTTGAAAATTTTGTAGAGTTGTTGGGGGCTTGATTTGTCGCTACTTTTTGCTATATACGTAGGTCTTCGTCTTTGTCAATGAATCTACATAATGAAATTAATGAAACTGCCAACTAGCTATGGCTTTCATTATGCTCGGATAATGTAATTAATTTTGTAATAGGGGAAATATCACTCTGCTCTCTTGTGATATACGAAAATATCATTCCACTTCCCTATGTTCATAAAACTCTAAAAAAGCCTCTTATATTATTAAAAATTCCTCATACTACCTCTTTCATGTCTCTTTTAAGCTATTAAATGATGTTTTTGTTCTTTTAAATACATATATACTTACATACATATATATATATATACATACATACATACATATATATATATATATATATATATATATATATGTATGTATGTATATATATATATATATATGTATTGTTCTTTCATCTCTTCCTATTTATGAAAAATTAAAAACAAGATCATATTCTCCAAAAACCTTACCCCCACCCTCTACCCCTACCCCTCCCCCACTCCTACGCTGTTGCATCGGATCTGGTAGCAGCTGTCACGCCCCGACCCGACCCCGCAAAAGGCCAAGCCCGGACCCGACACACGGACGGAGTCTCCTCTGTACCGCGGACAATCCGAAAACCCTAAAAACAATATAATACTTGCGAAAGCCATAAAATAATCAAAACAAGCCAACTTTCTATAAAACATACATTTCTTATTATCCAACTTTTCAAACCAAAAATGATATGCATACTACACACGTACTTATGCCACTAAACCATTAGCCATTAGCATGCATTTCTTCACTAGTCATCCGAGTACAAGTTTACAATTTACAAACTTTAAACCATTACAACATAAGACCATTAAAGGTCTCAACTAGAAAATATATACAAGGCTACAAGCCTCAAAATTAAGCGACCTTCATGCAATATACATAGCAAGCAAGGTTCGTACAAAAACTGGTAACCAACCACCAGCCAAAGCAGAGAAGTGCTATCACGGAAACACCTCCACCTACTCCTCCTCCTCAATTACCTCGAGAGGGTCTGCTTCAACTACTGCTGTAAAAACATGGTATAGAAAGGAATGAGCAAAAACTATTGCTCAGCGAGGGCAATTGGTCTCAAGGACGGAGATGAGAGGAGTATGCAATGCAATTAGCCAAGCAATACATACAAATCATATAAAGATACAACCAAAGCCAATAATAAAGCAAGGCAAGTATCTAAAGCTGCAAACACTCATTCAAAGGATACGATACTCTTCTCACGAACAACTTTCAAACACGAATTCGATGACGACGCGCCGGCCCAAACAACCTTATAACACCAGTTTGGAATACCCCGGAAGTATCCATCAATCCTACGACCCAAATCCCCCTGGGAGGCAACCCATGCGAGAAAGGGAATAGCAGCGGAGCTAGAGCAACCAACACTGGCAACCCAAGGCTACCCAGAGAGGCCCATCACTCACGCGCGAGACACTATGCAATGCAAGACTCGATACAAGACGATAAACAAGCGATAAAGCCACACGTGGGAGAATAACAAAGTAGGTTACTCTCGCATGCAATAGCAGTAATTTGATAAGCAATTCAATCCAAAACAACTCAAACAAGTAATTCAAGTAATTCTAAGCATTCTATAAGCATAAAGACAAGAAAACACTAAAACACAAATCGGCCCCAACTATCAAAATGCTACCATTTCCAAACGAGCCACGAGTTCTGGAAACCGACTTCGCCAACCCTCCTAGGTCACCATAAGGCACGTCTAAAGACCCCGAAACCTTACTTTACCCTAGAACTCGCGCAAAGCCCCAATTTCTCCCTTTCTCGTTTGAACTACAACTACAACAACCAAACACCCAACCAACGCCATAATCGCACCAAAAGTGCTTCCATGGCTTCCCGAAGCAATTCCAACACGCAAAACGAGAAAACGCCAAAGTCGACCTAAACGACCCCGACTTTCCCAAAGGCTTAATTCTCGTTTTTTCCACTATGCAACCCAAACGAACCACACATTTTAGCATTCTAGCATACTTAGCACATTTCTACATCAACGGAAAGCATAACAACGCAACTTCAACGTTTCAAGGTTTTACTATTCACAAAACACTATTCATTCCACAATTCAAGTTGCAATCACAACATTTAACCGCAGAAAATGTTACAAATCTATAAATACATGTTCTACAAATGCTAAGGAACATTCTAGAAGCATCAAATCGCTTTAAATAACGATCTACGGATAATTCTACAAATTGACAAAGTTAACTAACACAACGTATAAATGCGCAAATAAGATGCTTCCCTCACCTTAGGTACTCCTAGTCGCTAGGAAAACAACGTTGGTTGCCTCGGAAATCACCCCGCATGAGCACACGCGAAGATTGATCGTTTGGTAGGTGAAAGGTTTTTTTTTTCTCTAAGGAAGCTCACGGCCTGCTGCTGGTTTTGCTGCTGTCTTTTATTTTATTTTGCTTAGTTTTTAGCTTATATAAAGGTCAAATGGTCAAAGTTGGTCAAGGCTAAGTCAAACTACTTAAAACTTGGTCAAAGGCCCCTATTTTGAGCGTTTTAAAGCCGTTTCAGCTAAGGTAAGTTCAATTAAAGCTAGCAACATTTAAAATATAAAATTTAAGTCATCTAAATACTAGTTTCACTATTTGCTGAGGACTGGAACTCGTTATCTAGCTATCGCTCCTTAAATGCAATGCATGTTGCGTCGGCGAGAAAGTAACAGTTAATTCACAAAGAATTTAAGGAAATATAATTTTCAAAATAATAAATAAAGAAAATTCACATTCCGGGCTCGGGTATTACACCCTCTCCCCCTTAAAACAATTGCGCCCACGCAATTCTTACTTGGTCAACAAACAACTCCAGATACTGATCCCAAACTTGGTCCTCTCTTTCCCAAGTCGCTTCCTCAAACCCATGATGATTCCACAGAACCTTTACTAACGGAATACTCTTCCTGCGAAGCTCCTAAATCTTCCGATCCACAATTCTAATCGGTTTCTCTTCATAAGACAACTTCTCTTCAATCTGCAAAGGCTCTGGTTCAAGTACATGTGAAGGGTCTGGATGATACTTCTTCAACATAGACACATGGAACACATCATGCAGTCTCGACAAGCTCGGAGGCAAAGCTAATCGATAAGCCAAAGGGCCTACCTTTTCGGTGATCTCATACGGACCCACATACCTGGGACTAAGCTTCCCACTCTTACCGTGCCGAATCAATCCCTTCCGTGGAGAAATCTTAAGAAACACCCAATCTCCCAAATCAAACTTAAGATCTCGACGGTGCTTATCCGCATAACTCTTCTGACGACTCTGAGCTGTAAGCATACGCTGGCGAATAAGGTGAACATTATCTACCATCTTAATCATCTCAGGTAACACAGTCGGATCAACTGTTCTCATCTCTCCAACCTTTTCCCAATATAATGGGGATTTGCATTTCCGACCATACAACGCCTCGTAGGGAGCCATACCTATAGTAGATTGATAACTATTGTTGTAGGCGAACTCCGCTAAAGGCAAAAACTTCTCCCAGTTCTTCCCAAAGTCAAGCACACATGCCCGAAGCATGTCTTCCAAGATCCTGATGGTTCTCTCAGACTGGCCATCAGTTTGCGGATGATAAGCAGTACTGAAGCTCAACTTAGTTCCCATGGCCTCTTGCAACTTCTGCCAAAAACGAGATCTGAATCTGGGATCCCTATCTGACACTATACTCTGTGGTACTCCATGCAATCTCACAATATTAGCAACATAAAGTTCAGCTAACTTATCAAGGCTATCCTGTTTGTTCACGGGAATAAAATGTGTAACTTTAGTCAAGCGGTCCACAACAACCCAAACAGAATCACATCCTCTCGGAGATATAGGAAGATCGGTCACAAGGTCCATTGTTATATGTACCTACTTCCATTGCGGAATCGACAACGGCTGTAGAAGTCCGGCTGGCCTCTGATGCTCAACTTTAACCCTCTGACAAGTCAAACATCTGGATACAAACCCAGCAATCTCCCTCTTCATATTGTTCCACCAGAAGTGTTGCTTCAAATCTCTATACATCTTAGTACTGCCCGGGTGAATCGTATACCTCGAATTATGTGCCTCGGACAGGATCTCATTCTTCAAAGTCGGATCACTAGGAACACATACTCTGTCCCTGAATCTGAAGATGCCATCTGTATGTAATTTAAACTCCGACTCTCCCCCTTTAGCTTTTTCTTGGATCTTCAAGATGTGAGGATCAGTCTTCTGAGCCTCTCTGATCTGTGCTAGCAATCCTGACTGAATCTGTAAACTAGCAAACCGAATCCCTACCTCAGTAGCTTCTGGTTTCCATGAAAAAATTTCTTCCAAAGTCTCCCAGTCCTTGATAATCAAGCTTGCAACAGTAGCCTTTCGGCTCAAAGCATCAGCAACAACATTTGCCTTACCTGGCACATAGTTAATAGAACAGTTATAACCACCCAATAGCTCTAGCCATCTCCGCTGCCTCATATTTAGATCCTTCTGTGAAAACAAATACTTGAGACTCTTGTGGTCAGTAAATATTTCAAATCTGCAACCCCACAAGTAATGACGCCACTTCTTCAATGCAAACACAACCGCAGCTAACTCAAGATCATGTGTAGGGTAATTGACTTCATAAGGTTTCAATTTCCTAGAAGCATAGGCAATCACCTTACCATTCTGCATTAAAACACAGCCCAATCCTTCTTTAGATGCATCACTGTAGACAACGAAGTTCTCTGTTCCCTCAGGTAAAGCTAGTATAGGAGCTGTAGTTAGTCTCTTCTTCAATTCTTGGAAACTGGATTCACATTTAGCATCCCAATTGTAAGCAACTTTCTTCCGAGTCAACTGGCTCAAAGATCCAGAAATTTTAGAAAAGTCTTTAACAAATCTCCGGTAGTAACCTGCCAATCCAAGAAAACTCCGAATCTCTGGCACCGTCTCAGGTCTCTTCCAAGCTGAAACAACTTCAATCTTAGCTGGATCCACTGAAATTCCTCGATCTGAAATGATATGGCCTAGAAAAGATATCTGGTTCAACCAGAACTCACACTTGCTGAATTTAGCAAAAAGCTTGTTTTCCTGCAAAGTCTGAAGCACAATCCTCAAGTGTTGCTCATGTTCAGCCTCGTTCTTCGAATACACCAAAATGTCGTCAATAAAGATCACGACAAACTGATCAAGGTAAGGCCGAAAAACCCTCTACATCAAGTCCATGAATGCGGCTGGTGCATTCGTCAAGCCAAACGGCAAAACAACAAACTCATAGTAGCCATATCTAGTCCTGAATGCCGTCTTTGGTATATCGTCACTCCGAATTCTAAGTTGATAGTAACCCTGCCTCAAGTCAAATTTGGAGTAAACACTCGCACCCTGCAATTGGTCAAACAATTCTTCAATCAACGGCAAGGGGTATTTGTTCTTAATCGTGACTTGATTAAGTCTCCTGTAATCAATACATAACCGTAGCGTGCCGTCTTTCTTTCTCACAAACAACACAGGTGCGCCCCACGGCGAAGAACTAGGTTGTATAAACCCTTTCTCAAGCAAGTTCTGAAGCTGAATTTTTAACTCCTGAAGTTCAGCCGATGCCATTCTATAAGGACTCCTAGAAATTGGCGCAGTGCCTGGCACAAGATCAATCACGAACTCAATCTCCCTATTCGGTGGTAAACCCGGTAATTCCTCGGGAAATACACCAGGGAAGTCTCTAACAATCGGAACCTCATTCAAACTCAACTTATCAGCAGGCTGATTGATCAAATAGGCTAAGTAAGCTTCACAACCCCTATACAACAACTTAGAAGTCTTGATCGCTGATAAAAGTGGAATGCGGGCAGCCCTGCAGTTCCCAACAATCTCTAGTACCGGTAGGTCAGGAACCTTAAGATAAACGAACTTTGTTCTACAATCCAACTGAGCATAATACTTTCCCAACCAGTCCATTCCCAAAATGATTTCAAAGTCACGGAATGGTAATATAATTAAATCAGCAGGAAATTTACGGTTCTCAATACATATATCACAAGATTTGCAAATAGACTCAGTAACAAATTTTTCACCCAAAGGAGTACTAACTTCAACTTCATGAGGCAAATTATCAATGCAAACATTCACAGATCGTGCACATGCAGGAGTTATAAACGAATGTGTAGCTCCGGGATCAATCAAAACTTTAACTGGTTGGGTATTGAGAAGAAAGGTACCTTCCACAATAGCTGTAGTATCGGGCAGCTCCTCTGCATCTAGTGCAAATACCCTAGCCTGAACTCTCTGTGCTGGTCGTGCACCTGCTGCCCTATTCTGAACACCTTGGCCTCCACTACGGCCCTGAACATTATTATACATAGGGCAATCTCTCACCCTGTGATCATCACTGCCACAACCCGTACATTTACCACTCTTCCTCCAGCAGTTAGCCTCAATATGCCCTGGCCGATTACAATAATTACACAGCTGATTTTGCCTAACTGCAGTGTTTCCCGTAGGTGCTGGGGCTCTGGCAGGGGTAGGAACTGTAGCTCCCTGCTGAGGTCTGGTCACAGCTGGCCTAGCCTGAATCTGCTGCTGTGGTTGATACGGACGCTGCTGAGGACCCTGTGCAGAAGCCTGAAACTGCCTCGGCTGACTCTGGCTGCTCTGGCCCAAAAACTGCTTCTTACTCGGCTGATTGCTCTCAGCTAACATCTCAGCCTTCCGTTTCTCAAACTTCGAGGCTGCCTGAAATGCATCGGGAAAAGTAGTGTAGGTCTACCCAGTCAAATGCAACTGTATGTCCATTCTCAACCCACAGACAAATCTATGTATCATCCTCCTAGCTAGCCGTACCAACTCGGGCATATACCTCGACAGGCTAACAAACCTAGCCTCGTACTGTGCAACAGTCATGTTTCCCTACTTCAGGGCCACAAACTCATCTTCCCTCCTCTCCATAGCCATCTCGGGAATATATTTGTCCCGGAACTCACTTACAAAATCATCCCATAAGTGTGGAACATCCTCACAATCCCACCTCAGTCTAACAGTATTCCACCACTGCTCTGCATCACCCTCAAAAAAGAATGACGCATAGTCTATTCTTGCCTCATCGGTATACCTCAAAGCAGTGAAAATTTTCTCAACTCGATTAATCTATCTCTCGGCCGCCTCATCATCCGGCTCCCCGAAAAACTTTCCCGGCTCGTGCCTCAGAAATTTCTCTAGCTGATTATTCTCAACTCTGTACCCCTGTCCACCAGGATTAGCTTGATTACCCTGGGGATTAATCCGGTCCTGCCTCTGCTCATGTAGTACCTGTGTGATCCGGTCTACTGCAGTAGTCATGGTAGCCATAAACTGCTCGGGCAACGGCTGCTGACCCTGTTCTGCTGCCTCTTCATCTGATCCTATACCTTGAGTACCACGACGTGGCGGCATAGTAGCAACTCACAATAGCTAGCAACATTTAAAAGCAGTTTATAGACAGAAATATAGCACATAAGATTAGATAACACTCAAGTCAATAACAATCCAATATTCTATCACACAATTTACATAAGACAAGTTCAACTTGCCAAACTATTTCACTTAAACACATAAACATTCCAAGTTCACAAAGTCATGCTAGAACATTTTCTTTTCACTTAGCAATCATACCTAAACACTTTAGCATTTCAGACATTTACCCCACAGACCGAGAATCATATCCCAGCTCATGCAAGACTATCATGCTCTGATACCACCTAAAGATGTCACGCCCCGACCCGACCCCACAAAAGGCCAAGCCCGGACCCGACACACGGACGGAGTCTCCTCTGTACCGCGGACGATCCGAAAACCCTAAAAACAATATAATACTTGCGAAAGTCATAAAATAATCAGAACAAGCCAACTTTCTATAAAACATACATTTCTTATTATCCAACTTTCCAAACCAAAAATGATATGCATACTACACACGTACTTATGCCACTAAACCATTAGCCATTAGCATGCATTTCTTCACTAGTCATCCGAGTACAAGTTTACAATTTACAAACTTTAAACCATTACAACATAAGACCATTAAAGGTCTCAACTAGAAAATATATACAAGGCTACAAGCCTCAAAATTAAGCGACCTTCATGCAATATACATAGCAAGCAAGGTTCGCACAAAAACTGGTAACCAACCACCAGCCAAAGCAGAGAAGTGCTATCACGGAAACACCTCCACCTACTCCTCCTCCTCAATTACCTCGAGAGGGTCTGCTTCAACTACTGCTGTAAAAACATGGTATAGAAAGGAATGAGCAAAAACTATTGCTCAGCGAGGGCAATTGGTCTCAAGGACGGAGATGAGAGGAGTATGCAATGCAATTAGCCAAGCAATACATACAAATTTTATAAAGATACAACCAAAGCCAATAATAAAGCAAGGCAAGTATCTAAAGCTGCAAACACTCATTCAAAGGATACGATACTCTTCTCACGAACAACTTTCAAACACGAATTCGATGACGACGCGCCGGCCCAAACAACCTTATAACACCAGTTTGGAATACCCCGGAAGTATCCATCAATCCTACGACCCAAATCCCCCTGGGAGGCAACCCATGCGAGAAAGGGAATAGCAGCGGAGCTAGAGCAACCAACACTGGCAACCCAAGGCTACCCAGAGAGGCCCATCACTCACGCGCGAGACACTATGCAATGCAAGACTCGATACAAGACGATAAACAAGCGATAAAGCCACACGTGGGAGAATAACAAAGTAGGTTACTCTCGCACGCAATAGCAGCAATTTGATAAGCAATTCAATCCAAAACAACTCAAACAAGTAATTCAAGTAATTCTAAGCATTCTATAAGCATAAAGACAAGTAAACACACAAAACACAAATCGGCCCCAACTATCAAAATGCTACCATTTCCAAACGAGCCACGAGTTCTGGAAACCGACTTCGCCAACCCTCCTAGGTCACCATAAGGCACGTCTAAAGACCCCGAAACCTTACTTTACCCTAGAACTCGCGCAAAGCCCCAATTTCTCCATTTCTCGTTTGAACTACAACTACAACAACCAAACACCCAACCAACGCCATAATCGCACCAAAAGTGCTTCCATGGCTTCCCGAAGCAATTCTAACACGCAAAACGAGAAAATGCCAAAGTCGACCTAAACGACCCCGACTTTCCCAAAGGCTTAATTCTCGTTTTTTCCACTATGCAACCCAAACGAACCATACA
The DNA here is from genome assembly GCA_037974665.1 of Ehretia macrophylla. NCBI lineage: Eukaryota > Viridiplantae > Streptophyta > Magnoliopsida > Boraginales > Ehretiaceae > Ehretia > Ehretia macrophylla. Next base: position 36,586,361 of record CM075781.1, on the reverse strand, counting down.
TTTTAGCATTCTAGCATACCTAGCACGTTTCTACATCAACGGAAAGCATAACAGCGCAACTTCAACGTTTCAAGGTTTTACTATTCACAAAACACTATTCATTCCACAATTCAAGTTGCAATCACAACATTTAACCGCAGAAAATGTTACAAAGCTATAAATACATGTTCTACAAATGCTAAGGAACATTCTAGAAGTATCAAATCGCTTTAAATAACGATCTACGGATAATTCTACAAATTGACAAAGTTAACTAACACAACGTATAAATGCGCAAATAAGATGCTTCCCTCACCTTAGGTACTCCTAGTCGCTAGGAAAACAACGTTGGTTGCCTCGGAAATCACCCCGCACGAGCACATGCGAAGATTGATCGTTTGGTAGGTGAAAGGTTTTTTTTTCTCTAAGGAAGCTCACGGCCTGCTGCTGGTTTTGCTGCTGTCTTTTATTTTATTTTGCTTAGTTTTTAGCTTATATAAAGGTCAAATGGTCAAAGTTGGTCAAGGCTAAGTCAAACTACTTAAAACTTGGTCAAAGGCCCCTATTTTGAGCGTTTTAAAGCCATTTCAGCTAAGGTAAGTTCAATTAAAGCTAGCAACATTTAAAATATAAAATTTAAGTCATCTAAATACTAGTTTCACTATTTGCTGAGGACTGGAACTCGTTATCTAGCTATCGCTCCTTAAATGCAATGCACGTTGCGTCGGCGAGAAAGTAACAGTTAATTCACAAAGAATTTAAGGAAATATAATTTTCAAAATAATAAATAAAGAAAATTCACATTTCGGGCTCGGGTATTACAGCAGCGAGTTCGTTGCTGCGCCAGATCCGATGCAACAACGAACTCACTTGTGCCAGAGGTAGAGGTGGGGGTAGGGGTGGGGGTGAGGAAGGGAAAGGTGAGGGCTATCGAGTGAGTGTGAGGAGGGGCAGGTGGGGGTAGAGGGTGGGGCATTTGGGGAAGATGATCATTTAAAAAAAAAAATTAATTATTTTATAAATAGGTGGAGATGAAGGAAAAAAAAAAGAAAAAAATTATATGTATTAAAAGGGCAAAAAAGTCATTTAATAGTTTAAAAAAGACATGGAACGGATAATGTGAGGACTTTTTAATAATACAAAAGGCTTTTTTGGAGTTTTACAAATACAGGAAGGTAGAGTGATAGTTTCGCATATCACAAAGAAGTGAGGTGATATTTTCCCTTTTTAATAAGATATTATTTTTCATAGATTTTAACTGATTAACATAAATAATTAGTTCACTATAAGAAAATGGTGAATATATCAAAACAACTGGCAAGCATGCATATATATGCAATTCTTTTATTAGTTGCTGGTATCTAATACTTTAGGTAGTGACTTTATCCACTCGCTAGGCCGAAATAATTGCAAACTATTGGCTCATTTCTTGTTGGAAAGGTTGAAAGGTTGGGAAAGAAAACAAACACAACGGAATAAAAATTCTTTCTACTTATGTTAGCCTATGAGTAATTGAAAAAGCAATATAACAAATTCCCAATACACAATAATCCAATTAGAAGTACTACAATATTATCCCGAGTAACACACCACACATACAAAAAGAGCATCAAGATTTACGTGAAAGATCCTCCAATGCGAAAGGAAACATCACGGGATCAAAAGATCCAACACCAAACTTTCAGTATAACAAAATAAAGATTACAAAGGTCTGCAAATCAATAACAACAAGCCTTAACACTACCCATAACAAATAACCCTTACAAATAAGTGGAATAAAACAAGATAGAAGAGATATTATCAAAATAAAACTTTAGGAGCTCGTCAGATTGGTCTCTATGCCTTAAAAATGCAATCCAATTGTTGGATTTGAAAAATTAGATATCAAGAACAAACCTTCAAAAATTCAGCTTAATCTGAGAAGAGATTGGAGGAATGTATGATTTAATGAAAATTGTAACTGACGGTAAGAGAAGTTTCATAGGTGTTTTTGCTAGACTTTATTTTAATTCAAAAACCCTATACATTGTTCTCAAGATCATAAGCAGATTACATGTATCTAGTATAACAACTTGATATTTGTGTATTACGTTCAAAAACAATGAAGCGAACTAATGATTAATAACACGTTACAATTCATCTAGTATATATATATATATATATATATTCTATTTGATTGTAGACCTTTTATTGCGTGTTTTTATTAAATTAGTTTCCTATTATTTTTTTACTTCAAAACATAAAAAGATGAAAATGTCCTTTAACATATATAAGACTTTATTTGACAAATTTTGATATTATAGAGATATACGAGTAAAATTAAAACCTCATGCAGAAGTGGAATTTAGGCTAGAACTCACGGAGAAAAATAACATTTTGTCCCTATACAAATATCGTTATATAATTTGCTCTTGTTCGCAAAGGATCACGCCGGCGTGGGACCCCAATTCACCGACGAAGGTTTCAGCAAGGGACGATTCCCCTCGCCGGGCTCTCGCCAAGACCCTTTCGGTGACCGCCCGACGAGGAGAATTATCGCTCACCGAAACGCTATTTTGTTGTAGTGTAGATCATTGAATGTGATATCTGACTTTGGATTGTGGTACCTTTACTTTTTTACTCGGAAAATAAATATTTCATTCCACTTCAAAATCATGAACACCAAATCATGTACAACAAAAGTCCCTCAAAGCACCAGTTAAGACAAACAAATATTTCAATCTCGATATAAGACTGTGTTTTTCAATGAACTCCTAAATTTACGTAGCAAGTTAACTTTACCTCTAATATGCGAAAGAATTTTTTCAATAATTTGGTCCTCCATCTATGGGTTGGAGTCAAAGACTCTTCCATTCCATTCAAGTCAAATATTATAAACACAAGTATTGAAAGCAAGCCTTGAGACTACGTTCTTTAGCAAGAGAGCTTAGCTTTTCCACCAGTGATCCCCATCCAAGATAGTGGTCCCTTTACTTATCTTTGGAAAACAAAATCTATTTTTAGGCACAATCGTGAAAATAATTTTCAAGCTTATTCTACAGACTCCTTGGTATAGTTTCCTTCATCACATAATATTTGATAGCAAGTGTGAGTAAAAATAAAAATATATTTCCTGTTTTGTCGTTTTGTTTGCTTAATCCATCACTGACTCCACCCAATGGGTTATTAATTGGTTCTAGATGCTGAAGATATTGTTCTTCTTGTGGTACAAGATAAGTTGCAAAAAGACGACAATAAAATTAATAAATTGTAATCATTATCACATATGGTACGGTTTTCTATATGGTCGACCTTTTCTATATGAGGTCGTTGACTGATATATCCTTCTACTGAGAATGCAAACAGGTAAACCCTAGCAGCCAATTTTAGACTTTTAGTATCCATCCATTAGACCTCTTCTTTAGAGGGAAAAGATCTACTAAGAAATCTACAAAGAAAAAGCTCTAAATTAAGGTCATTAACCCATTATTATTTATAACATACATTAGAGGGAAAATATCTCTTCCTTTAAGATGCAATGACACCAAATTTAAATAAAAAAGACTCCAACGATGTTCTCAGCTTCTGCTACATAGTATTACCGTTTACATCATTTTGAGGAACGTAATTGTGTTCCCCGTAATAAACTGAAGTTTATAGAAAGCTCTGATAGGATTATGATGAACTTAGTTTGAAGAAGTAACTTTTGTAAATATGAAAACTGATATTGAAATAAGATTTAGGTGATTAGAAAATTTGATGTCGTTTGTATTTTGGTATTAATACTTTTTAACTATGGATAGAAGCTGACTAGTTTAGTAAGATTAATATAGTCCCTAAATAATATTTGGCAACAGGTAACATTAATCGAGATATGTATTGCGTAAAATTATATATAATCGAATTGTAGATGAGTTAAATTCAAATAATGGTCCTCCACAATTCCAGCCACGTGTCGATTATGGTCACTGTCGAAGTAGAAGACTGATGATGGTCTGTGCTTCCGTTACTAATTAATCAAAACAAAAAATAGCGTGTATTTGGTCCATGATTATCAATATTTACCTAGAGAAACTGACTTAGGATGACAAGTTCTTACTATGCTGTGAAAAAACGAAGATTGTTGAAGCTGATAACTATTGATTTAACCGTGATCCTTGTTCAATTTGAGGATTATTTGAAAGGTGACATACTATTTTTTCCATATTCTAGGATAAAAAGAAATAATACATATTTCGATGGTTGCAGAATTCTTTTGTGACATATATATTTTCCTTTTCCGGATAATAAAGAAGAGTTCTTCTTTTATGAGGTATGTGACAAATCTGCCACAGCTACATGGACAAAAAGTGGTTCAATTAATTGACAAATGATAATTAATTGTTATAAGTGGGGGTATTATAGTAATTTATTTAAAATTCTGTAAGACCAAATTAGTAAAAAGAAAAATTTATGACATTCTGACATGGCATGTTTGCACGATACAGATTAACGTGAATTAATCTCATGGAATAACAACTTGACATGTGCCTATGATAAATTTGCCACATGTCTTATGGAAGAATTTTCCAATAAAGAAAAAAGAATTAAACATTACTAAGCCCACATTATATCGAGGCCGCCAAATATAGAAGGCTGCTGGTATTATTGCAGGCAGAAACTTCTCTACATAGTTTATTCAAATAAATTATCCGAGGGGAAAAAAGCAGCAGTAGTCCCCATTGTTTACTCAAAAATCAATTTAATCCTCATTGTTTTAAAATGCTCAAAAAGGTCCCCAATGTTTGTAAACATGCTCATTGTGGTCCCTACCGTTAAAAATCTAACAGAAAATTTATAAAATGACTAAACTACCCTTACTTAAAAATAAAATACCCAAAATATCTCTATCTTCTTCTTCCTCTTCCAACTCCTCAACCCACCACCACAAGCACTACCAAGCACCACCACCACGCACCACCCCCCCCCCCCCGGCGAACACCACCCACCCCCTCCACTGTCGCGAACCCCACCCCCCCCCCCTGCGTGAACGCCGCCCCCCCCTCCCCCCCACCCCCCCCTGCGAGAAACACCACCACCACCACCCACCACCCCCGCCCCTCCCCCACCCCCCGCGAACACCACCCCCTCCCCGCGCGAACACCACCCACCCCTCCCCTGCGCGAACCCCACCCCCCCCTGCGCGAACAGCGCCCCACCCCCCCCCCCCTTCCCTTCCGCCCCGCCACTGTGTGTATGTTAGTGTTTGTTTGTGGGGGTGTTAATGTGTGTGTATTAGTGTGTGTTTTTTGGTGTTTTTGTGAGTGTGTGTGTTTGTGGGTGTGTTGGTGTGTGTTTTTTGGTGAGTGTGTGTGTTTGTAGGTGTGTTAGTGTGTGTTTTTTGGTATTTTTGTATGAAATTTTGTGTTTTTTGTGATTTTTCAAATTTACCCTTGAAATACTATTCACATCAGTTAAAACTAACCAAAATTTTAACGGTAGGGACCACAATGAGCATGTTTACAAACATTGGGGACCTTTTTGAGCATTTTAAAACAATGAGGACTAAATTGACTTTTGAGTAAACAATGAGGACTACTGCTGCTTTTTACCCTTATCCGAGCACAGCTGTGAAACATTGTACTATATTTGATGAACAAGAATGCCTACAATGTACCTAGAGACCTTTCTGCTAGCCATTGAAATCCCTTTAAAATTTTGATTGGTCACATTTACAAAGAATTCAAACCGGAAAGATGAACCTAGCAGCCAATTTTAGACTTTTGATACCGCACATTTACTTTTTCAAGATTTTTTTTTTTTTTTTTTGTGAAGTCAACAATTTTTGTAGCATACTTCAGCAAGGAAAAAAATCTATTCTTTCAAGATTGTTTTTTTAGTCAATTCTCTTTCAAGATTCAGTGATACCAAAATTAAATAAAAAATGACTCCTCCGATCGATGTTCTCATCTCCTTCCTTCCACAAAGTATAACATTTATATCATTTGAGAAACATAATTGGGTGAAGTGTACATGACCGCCTGTGCTTTTGTAAAGTTGTACAATATCCCTTTGTAGTTTTAAAGTACACGGTATCTCCTATAGTTTCTGAAACTAAGCACAATACCCCCCAATATAATTGTGTTTCCTATAGGGGGTCATATGCACTTCACTCAACCTAATTGTGTTTTCCATAAATATTTTCTTTCTCTAGAAATTGAACCTAATTTGTCAAATGTCCAAACTGTCCATAAAAATGCTACTGATTGTGCATAATTTTGTGTGAATAGTATGCAGAATATAAGTCTTCAAAGCTATGTAACTAAAATAAAATTAAAAAAACGTAAATAATATAAAATGAGTAAGATTAAAATAATATGAATATTTGTTCATATATTTATAGGCATTTTGAACATTTGGCAAGATAAAAGTTTCGATCGTTAAAATAAATTAACGGATATATATTAAGTCCATAAACCCTCCAAGAAATTTCTAAAAACACAGGGAACGGATCTAGTTAGGATAATGCAAATAAGTTAACCAATAAAACATTCTCTCTTTAAGAAGACATTTGTCGAGGCGAAGATATTATTAGGAGTTTTCAAGATTATGATCATTTGTGAAAAGGATTGCAAATCTTGGAATGGAAACTTTAATTCAACACATCCCCTCTGTCTCCTTCCCTTATACTGCTATTTTTTCTTCAGCAACACGCACGATGGCTCCATATATAAAAGGATGAGAAATAAGATATATAGAATCACCCTCGAAGTAAAAAGCCGATGATGCACTAAGAATTGACAATTATCATAACAGAAAATAGCGTGAATGCACTCCATGATATCAATATTATAATACCCAGATAGACTGACTTCCGATGATACGTACGTTCTACTACCTTGTAAGAAAGAGACCACTGTTGAAGCTGATAATTGTTGACTATGGCGTGATCCTTCATGATGAACAAGAGCAAATTATATAACGATAATTATATAGGGGCAGAACGCTATTTTCCCCCATGAGGTTTTAATTTTACTCATATTTTTTTATGATATCAAACTTAGGTGAAGTGCACTAGATCCCCCTGTACTTTAGCGTAAGTGCACAACACCTCTTATAGTTAAAAAATTCTCTGAACTAGTCCTTGTATTTTTTAAAAGTGCACAACACCCCCTACTGTTAAAAAATCCATCATATTTAACAGATTTTGTAAAAAAGACGTAAATATCCTCAATCTTTTTTCATTTATCTTTTTTGTCCTTTTCTCTTTGGTTTAGACCAAAAAATAAAAGAAAAAGAAATATATATACATATATATACAAAAAAAAAAGAAATATATATATATATATACACAAAAAAAAGGAAAAATACACACACACAAGAAGAACTCCAGTTGACCAGGAAGAGATTTACATGAACGCTAAGTTTTTGCAGAAACTTAGACATCAACGTTGGGGGCCACCAAAAGGACAAACCTCCTAATAAATTGGCTGTTCAAGAGCAACAACTCAAGCACATCACTGCCAAATTGCTGCATAAATCATGTCGTTTTTAGCTTTGCATTTGAAACTTCTCCAAAATCATGTTGGGGAAAGTGGTGTGGGTGACGGGCTTGGTGGGCGGGGGGGGGGGGGGGGGGGGTGGGTGGGTTGGGGTAGTGATGTGGAAGATAACTATTTTGTTTTTTGTTTTTTTTATATTTTATTTAATGAATAAATTCGTTAAAATTAATAAAAATCTCACTTAACGCGTGTGAAGTACACTCTCCGTTAAATTTAACGGATTTTTTAACAGCAAAAGAGTGTTGTGCACTTTTGGAAAACCACAAGAAGTAGTTCATGAGGTTTTTGAACTAGAAGGGGATGTTGTTTACTTTCGCTAAAGTACAAGGAAGTTTGGTGCACTTCACTCATCAAACTTTGTTAAACAAGGTCTTATGTTAAAGGACATTTTCATCTTTTTATTTTTTGAAGTAAAAAAAATTATATATAAACTAATTTAATAAAATCATTCAATAAAATGGTCTACAATCAAATAGAAAACTATAAATAATATAAGTGATGAAGAATGATATAAAAGAAGTTTATTGTACGAATTTCGCATCATGCGTGAAATTAGAGAAAAAATTAGGTTCAATTTAAAATCTATTTTTTTTTTACCTATATATACATCTCAAAGTGAATTTAATCATTTTTCTAACCTAACGTATAATTTTTTTGGAAAAGAGAAAACATTCTAAATATATATATATATAAAAAGGATAAAACAATTTATTGTACAAAATTCACATTGTGAACGAAATTAGAGAAAACATTTAGATTCATTTTAAATCTATATTTTTCCTATATACATATATATATATATATATATATACATATATATATATATATATATACATATATATATGTATGTATGTATGTGTGTGTGTGTGTGTGCGTGCACATCTAATTTTGAATTTGATTTTTTTTCTAACCCACTGTATAACTTTTGGTGATGAGCTAAACATAATACGAAAAAAAAAAAAAAATTAAAGGCAATAAAATAGAATTAAATAGCTCAATAAAAAAGTAAGTAGACTAGCATGTCTCTAATCTTATGGTTTTGTTTGATAGAACTTGATGCAATTGGGAATTTGGATAAAATTAAAAACTCATGGAGGAGTATTTGAGATTTGGATTAAAACTTGGATAAAATTAAAGTTTACTATTATTCCATAATCTTGGTTGACTAGAAATAAGGGTCCCCTAGAAATAATATTTCTCGGTAATCTTGGATGACAAGAAATAATATTTTTCCATAATCTTGGATGATAAGAAATAAAACAATTTGTTGTAAAATTTTATTGACTTATTTTCCTTTTCCACGGAGAAAAAGAAATAAAAATTAAATCTTACTAACCCCAACTTATAATTAGGCAGCCAAATATAGAAGGCTGCTGGTACTATTACAGCCTGGAACTTCAACATATAGTTTATTCAATAAATTACTATCTTTATGCTATCCTTATCAAGAATGGTTATAATGTACCTTTCCGTATGCCTTTTTATTATCTGAGTAAGACGCAAGAAAAAAGGGTAAATACCCTAATTATTAGTTCGTAATTTTTATTGTGCTTGAAAAGCAAATCCTTTATCTTCAAAAAATTTTATATTAAATCTTTTAACTTCGTAACTTGATGGCACTGTTAGACCTTTTGCCATTATCTATTAAAAAGTAATGGTAAAAAATTATATGTTTTTCTTGTTTTACATGACTTTATCACTATTTTTTTAATAAATGATAATAAAATGACTAACAGTGTCACAAATTATAAAGTTAAAAAATTTAAATGTACAACTTTCAGAAATAGTGAACATATTTATCAAACATGGTAAAAATGGGTATCAACCCAAAAAAAAAAAAATTAAAGAAAGACACTTTGAAAAATTTGTAACAGCACAGTTTCTTGGTATATCAGATGGTCTATATAAAGCTGCATGCCAGGATCATTCGGCAGCTCCAATTCGAAAGGGGTTCCTTTACAATCTTGAGAATGAAGTTAATTGACACAGTAGATATAAAGAAGGGAACATGGAGTCCTGAGGAAGATCAAAAGTTAATTGCTTATATAAGCAAATATGGCATCTGGAATTGGTGTCATATGCCAAAAGCCGCAGGTAGATACAAAACTTTCAATTGTGTCGTTGGAAAACCATGTCTAGCAAACCTCTCCGTCCCTGTTTCACTTTCAATTTTTGACTACTTGAATTATTCTTCCACATATATAGGAATTTGTTTGCTATGTATGCAGGGCTTTCAAGGTCTGGCAAAAGTTGCAGACTTCGATGGATGAACTATCTCTGCCCAGGCCTAAAGAGAGACCGATTCAGCATGGAAGAAGTAGAAACAATAATTAAGATGCATGAAACATTAGGGAATAAGTAAGTATTGCTGCCAGATCTACTGATATTGAAGGAACAAAAAGAGTAAACCTCACTTGCTTCTTCTATGTTATAAGCACTTTCTCCATATATAGTAGGTGTTAATTACATCTAATAAAGATTCAATTATCTTTAGCTCCTTACATATCTTCTCAAACACTATGAGGGGCGACTTTGTTCTAGCATTTTAGAAGTTTAAAAGCACGTTATTCAATAATTAGGTAGTAATCTGTTGTAATGAGAGATTTCGAGTTTGAATCATCACTTCAATTTCCATTGTACTAAAAGAAACACAACATTCTTTCCAAGAAATGGTAGTCAATACCAAACGTAGAGCCTAACATACCCTAGATCATACACTAATGTGTTGTTTTCAGGTGGTCGGAGATTGCTGTACAATTACCAGGACGAACTGATAATGAAATCAAGAATTTCTGGCATGCTCACGCTAGGAAATACTTCAAAAGCAATCCAACAGTAACCAGGGCAAATCGTTATAGACCTAAGAGATTCAAACGTAAGGAAACTAGAGTGAAATCTTCGCTCAGCTATGGTGCAGATGAATCAAATCTTGAGAAGTCCAGCACCATCACGGAGTCGACTCAATTTCATATTGTCGAATCATATTCCCCAAGCGAGGCCTTTGATGCCGCATTTGCAGGAAATGACATATTGGAGAACAACAGATTTTCTGAAACACGTAGAGAGAACCAAGAGAATTTCATTTCAGAACAATTTTGCAAGGAAGATGTGTATCTGCTGGAGATCAATTCAACCATTTTTAAAGAAGCAAGTTCTCCATACCCGGCGCATGAGTGGAGCGTCCAAGAATTTGCATATGCTTGCAACAATGATGAATTAACAAGTTTTTGGTTTAATATCTTTCTGGAAGCTAGTCATCCTTTCTGTTGAGAGGACCTTTTGAGTGTCTTAAGCATTGTTGTTAGTCTAGTGAGATGCCTTTCCATGCTTTTTTTTGTTTTGTTTTGAGAGTCCTGATGCCTATATTTTGGGAAGTTTTGGCATACACATCAAATGCCATTTTGAAGCAAGATGGACACTCTCACGTTTAGTACATATCAAAACTAACACCCCTAAATATTCACAACACAATACAAAAAATAAATTTAAATAGAGAACCAACCTGGAAAAAAAATCGTAAGAAAAAAATTCAATTTAAATATAAAGAATCCCAAAAATAAAATGATCAAAACTTGTACATAAAAAGGTAATAAAATTTAAAATAAATGACATACTTATAGCAATATTTTTCATAATGAAATATTTTATCCCAATTAAAAAAAAAACTAAAAAATAATATTTGGTTTATAAACAGAGACTTAGAAGTGTAATTTTAGGCATTAATTTTTTATTAGGCTAATAAAAAATCATCTCATTTTTCATCGATTTTAAATGTCAGATTATATATGTGTCATTTATATATATATACCAAAACTTATTAAAAAATATGTACCCATAGATTAATCCTAATAAAAGTCAAACCGTAATGGATACCCATCGGTTTATTATCGTGCGTAGAAGTGTAATTTTAGGCATTAATTTTTTATTAGGCTAATAAAAAATCATCTCATTTTTCATCGATTTTAAACGTTAGATAATATATGTGTTATTTGTTTGTATATATACCAAAACTTATTAAAAAATATGTACCTAGCGATTAATCCTAATAAAAGTCAAACCATAATGGATACCATTGGTTTGTTATCGTGCTTCTTATCGGTTAGGACTTGTGGATTTCAGTTTAAACCTTGCTTAATGTGACGGGTATTCAAAATACAAATATGAAATACAAAAAAATTGCTAGGGCAAATAATCCTAAGAGAGGGTCAATTATGCTTAAGGGAGCAAGTCACTACTTTAAAATTTTGTAATAAAACAAAATTAGTGACTTAGATAATTTATCAAACACTTTGTATGCAAAACATATACTACAAGAAAAATTGTCAATAGTGAGACGAAAATGAGACAAATTTTTCATGCATCAATAGTGACACTTTTGAGACGTCTTGGTGACAAACAGCAAATTCCATCACCAAGTCGTCACTAATTTTGTGACGGATTAGTTGTTTCGTCACCAAATTGGTGACGACTTACCTGTTCCGTTACCAAAAACGGTGACGGACCAATAGGTCCATCACCGAAAATTCCTATAAATTTAAAAAATATATATATATATACCGAAAATGGTGACGGTCTGTCACTGAAAAAGGTGACGGACAAATGGGTCCGTCACCAAAAATTCCTAATTTAAAAAAAAAAAAAAAAAAAATATATATATATATATATATATATATATATATATATATATATATATATTGAAACTGGTGACGGACCCAATGGATTCGTCACCGAAAAAGATGACGAAGCAATGGGTCTGTCACCGAAAATTCCAATAATTTTTTTAAAAAAAAAAAATTACCAAAAAAATTGGTCCGTCACCAAAAATTCCTAATTTTTTTTATAAAAAAAATATTGAAACTGGTGACGGACTAATGGGTCTGTCACTGAAAAGGGTGATGGACCAAAGGGTTCGTCACCAAAAATTCCTAAATATTTTTTTTAAAAATATTGAAACTGGTAACGGATTGAAAAGGGTGACGGACCAATGGATCCGTCACTGAAAATTCCAATATTTTTTAAAAAAAAAAAAGACGGACCAATGGGTCCGTCACCAAAAATTCCTAATTTTTTTTAAAATATTGAAACTGGTGATGGACCCAATCGTTCCGTCATCGAAAAGGGTGACGGACCCAATGGTTCCTTCATTGAAAAGGGTGACGGGCCAATGGGTCCGTCACCAAAAATTCCTATTTTTTTTATTTAAAAATATTGAAACTAGTTGGGTCCATCATCGAAAAGGGTGACAGACCAATGGATCCGTCATCGAAAATTCCAATAATTTTTTTTTAAAAAAAAATAGCGAAAATGTTGGTCCGTCGCCAAAAATTCTTAATTTTTTTTTTTTTAAATATTGAAACTGGTGACGAACCCAATGGTTCTGTTACCAAAAAGGGCGACGGACCAATGGATCCGTCACCAAAATTTCATATAATTTTGTTTTTCTTTTTTTTAAATATTGAAATTGGTGACAGGCCCAATATGTCTGTCACCGAAAAGGGTGACGGACTAATGGGTTCGTCACCAAAAATTAAGATAATTCTTTAACATAAAAAAATACCCAAAACTGGGTGACGGACACAATTGGGCCGTCACTGACAAGGGTGACATACCCAATCGGGTCGTCACCACTAATCTTTAAAAAATAAAAAATAAATAGAAAAATTGTTAAATTTTAAAAATAGCCCCCCACCCCCATTCCCGTCACTACACATCTCAGTCCCCTACCCCCACCTGTGACCCCTCTCCCCCAAGTCCTCCACCCCCACCCCCACCAGTGAACACCCCCCCTCCCCCGAGTCCCTTACCCTACCTTGCAATCCATCCCACCGTGAGCACCCCCATCGGTGCCCCCCTCCCCCCAATCCTCTACCCTATCCTCACCCCGCGACCCACCCTTACCTGTGAACAACCCTCCCTCCCCAATCCTCTACCCCAACCCGTGACCCCCCATGTCCAGATCTATATTCTATTTTTTTGTTGGATTTTGTATTTATTTTTCATTTTTAAATAATTTTAGTTTTTTGAGTTGGCTTTTTTGTTTGCTATAGAATGTGAAGATATTCACCGAGAATAGGCGTGCTACAAAGGCAAGCATTCGGATCATCTCAACAGAGAATCTGTTGAAGAGGTAAAATGACTAATTATGCGAATTATAATACATTGTGTGATGTTATGTTTTTATGTTATGATTTGTTTTTAATTGACGTTGTAATTAACTATTTTTGTATTCGTAATGGTGGTTGATTTGTTTAGAAGATTTAATTTTTGTTATGCTATTTGAAGTATTTAATTGAAATGGTATGCAATTTTCCTTATGTTATTATACTTAAATTTTGGAGAAATTTGGTTTGAGGAAATTATTGTTTTTACAGTAGTGGAAAAAGGTTTTTTTTCTTCCAATCAGCTAATTGGTTTTTATGTTGTTATGAGGTTCAGACTAAAAAAAAAATGTTATTGTGAGGTTTTGTTAATTTTGGGCACAAATTACCCTTTTGTTTTTGGTAGAATGGTGGTTGATATTAAATTTCTTTTCATCGTGCATGGATGTGTTTAATTGATTATCTCGTGTTGAATTGGATCCAGTGAGGAATTGAGTTGCTACTTTTGTTATGTAGGGCAATGTAATACTCTTGATAGTGGTCATATTGTGTATTGGAATTTGGCTTTCTATGCATTTTAATGTATGGTTATGTTATTATTTGTAATGTCAAGAAAGGTTTTGCAATTGTCGTGGATTATACTTCTCTAAAAGAAAACAAGCCTCAGTGTGTTTGATTATATAGCGATTACTGGGCATAGAGTTTTTCCAGAAATGGTTGCTGAAGTTGATTGCTGTTCTGAGCTCTCATCATAGTGCTGACTGTAGAGTAAGATGTACTCGCTAAAATAAAACAAAGAAGCTATCTTGACTGAAAAAAAGAGCTGCAAAATCGAAACCTGCTGTATTTTATAGGAAGAATTATACTTCATATGGTTTGTTGGGTTTCTTTTGTTGACATGCTTCACTTAAAAGTTTATCTTATTTACATGATAGAGGCCTGCGATGGAGATGATTCAAGTTGTGAACAAATTCAAGGCTGATTTAGGAGGACATGTTGTTTCTTTGAAGCGTGTGCAACCTTCTTCATGTAATACCCCGATCCCTTTCGAGACCGGAGCCCCAAACCCAAAATCCAAGGCACGAAACACGAGAAAAAATGGGCAAAATCTCCCCTGTTTATAAGGTTAATTAAAAACCTACAAGCAGCAAGTACGGCCACAATACAACACCCCAACTCCAACCATCTCAATTTTCCCAATCTCAAGGCCATCCGAGCCTTAGTCAGAAAAACATAACCACACGAGCATGCAATCAAAAGACAATAAAGTCTATCTTTAGCTATTATATGCCAACCAAGCCACTAGCTATTCAAGACTATAGCTTTAATTACGACCCACAAAATTTATCATTAATACATACAGGACCTCAAAGGTCTCAAATTAAGACATAATACAATAACACACTTCTTCAAAGGGATTCAACCTCAGCAAGATAAGCAACCAGCAACACAGCACTCAAGGTAGTTGTTCTAACTGCACCTGTAACATGTTAAAATGAGGAATAAGTAACCAAAGTTACCCAGTGAGGGAGGTGATGCAGCATACCGGGTGTGCAACATGTTATGCAACAAAGATAGCCATATATATAACACACAGTAACAAGACTAGATAGACAAGTATTTAACCACATATAAAAAGGATACGGTTCCACTTGTCTTCAATCACGAGCCACGAGCCAAGATATTCAAGCAAGTGCCGGTAAAACCCTTATTCCTCCAAAATGGGGTGCTCCGGATGTATCCCGATCCTACGACCTTTTCTCCTGAGGTAGGTCCATATGTCCAGCAGGTGAACCACGCCTCCGGGGTAGTGGAGTATACTCAGCGAGAGAAAGGGAATAAGCACCATGGTAGTCGAGGGAGCACGGGAAGCCCAATACCGCCCGTGTTTCTCGACGCTACCATGTCCGAAAATGTTGCACAACCCTGAGACAAGATCGCGAGAGCCAAGTATATCAACTACCACATAAGAGGAACGATAAAGTAGGCCGCCCTCGCAGTTAATCACAAATAATACGAAAAGACTCAAGATAACAAGTAAAATAATACATATAAACTTTATCAACTACTAAATAATTCAATTTAGAAATAATAAATCAAGTTAAGATGCACAGAAGAGATGAAAATTCCATCACCTTGGATTAAGCCAAGAACCCCCTCATACCTTCTCCAATTGCATGCATTAAAGCTAGAATTTAAATAGAATTCATAATTAAGAACAAGTTAGATTTGATTGCAGTTAAACTAGCACACACTCTTTAAGGTTAATTTTAAACCTACTTTAAGATCTCTAATATGCACTACATTACCTTAGCTACATAACATATCTTGATAATGCTTCTTAATTCACTTAGCTTGCATTCCCTATCGAACATTCCACATAACATACACAGGGTTCCAACTATCTACATTCACTAAGCAACACTAGTTACAATAAGTTAAAGCAATAATTCTAGCATTACAATCATTCACATTCAAGCAATATTTTATAGTTTAACATAAAACACAAAAAAAAAAAAAAAATTAAGTTAAGGCACTTTAGTTGACGACTTACACTTTACTCAATCTAACTACATTTCATTAACTCTTAACTACAATTAAAACTCAAGAAAATAGTATTCAAACCAAGCTTAACACAAAATACATTAAAGGCACTAGATAGTTTGCTTTAATATTATACTTTAGTTACTAAGTTATAACATGTTAATTACTCAATGACAACTCAACTAAATCATGTTCAAACTTCTAACAACATTGCACTAAACTACTTCAACTATATAAATAACTATTATGACACTCCTTAATTCATGAATCTTGCATTCGTTCTCAAACATCTCATTAAGCACATACGGGGTTCTAAAGCATTTAACTTCGCTAGGAGCATTATTTACATTCATGAAACTAAGATTACCAAGCTAAACCATCCAAAGCACTAAAATCACTTAACTTAATTTACAAGACTTGACCACATTCTTGAGTTTCCTAACTTGCAATAACTCCCTTTCATAGCTAATACTAGCATTCATGAAACTACTATTTCTCTTGATTCACTAGATGGCAAGTAACTATCTCCAATTCAATTGAGCATTCACACATAACCACCATTCATCACCATTAAGCTTCTTACTAACTAAAATTGCTCATTATTCACTAGAACCAACCATCAAG
The DNA here is from genome assembly GCA_037974665.1 of Ehretia macrophylla. Taxonomy (NCBI): domain Eukaryota; kingdom Viridiplantae; phylum Streptophyta; class Magnoliopsida; order Boraginales; family Ehretiaceae; genus Ehretia; species Ehretia macrophylla. The sequence continues at coordinate 36,569,596 of CM075781.1, read as the reverse complement.
GCATCTTAAACCTGTAGAAAGATAAGTTGAAATTCTAGTCTACATTGGCTTGAATTTGCTGCTTCGGTTACCAGCTTAATTGTTTTCCAAAAATTCTAAAACTCTACATAAATGTAGTTCATCAAATGTAGATGGGTTTAGCCTCAAACATATATCAATTCGGAGTTATATTCAATGAGATACGGCCTCTACAAAATCATCACGTAATCTGCCTTGCACCAGCGCGAGAATCCAAATGCTACTGTAACGGCCCTATAACTGCCCTTTAATGACATAATTAAATCTTGAGACTAAAAGAGAAATTGTTCCCCCAGGTCTTGGCTATAATATATCCAAACTTTAGCCATTTTCGACAATGTTTGCTAGGTCAAACTGCCTCTGCAATCCAGTCGCGCAACCTGCCAGAAAATTCATAATCTTGCACTACTCATGTTTTAGCTATTTCTTGCTTCCTTGGCATACTACTACCGTTACTCACTATGTATATGATGTAAACCACTCTCTTTGACATATATACAAACACTTGGTCTTCAACAATTAACCAAAGAAGCCAACTTCAACTACAACCAAAGCCAAACACCAAGGCTAGCAATTCATGCATTAGAAAGCTACCACAACATTTCATACACTAAATACCTCATTAAACATGCATTACAAGCTTCATGTTCACTTATCTACACATGACATACATGTATATCCAACAAGAAATCAGCCAAGGATGCAAGCATGGATGAATCCTCACCTTAAGTTGAAGAATTTGCACACAAACAAACTCAAAATCACCTTTTCTTCCTTCCTTTCTTCTTCTTCTTCTTCTTCTTTTTCTTCTTCTTCTTTCTTGTGTGTGTTTAAACATGTTGTGTGTGTGTGTGTGATTTTTGTGTGTGTTTTGTGTGCTTGTGTGTGTTGTAGTATATTAGTAGATATAAATAATAAAAGAAAAAAAGCCCAAATGACCAACATGCCCTTCAACTAAATGTTGTTAACTAGTTTGTCATTCTTGTTTAATTCTAACTAATTTAGTTGCTCCAATTCTTAATTGTCTACATTAATTATTTTCTACGATTCCTACGATTTTCCAAAGTGTTCGGGCAGTCTCGAAATTACACGTAAAATGAGAATTATGCACATTAACCAATTAAACGTGCCTACTTACATAAGAATGCATTTACATTGATTCAATATATGTTAATAGATGAAATTTCTTGTTAAATTAGATGTATGCACATAGTTTGAGATAAATGCACGTTAAATGAAATAGATGCACGTAACCCAAAAATATGATATTTTATGCAAATGAATATATGTAAATAATTAAAGTAAACATATAAATATATGCACATCAATAAAATAATTATATGCACGGGTCGGGGTGTTACACTTCACATTTTCATGTTTATGGAAGAATTCAATAATCTTATAGTGATCTTGTAAATATATTCTAGTGACTTCTTATGCTTGCTATGAACTACATCAATCAATATTCCTAGTATAAAGTAGCTAGTAAATGATGTAGCCTACTAATTTGTATCATGATGTCTATCCAAAATGTGTCAAGTGTGATACTTAGTTTGCATGTACCTTGATTAATTATGAGGAAGAAGAACCTTCAATCAACAGAATTGGGAGAAAATTTGTCCTCTTGAATTGGCCTTGGTCAGTTCTTATGAAAGAAATTAGTATAAGAGAGTAGCTAATGGCAACCACTTATTTAAGTCAAAAGTATAGATTGTCATGAGCCATATGAGAGCAAGATCAATTGATATGTTGTCAGCATACAAAGGACTGTTTCTTTCAGGTTTGCGGTTTTAAGTTTCTTGCTTTCTTCATTATAAGTGGTCTTATATATAACAACTTATCTTGTTCTTCTTTCATCTTTCCCCTTTAGGTACTTATTAGCAGAAGCAGGAGACACATTATTTGATTCATTTATTGGAACTAAGCAGTATAAGTAAGATTGATGCTTGACCTTGTGTTCACGTTTTATTCAAATTTCCTATTCCCTTTATAAATCATTATTTTTATTAAGTACGTGTGTATGTGTATGTATTCTATATGTATTGAATTGATTGTCGTTAGTTTTATTATGTAGGTTGGGATAGTGTCGAAAATCGAGGTTTTTCAGGTGGCTGAAGATTCTGGACTTGACTTGGCATATATTTTCTCTTTACATGTTATGTGTTTGGCTTTTAATTTTGAGCAATTCGTTGTGGTTTATAATTAGATTTTAGGAGAATGTATTATTATATATAGTTTTTTATTTAGTTAGCTCAGTCTTTTCTCTTTCAGATGAGCATTTGGCAATTGTGATAGTTCTTATGTCTTTTGCTTATCCCTTATTTCTACAGGTGTATTTCTTCAATGTCTACTTGATTGGTGTATTTCATTTTTAAGTTTCAGTTAATAACTATAAACTTGTAACATAGTCACATTTAAGGTGTTCTTGTTTGTGTTTACTTTTAAGAGTATTTCTTCATCTCATTCCTATGCGATTTTATTCCATTATTTTTATTTATATATATATATAATTTTAATATTTTTTTAATTTCAATTTTTATAGCAAATTTGACATAATCAGAATTTATAACTTTTTTATTTTATATTATTTTTAAAAAAAAAATTACAAAAAGGCAACAGAAATGAGATGAAATATAAGGGAGACGGAACGAAGACGAAATGTAGAGGGAGACGGAAATGAGATGAAATGTGAGGGAGACAAAAAGGAGATGAAATGTAGAGGGAGACGGAAAGAAGACGAAATGTGAGAGAGATGAATTGGAGACGATTTTTTTATGGAGACGGTTTGGAGAAGAACATTATTTGTGATGAAACATGGACGAAATATCTTTTCGTCTCCATTTGAGACGAAATGGAAACGAAATTCAAAATTGGAGACGATGCGAAAGGTGACGGCACATTTTCGTCTCCTTTCCATCTCGTTTCCATATTGGAGACGAAACGGAGACGGAAATTAGTCGTTTCCTTTGACAGTTTTTCTTGTAGTGATATAACAGTATGAATTAGGCAATATATATCAAATGCAAGATAAATAATAAATATGAAAGTGAAAAGAGTAAGAAGAGGAAACACAAGGAGTTTTAGGTGGTTCGAACTACTAAGGGCCTAATCTACCACCTAAGTTTTCCCTCCTTAGAATTTTCCAAAACCTCCACTAGAAGTTTCTACAACACTTCTTCAAATATTGATGAAATTATACAAATCAACTACAATAATCACTTGAGTCCATAAGAGATCAACCAAGCCTATTCGAATATAGGTGAGACTTCAAACCTAGCTACTAGCTTTACTCTTTGAGGCCATAAAAGATTGTTTTTACTCTTTTCTCTTCTAAGGATTTTTTC